>CAIGQV010001633.1:20707014-20720483 GCA_903798115.1 Danio jaintianensis | reverse complement strand
TATATATATATATATATATATATATATATATATATATATTTAAAAGCTGATTTCTGGGCTTTACATGTTTATAAAAAGCACACATAAAAAAATTTTTGTTCTGCTTGTTCAGACTACTTATTTAAAATGAGCTGAATCAACACAATTCTTGAGTTATTTGAGGGACAACTTAATTGTTTTATGTTCAAACCATTTACATTTGTAAAAACAATTAAGTTAACTAAATCAATTTGTGTCGGTACAACATAAAGGAATTGTCTGGAACCAGCATTTTTACAGTGAAAGTTAGACTTACTTTTATTTTATAGTTTTGTTTTTGGCTGAATGATTTTACACAAGTTCAATCAGAGGATCTTGTGTTGACATTTGTTAAGGATATAAAACATTTGTATATAACATTTGTATTAAACAAGAATGTCTTTATGAGACTGCCTTTCTCAAGCCATTGCAAATTACTTTTTGTTTGATAGATAGACAGGCGACACAGTGGCTCAGTGGTTAGCACTGTCACCTCACAGCAAGAAGGTCGCTGGTTCAAGTCCCGGCTGGGTCAGTTGGCAATTCTGTGTGGAGTTTGCATGTTCTCCCCGTGTTCAAGTGGGTTTCCTCCGGATGCTCCGGTTTCACCCACAGTCCAAAGACATGCGCTATAGGTGAATTGAATAAACTAAATTAGCCGTAGTGTATGTGTGTGAATGAGTGTGTATAAGTGTTTCCCAGTACTGGGTTGCAGCTGGAAGGGCATCCGCTGTGTAAAACATATGCTGGATAAGTTGGTGGTTCATTCCGTTGTGGCGACCCCTGATGATAAAGAGACTAAGCCAAAGGAAAATGAATGAATGAATGATAGATAGATTAACATTTCCATAACTTTAAAATAATAATAAAAATAATTCTAATATACCAAGAAATTACAATACAATACAATACACATTTCATTCACTTCTTTTCAGGTACTTTTTTGTCCCCTAAACTCAAAGAATGTGAAACATCTGCAAAGCATTTGTTGAATTAAAACTAAATTAATATATAAGATGGAGCTGGACCGTTGCCAGATCTTTGAGTCCACTTTAATGGCACATGTTTTATAGTTTCTATTAATTGCTCTGGGCTTTGGCATTTGGCTAAGGTTAAAATGAAAGAGAGTATAGCTCCAGGCTCTATTCATCTTATTAAAATGTATCAGCATGGCTCATTCTTTTTGTTTTAACATATAACGACAACATTTTTCAACCCAAATGGAGCAAAAATGTGTTTTTAAAACATTTGTTCAGCTGATTCCTTTATTTGTGCCTATGATCCCTTCCTTACCGATACATTGTAATGCAAAAGCAACCGAGCTGTTAAGAAACAATGCGGTCGCTGTAATTGAAAACATATTTGTAGGTGTTTATTGCATGTATATATATTTTTAATTTTACTCTAACCTCAGAATGCCACTAAAACAACATCGTTTGTAAGCGTGGGAGTAACAAAGAATGGAGTACCAGTTCAAAGGACTGATTAGTGGTAGTTCTTGTTCTGGTATTTCATGTGGGTTTCATTTACAGATTGCTGAAATCTTTTGCATCGAGACATTTTAAGAACCAAATCAGATATTTTCAGCTGGAGGGATTTTGCAATTACATGGATAAGTGCACAAGTAATTTCACTTAAAACTAGATCCAAAATCGCAAATGCCTAACTGAATACTTTTCCATATTTTTATAAGCAGAAAAAAAGATACTGTGTACAAGAGCTAAAAACACCATGATCACCATAAGAGTTAACTTCAAAATAAATGCCCAAAAGTGATTTTATTTATACACTTCATTTAAAACGCAAGAAATGTCTACTTTAGGCATGGGCCGGTCTAAGATTCTGACGGTATGATAACCTTGGTTAAAAATAACCTGGTATTGTGATTACTGCGCTAAAATAAGATATTTTTAAATGTCTGTTTTAAAAAAACAGCATTTATTTACCATTTAACGCAATATATTTTATTTTAAGAAACGTTTAAAATATTTAGGAGCAGTAATCTGTCCCGGCTGGGTCAGTTGGCATTTCTATGTGAAGTTCGCATTTTCTCCCCGTGTTTGCGTGGGTTTCCTCCGGGTGCTCCAGTTTCCCCCACAGTCCAAAGACATGTGATGTAGGTGAATTGGGTAAGCTAAATTGTCCATAGTGTATATGTGTATATCCTGGTCCTCCAGATTGGCGGTTGAGCGTTGGGCTAACAACTCACCTCATAAAAACTAGATGTTATGAAACACTAATATGGTGTGGCTAAATATCAACTTCAATATAAATGGCCCTGGGAGTAAGTAAGAAAGTAAGTAATATAATTAGCAGTTTTCAGTATTATTGTTATTATCCTGCTATTTTTTATTTATGCTTTTAAATTGCATTATGGGACCTTGATCATTCCTCCAACACATTTTGATGTTGAAAAGTAAATGCGCGTAACCAGAAACCCTTGTGATCTCACTAGCCCGGATGTATTTTTTGTAGTCCCCAAACTTCGTTCGCTGTAGGCTTTGCTAAGCTAACTCTGTAAAAGCCAATGTCTCCCTTTGCACTGACCTTTGAGCGTATTACATTCAGAGATGTTGTTTATGTTCACACAGCAACATTACACATAAACTAAAGTTGAAAATATGATATTGTAGTGGACCACCCCTTTAAACTGCAGAGGTAAATTTTCAACAACAAAATTTGACAGAGATCAACGTCCCATAATGCAATTCATAACCGTAAATAAACGAATAAAACACACACACCTGTGAATCACAAAATACAGAAACTGTTAATTAACAGATATTTTTTTTACAGTGTAAATATGCATGATGTGATTAAAATAGAGAAATATTAACCTAAAAAACCTGCTAAAAGTTGATTAAAAAAAAAAAATCTTTTACGATTTTTATTATTGCAAATAAATACTTTCTACATAGCATATCAGCATGCTACAACATATTTTACTCCACTTCATGTTTGGCTGGAATGTGTTGGCAGTCTCAACCAAATCTTCATACATCATTTACTCACGAGAACTTCCACGGCAACTCACGAAAATAAAGCTTTATCACAATCATCTTCACGCACAGCTTCTAACACCACCATTTCCATATCTCATTCTCCCAGACCTGATCATCACGTCCTGTAAAGTTGTGTCTCATTCATAGAAAGACCGCCGTTTTTAGTTTCCTCCTCCAGACACATGTTTCAAAGGCCGACAGACATAATGCTAAGACTATCACTGGTGAGATACTTCAGTTGTAATCACTCTGAACCACTTAAGAGACTACAGATTTATAACATTACATGGATAGGACCATTTTGGTAAATGAGGTTTGAGGGGTTTAAGAAGAGGACATATATTAGGATGAAAGACTTAACGTGTCCAAACAATGTGAATCTTAATTCGTCAGCTAACTCGGTCGGTGCTAGCAACTCACTGACAAAGAAATGCTACCTAGGAAGGTTCATCTGCGTTCTTTGTCTACATAAAACATACCCAGCAGGTCAGTAGAACAAGTAATGGAGGTCATGAAATTGTTTTATCGTGGCTGATGAATGTAGCAACCAGGTGCTCAGAAAAGGCCTACTGAATCCAGTGTTTGAAGTTTTGCCACAATGGCTGCAGAGGGGTAATTTAAACCAGAGCAAATGGATTATAAATCTCCAGAGAGCCTATAAGTACTTTGTTGCAAAGACTTTGATAAAGAACAAGCTTAAAAAAAAAAAACAGGTGGTCTACAGATATCACCTTAAGATAACATATGATTCTACATCTATGCTGACAATGACCACAGCTAGCATAAAAGCTTTTAATCCATTTAGTTTTTAATCCATAATATTGTATTAAATAATATAATGTATTTTGTTTGACTTTTTAAACTGAATTTAATAACTTAAATCATACTGACAAAAAAAAATCACAAGCCAAAAAAATAACCACATTTTGTTTAAAGTAAAAGTTCATGCATAGATATATGTACATAAGCTGAATAACCACAGAGCAGATTTTGCTCATATTGTTCTTTTTAAGCTAAAAACCCAAAACTGCCATTTTCGACTGATAATTTTCAGCAGCAAAATAAAGTGCATTCCTAAAATTATATTTATCTAAAAATAAAATAAAATAAAATAAAATAAAATTAGGGCAGCACGGTGGCGCAGTGTGTAGCACAATCGCCTCACAGCAAGAAGGCTGGGTCAGTTGGCATTTCTGTGTGGAGTTTGCATGTTCTCCCTGTGTTTGCATGGGTTTCCTCCGGGTGCTCCGGTTTCCCCCACAAGTCCAAAGACATGTGGTACAGGTGAATTGGGTAAGCAAAAATTTTCCGTAGTGTATGTGTGTGAATGGGTGAAAACATGCTGGATAAGTTGGCGGTTCATTCCGCTGTGGCGACCCCAGATTTATAAAGGGACTAAGCCGAAAAGAAAATGAATAAATAAAATGAAATTAAATTAAATGAAATTAAATTAAATGAAATTAGGGGCTGCACGGTGGCGCAGTGGGTAGAAGGTCGCTGGTTTGAGCCTCGGCTGGGTCAGTTGGCATTTCAGTGTGGAGTTTGCATGTTCTCCCCGTGTTCGCGTGGGTTTCCTCCGGGTGCTCCGGTTTCTGGAAAAGGGCATCCGCTGCGTAAAACATATGCTGGATAAGTTGGAGGTTCATTCCGCTGTGGGGACCCCAGATTAATAAAGGGACTTAGCCGAAAAGAAAATGAATGAATGAATGAATGAATGAATAAATTAAATTAAATTAAATTAAATTAAATTAAATTAAATTAAATTAAATTAAATTAAATTAAATTAAATTAATTCCCAGTGATGGGTTTCAGCTGGAAGGGCATTCGCTGCGTAAAACATATGCTGGATAAGTTGGTGGTTCATTCCGCTGTGGCGACCCCAGATTAATAAAGGGACTAAGCCGAAAAGAAAATGAATGAATGAAATGAAATGAAATGAAATGAAATGAAATGAAATTAAATTAAATTAAATTAAATTAGACTGAAAAATCTGAAAAATGTAGCATCAAAATTTAGGACAATTGGCAAGAGTTTGAGTTACTTCACAAAAACACTCATGCAGAATATCTTATGGTGCAGTAAAGTAACCGTGCATTCACACGGGCATCAGCATCAACGCTTCCTGTTCACTTTGAATGGGTGACGTCAAGCGTTGCCAAACTGAATTGTGGATCCGTCTGTGCTTATATCCTACAAATTCCCAAATTGCTAATTATTTTGATATATCTAATTTGTGTACTTTCTGCAATATACATGAAGAAACTTTATTTCACTTATTCTATAGTTGCACTCACGTTAAATTTCTTTGGAACAACATTATTTTTAATTATTTAAATATGATTTAAATTGGTCTATAAAAGATATATTTCTGTATTTCTCTGATAATGATCATGCTCTCGATCTTATTGTAAATTTTTTTGTGTTACACAGTATATTTTTTATACACAAAAATAAGTTCCTAAAGGCAATACCTAGATTTAATGCTTTTCTTGCTGAAATTTCATTCAATATTGAATCTCTTAAGCTTATTAATAAGAAGAATAAGAAGTTTCTTAAAGCTTATGATAATCTTTTTTTCTTAATGATTGAGGCTTTGTAAAGTTTCTTTTTCTTCTCTTTCCTAATCTTTTGTTATTGTATTTTCTCTTCAATTGCAGTGATGTTATTTTTCTTGTATTCAATAAAAAAAAAATAATAATAAAAAAAATGTAAAAAAAGATCCGTCGGTGCTGCTTCAGTGGCGTTGCTCGCTGCAGAAGTTGGGGATTTCTCAACTTTTCAAGCGCCAATGGAAGCGTCAGCCAATCAGATCGCTTTATGCAAATACCCCAGCTCAGACAGTAGCCGCTTGCGAAATAATTTCATTGGCTGACGCTACTATGACGATCGTGTCAGCCCCAACTTCAGACATGCCCTCGGTCAAGCGTTGACGCTGAAGCCCCGTGTGAATGCACGGTAAGTGTTTTACTCAAATTTCAATGTTCTTGCAACCTCTGTATTGATAACATAATTTATTTTGTTTCTTTTTTATATGATGTTCACTTGTTAAATAGCATTACATTTTCACATTTACATTTAGTCATTTAGCTGACGCTTTTATCCAAACGACTTAAAAATGAGGAGGACCATTTCTTTCCCCAAAACATTTTTTTTCTTTGCATTTGCCTAATAGGTGTTTGAGTTCTTACATTTTTTTAATTTTTTAAAATAAAGTAGCTAATGGTTCAGTAGTGTTTGGTCAAATCTGACTGGCTAAAATAATTAATAAGTTTACAAGAGTAAGTAATGGTGCAATGAAATAGATCTTGGAATAAACCCCTACATTGATGAACGGATCCTAAAATGTATACAGTCAAGTTCTAAATTATTCATTGAAATTATTCACCTTGGGGAGTGAATAATTTTGCGCTTGACTGTATTTTTTGTCATGGAAACACATTAAACTAAGAAAACAAAGCATTTAGACCTCCAGCATGGATTTCCAACCTAAAACAGGTGCATTAATGCTGCAGTATGTGACACACATTTGCAGCAGAAAAGTGTTAAGGGTTTTCTCAGCTCCTGCTGAATGTCAAAACACCTTGGTAAATATGCTTCCCACATGGATTTGTGAACAGGTGCAAAATAAGCATTTCAATATGTCAAAGAACTATTTAACATTTAGGTGTCATCCAAGATTCAAAGATCAGGATGATCAAGATATACAGTTGAAGTCAGAATTATTAGCCCCCCTGTATATTTTTTCCCCTAATTTCTGTTTAATGGAAAGAAGATTTTTTTTAACACATTTCTAAACATAATAGTCTAAATAACTCATTTCTAATAACTGATTTGTTTTGTCTTTGCCATGGGCGACACAGTGGCTCAGTGGTTAGCACTGTCGCCTCACAGCAAGAAGGTTGCTGGTTCGAGTCCCAGCTGGGCCAGTTGTCATTTCTGTGTGGAGTTTGCATGTTCTCCCCGTGTTGGCGTAGGTTTCCTCCATAATATTTTAATAGATATTTTTTCAGGACACTAGTATTCAGCTTAAAGTTCAATTTATAAATAGGTTAATTAGGCAAGTTAGGGTAATTAGGCAAGTCATTGTATAACAGAGGTTTATTTTGTTGACAATCAAAAAAATATACTGCTTAAGGGGGCTAATAATATTGACCTTAAAATGGTTGGAAAAATTAAAAACTTTTTTATTCTAGCCAAAATAAAACAAATAAGACTTTCTCCAGAAGAAACAATATTATAAGAAATACTGTGGAAAATGCCTTGCTCTGTTAAACATCATTTAGGAAATATTTCAAACAGAAAAAAAATTCACAGGAGGGCAAATAATTCTTACTTTAACTGTACATTTCAGCATGTGAATGTGCATGTCATTAACAAGGAAACACAACAAACCCATTATAATAACTCATCATTTTAAAATGTTGTTGTTTCGTTTATCCTCCTGTCCTATAAGATGAAAGGAAAATCATCCTCTAGCTTCTTCATAGAAAATGATGGGATTAATGACCTTGGCAACATGGTTACGGGGCAACTGAAACATATTTCATACGATTACAAAAAAATCACGTCAGCATGTTTAAGCGGCTGAGATAACTCTTGAAGATGCTACCATGGAAAATCTTAGTACTGGCGGAAACATTTCCTCCAGCATCATGGGAGTCTTTGATTCCTGGCTGTATTAGATCATGTGTGCATGATTCTTGGGCAGGAACTGCGTTTATGGCGGTTTTCTCCACAGGAGGTCTGTGAAGGTATTTCCAGATTTTGAGCAAATATGATCAGTCAGTCATGGATCCATGAACTCTGGAATTCTGAGTGCAGAACTTCAAAGGACCGATTCTGGAAATAAACTCATATTCCGTGGGGTGAAGGAGATAAGCAGAAACATAGCCATGAGTCCTTCCACTTCCCATCATAGGAATCATAATCGGCTTGGAAAAATATTGCAACACACATCAAGTTAAATATACTGCCTGTCCAAAAAAAAAGAAGACTGTTTTTAATTTAAGAGTGCTAATACTTAAATGTCTATCTTTGAATCTTTATTGTAGTCATTAATATGTTTATGGCTTGCTATATGTTTGGAATCAAATGTTTTAACCTTAACTGGTGCAGCATGCAGTTTTTTATTTCTTCAACAACCATGTTGGAAAACAAATCCAATATGGCAATGCAAATATTCTATCGCAAGTTAGGAAGAGGCTTCATTTTTACATTTGAAGTGACCACCAGTTGACATGTCAACGTCTTTCAAGTAGACTTCACAAATCCTCAATGTCAGATAATGGCCATTATGGCCTTTAGGATCTTCTTTAGCTTTGCATTGGTCATGCCATTGTTTCAACCTTATGGAGTTTCACAAAGTTTATTTCCATTAAGCGCTGCATTGGTTTTGGGTCAAGAGGCATCAAATGTGTGCTTCAGTACATCTCAAGACTTTCACTGTGAAAACGAAACCTTCATTCACAATGTTATTCCAATTAAATGTCCTCATTGTCATCATTGAATATGGCTAAGTAATATGCTGACTATTTAAATATTGCAGGTTTGGAGCCTCGTGTCACAAATCCAATGACGTTGATAGTGACTATTCTCTCTGACCAGCTGATCAGCAGTGTGTATACCATACATTTTGGTAATGGTATGGCTAGCTTGGAACCTCACCTTAAGTGGTAAATGTACCAGGTACAGAGCCCAGTGGAAAAGCCTCCCAAATTGAGCCATACCGAACTGAACCAAACCATGCCATGAAGTGGAAAAACACCTTTTATGCTTTCATGCCAGGTAGTTTTGTGAACTCGGTTATAGGAGCAAGATAACAGGCCTGGTTCTCCCAGAACTAAATCACCTCCAGATCATCTTGTTTGTATTTGCACCGCCTTCAAAATACTGTGCAGAGGGTTCACATGACATGTATTTGCTCACTAACAATGCACTTGGGATTCATATGAACTTTTTTTAAAACTCTGTATGAATGTATTGAAGAGTCGGTTTATTTTGTGAATAGACTTTGAACACTAAAGGTTCTTCATTGGCATCAGGGGTTCCTTTAACATTCATAAAAGCTTTACATTCACAGAAAGTTCATTATAGTGGAAATAGTAGATTATTAAAATGCTTTTTGCACTGTTTTTGGAAGAACTATTCACTAAAAAGTTCTAATAGGTTTTTCTGAAAAGGATGGGTTCATATGGGTTTAGAACATTATAGTTGCTTTTCCACTATGGTGCCAAAGTTATCGTTATTTAAAACTAGTCAGGTATGGTTCCAGTTGTGTTTCCACATGAGCCTGGTACACTGCGGAACAATTACAAACTTATCGGTACAGAATTCGGCCCGGTTAGACAACTGTTCTGGTAGAGCGTATGTGTGCGCGACATCGCCACTCTGTTGCCTGGCTGCCAGTTTCTCCATAGCTGGCAAAGTGGAAGCATGCTATTTATTTTTTATGCTATTTACCAAAGTAAATCTGATAAAAACAAGTTAAAAAACTCAAATATCTGATTATTGTCAAAGACTATAGAATACTCAAGATGTGCCACTCTCTTGAATGGGGAAAAGTGTAACGGTCAATATGGTGAATGAAGCCCCGCCTTCTAGTACAGGAGCCAATCATCGATCGCGATAGATTCTCCGGGGGAAGGGCTCAGACCAGACGTGAGTTTCTGCAGATTTTGTATGATTCAAATGTTTATAAATGAAACTAAAGAGACAGTTGTTTAATTTTATTGTTTATTGCTAATATGAAATTTTATCGTAAGCTTGGCAAACAATTTTAGAGAATTTGATGTTTCCCCATTCAAACAGAATGCCCAAGCATACTGCCCGAGAGGTGTTTCAAAGATGGCTGCCAAGTGAAATGACTTGCCTTAAAAGGGACTTTGTTATTGTCCCTATTGCTGTTTACATTACCCATGTGTTACGAAGGCAATGACTGACAAAAGAGTTATGTTATCAGCTCCATAGTAAAAAATGAAACATACCCATGTTGACCTGACCGGATTGACATGGAATGAACCAGTTAAGCAAACAGAATCATTTGGCCCAATAGTGTAAAAGCAGCTTATCATGTTGAGTAAAGTGATGACAACATTTTTAGGGAACTAACCCTCTAATTCTGATCATTTGAAGGAACTCACATGGTAACATGCTCTCCATGTGGACAATATCACTTCTGTTCTCTGGTCGTGATGCTCATTCAACATGACTCTCATCCCTGCACAAGAGAAATAGTTTAGAGTGGGAGTTTAATAACTCTGACAGAGGCATTTTTCTCCCTGGCTTCCTGTCTTTGTTTAAATTATGAAACTGCATGTGAAGTATTTCTACACGTCAGCATTATGTATCCGATAATAATGTTGTGGGAGTGTGTTAAATATGTGCTTTCAACAGTTTTTTTTAAGTAACAGCATGGAATTAGAAAAACAGTCATCAGCTTTTAGGCATTTTCAAGCTTTCACCTGTGTAGTAAATGCCACATGGCGGATCACTCTGAAAGTGCAGGGTGATGTCATGACAATGCTGATTGGCTGCCTTGAGCTTTATACTTCCTGCCTGGTCTATGTCTCTGTTATGTCATTAAAATCACTAAATGGTCTAATTGCAAACTCAATCCATCAAGTCTGTGCTTATTTAAACAGAATTTTCATGCCTCATGCTCACGAGAGCCTGAGAGGCCTTTAGAAAAGCAGTCATTTGTGTAAGTGAGATTTTGTGAGTGAAAGCGGAAATAGTACAGAACGAGTGAGTTTTGTTTGCATTCCCAAGCATATGTTTATGTCCACTGTGGTATAATGCATGACGGCAGGCCTGACTGAAGCTGTGTGAATGGTGGACACCGGAACCCCCTGCATTAACATGACAAATAACAACAAGATTATAGATAAAACAGAGCCGCAAACAATTGTGATGGAAGAAAAACAGGCTATCGCAAAACTGACCATTTGTTATAGGAATCAAGTAGTAGTTATAGATAGATGCTGGAAACAACAAGGGTGTTTTTATAACGGCGACTCTTAAAAATAATGTTTGTAGCACACACATTTTTTTTTCGTTTTGTGAAACATTTTTTTCTGAATTAAAGATCCAACAATCACACTGCACCTTTTTGCAACAAATATTTTTGGTTATTTTTCCCCACAAATTGATCTGATATCATATTCTTTCATTCATTCATTTTCTTTTTGGCTTAGTCCCTTTATTAATCAGGGGTCACCACAGCGGAATGAACCGCCAACTTATCCAGCATATGTTTTACACATCGGATGCCCTTCCAGCTGCAACCCAACACTGGGAAACACCCATACACTCTCATTCACACACATACACTACGGCCAATTTAGTTTATTCAATTCACCTATAGCGCATGTCTTTGGACTGTGGGGGAAACCGGAGCACCCGGAGGAAACCCACGCGAACACGGGGAGAACATGCAAACTCCACACAGACATGCCAACTGACCCAGCCGGGGCTCGAACCAGCGACCTTCTTGCTGTGAGGCGATCGTGCTACCAACTGCGCCACCGTGACAACCTGATATCATATTTATTCATTCATTCATTCATTTTCTTTTCGGCTTAGTCCCTTTATTAATCTGGGGTCGCCACAGCGGGATGAACCGCCAACTTATCCAGCATATGTTTTACACAGCGGATGCCCTTCCAGCTGCAACCCATCACTGGGAAACATTCATACACACACTCATACACTATGGACAATTTTAGCGTACCCAATTCACCTATACCGCATGTCTTTGGACTTGTGGGGGAAACCGGAGCACCCGGAGGAAACCCACGCGAACACGGGGAGAACATGCAAACTCCACACAGAAATGCCAACTGACCCAGCCGAGGCTCGAACCAGCGACTTTCTTGCTGTGAGGCGAACGTGCTACCCACTGCGCCACCGCGTCGCCGATATCATATTTAAATGTATACATTTATTTTGTCACTTTACTGCTCCAGTAAAAATATAAGAATTAATTGTTTATATATGTTTACTGGAAAATAAGACACAAATACTATGGAAGAAAATTGAATTTTTGTAGTGTAGAATGATTTCTGAAGACTAATATATTAAAGTATATATTAAAATAGGAAATAGCTTTTTTTATTCTTACAATATTTTTTAAATATTACTTTTCACAGGTCAAGAAACTTATTGTAACATTAAAATTGTAACATTTTGCTATGTAGTGCACTATGGAACTTTCCAAATTTTAAAACGTTTTTTTTATTTATTTAGAGTTGAAGGCAAAACAAGTAGCCCTCCTTTTATTTGAATTCCTTTTCAAGTATTTCCCAAGTGATGTTTAACAGAGCCAGGACATGTTCACAGTATTTCCTATAATATTTTTTTTTTTCTGGAGAAAGTCTTATTTCTTTTAGTTTGGCTGGAATACAAGCAATTTTCTAATTAATAAAAAAAATATGTCAATATTATTAGACCACTTAAGATCCCCCCCTCTGCAAAATTATTGCAAACAATTTAAATGGGTTTAATTTAAATAAACAAATTACTTTTATTAATGTTCAACTAAATTTGTTTGTTTAAATTCAGCCTAAATAAATTGTTTACAACCACAAAAATTAAGTAAATCCAAGGAATCATCTTTGAATCATTTTTTTTTCAGTGTAGTTAAGCCTTTAAATTGCATGTTAAACTGAATACTAGTATCTATTATACACTGCCATCATGGCATAGACTAAATAAATTAGTTATTAAAATGATTATGTTTAAAAATGCATTTCATCTCCGTTAAACAGCACTTAGGAAATATTTGAAAAAGAATACAAATTTCACAATTTCACAAATAATTTTGCCTTTAACTGTACATACTTATAATTTAACTTTATAAACTAATTTAGATTTAAAAATGTCCAGCAAAATCAACTTTAGGGATATTTAATTTCATTCCTCTAATTCCCATCAATATTGTGCAGTCTGGACTCCGAGCTAGCTAAGCTAAAGAAAAGGGCAGTGTTTGCAATGTTTTCTCCCCACATCTACGCTAACACAGACCATTCATCCATCCTCTCTCACTCACTCACTCTTTCTCTCTCTCTCTCCCTTCTTGTTGTGTATCTTTAGAGTGACTTACGTTCCTGTCTCACTTCATATGGACTGTTATCTGATGGCATTCCAGAGTGTCGGAGACTATTTGTGGAATGCCATCAGTGGATATTACAACTAGTTACTGTCTTATCAGAGCATCGTCTTACAACCGTCTTTTAAAACCAGTGTTTTTTAATTTAAACTTCTGGTCAACTGTCTCAAAGAAGTCTGTTCTCCTCACTAAGGCTGGATCAAGATTACAAAAAAGCATTAGTATTATGAAATATTATCTACATTTAAAGGGATATTATGTCATTATTTACTCCCCTTCACTTGTTCAAAACTCTTAATCTGAGTTTCTTATGATTGAACACTAAAGAAGATATTTTGAAGAAT
>CAIGQV010001633.1:20685499-20702014 GCA_903798115.1 Danio jaintianensis | reverse complement strand
CTCACATGCACACGCACACACACACACACACACACACACACACACACACACACACACACACACACACACACACACACACACACACACACACACACACACACACACACACACACACACACACACACACACACACACACACACACACACACACACACACAGTGTTTAGATGTTGTTTTAAAGGCATTTGTCAGGTTATTGTCCTCAAACCCCTGCTGTTTGTAGGACTGGCTTTTTACGCATCTCATTCAAAGACCTTTGTTTTGTTTTCATTTGATTTGATAAATTTTATTTTTTAATGATGTAGACTGAAATAACTGAAATCATTCGACGTAATGATACAGAAATGTAATGAGGTCAAGACCTGCCTGAAACTACTTTAGCTGTGCGTTTATCTGAAAATAAGTATACATATTAGAATGTCCATCAGCCAATCAGGATCAAGCATTTAACATCCCTGAAGTATAATACAACTAGAAATCCCATCAGTTAAGAGAGCTATACAGCTATTCTGTGATTACTATGGTAATACAACTATAGTAATATAAACAAACGACCCAATAGATCAGAAATCATGGTGGGTTGCGGTCGGCCATGTTTTTGGACACACGCAGGAGTGCACAACGTAAACCAATGGAAATCATAGCTGAAAAAAGGACCGCTTTATAGTAAAACATCATTTTGAAAAACATCTCACTCAGAATGAAATGGTCAAACATGTAGATACCTTTATAAACGCTCTTTGTGTGTCTGAGAAGCTGATAATACTATATATATTCCATAATATTCTGTCTCCAGCGGTGAAGTGTAACTTAAGTAGAGGGGGTGGATATGGAGCGGATCAAATAAATGAACAAGTTTATCCATAACTGACAGGGCAGTTTCAGATATGATTTTCTTCATTATTTGAAGTGCAACCGCTAACAGTTTATTGCTGATGAGTGTATATGTGATACAATACATCAATAGAGATTAATAGGAATCAGGCTCCCTTGTCCTAAATACCCTATACTGTACTAAGTGTATATAGCTGTATAACACTTAGTACAGTATAGAAAATGGGAATGTATCGTAACAGCACAAAGCATTCTGGGTATTTAGGACAAGGGAGCCTAATTCCTATTAATCTCTCTTGATGTATTGTATCACATATACACTCATCAGCAATAAACTGTAAGCGGTTGAACTTCAAATAATGTATATATATATATATATATACTACAGCATTTAGTACAGTTTATTCAGCACAGTATGCTGTATAGCATTTCTTATCAAAGAGTTGTAACTACTAGAATATATACAGTGTAATACAATTTTGTATAATATAGTTGCAAAACACTGTAGTTTACTATAAATTACTGTAGTATTTTTTTCCATGTGAGCATCTTTTGTATTTTCATAAGCAACATGTATCCACCCTTTATTAAACTGTAAACAGTTTGCATAGTGTTTTTTTACTGGGTTCAAGGGGGTTATTCTCCTGCAGTTCAACCAAAGGAAATTTTTTGAAATTAACAAATTACTTTTAGCAACCACAAATTACTCCAAAAACTCGAGACGAGTCTTTCCACAGCAATATTATGGACATGTTTAACATTACCGTACTGTACAGAATACAGTCAAAAGCCAGATGGATGTGCATGTGATACTAATGTCGCATTAAACAACTTTCCCTTTCAGATGCAAAATTTATAAAAGGATAGTATTTAAATTATCCCAAAACCTGATTTACAGTTCTGATGTTTGTGGTGGGTCAGTTTACTATAGTATTTCTGCCATTATGCAATGATTTTCCACTCCCATATGTCTGGGTTTTTTTTTTTAGATCGTGGTCTTGGTTTGCCCTGTTTAGTGAAATTTTGTATTGTATTATTACAGCAAAATTATATTGTTTTTATTAGTCCCTTTTTATTGCACATTAAAGTATTTCTATCCAAGAAAATCACATATTTCAAATGCATATTTATTATATTATTCATTCTTATGGCAAAACTTCCAATTTTATAAAATAAAATAAAATAAAATAAAACTATTGCAAAACCATTACTCTTCGCAGGCAATCACATCTATTTTTATGTTGCATATAACTATGTTATCAAACACACTATTTTAATGTGCAAATCTTTGCAATCTCCTTGACTTTGGTAAGCCATGCTGTAAAAAAAAGCATCCACCAGTCTGACTGTGTGAGCCATGAGATCTCCCACTGACAAGAATGCATGTGCAGTGATGCATGATGCCCTCTGTTAGCTTAACGGTTTGTTTTACTCTCAGGTTCACTGACCTCAGCCTGTGAACATATGAGTGTACAGAGCTAAGATGCCTCTCATGCCTGCAGTTGCCTCTTGTTTACTCTCTCTCTCTCTTTTACTGGTGTCTTAGAGCATTTCCTCATCCGACACATTTCCATTGAGCTTGATCTTATCTTTACTAACCTCCAGACACCAGAAGTTGTGGCGACTGGCTTGTATGTTCTTCCTACATATATATACTATAATCAGACTAATGTACAGCCAGAAACAGAGCGATCGCCCGTGGGTTCGAATGCAGATGTCTAGTAAATCCTCCTCCTCTGTAATTCATTCTCTGACTTGCCACAAGGGAAGTGAAATTAAACAGATGTGGGTAGTTTTTCATGGATAGAGAGCTACTGATTCTGACACTCGGGTGTGAGACGGGCGCTATAGCCGGATGAGTCTGTGTCAGCTACGGAGGAATACATGATTTAAGATTCAAAGCAAAAAAACAAAAAAAAACAACAACAACAACATTCCATCAATAATATTCAAGCAGATATATACTACCGGTCAAAAGTTTGGGGTCAGTTTTTTTTTTCATGTTTTTTTTTTAACGAAAATTATTCTGTTCATCAAGGCGACATTTATTAAATGTAAAGAAATTGTTAAATATTTATTAAAATTTTAAATAACTGCTTTCTTATTGTATGTAGTTTCAAATGAAGTTATTATTCCAGTCATTATTGCTTTTAGTACTAATACCATTAATAATAATAATAATATTAATAATAATAATAATAATAATAATAATAATAATCATAATAATAATAATAATAATAATAATAATAATAATAATAATAATAATAATTAACATTAGAGTGGTTTCTGAAGGCTGGAGTAATGAAGCTGAAAATTCAGATTTAAAATCACTGGAATAAATGATTAAATTTAATTATAAACTACTTTTGAACAGTTATTTTACAGTGCAATAACATTTCACAATTTTACAATTTGTACTGTATTTTTGATGAAATAAATGCAGCCTTGGTGAGCAGGAGAAGCTTATTTTAAAACATTTAAAAATCCTACTGACCCCAAACTTTTGACCAGTAGTGTATGTTCAACTCATTCCAAGAATTATAAAGCAAATTTTCAACCAAATCTGCACCTTTTACTCTTTCATTGTTTTTATATTCTTAAAAATAATGGTCTTTTATTGGCATTTGTGATTCTATGAAGAAAATTGAACATCCATTGAAAGGTTCAAAATGTCCTTTATAGTAAAAAAGTTCTTTGAATTATTAGAAAAGCTTGTCGCAGTTGTTAATAACAACAACTACAACAACAAAATAATAATTAAGTGTTCCTTAGTGAACTCAAAATATGGGATCACTATACAAAAAATATTAGTTAAGCCAGAAATGTTACCAACATTCACTGTAAAAAATGCTGGGTTCCACACAATGGATTTGTGTTGGGACAACATAAAGAAAATAAGTTAACTTATAGGTTTTACAAATTTAATTGGATTGAACATAAAACAATCAAGTCCCCCCCAAAAAAACTCATTTTATTGTTTTGGCTCATTTTAAATAAGTAGTTTGAACAAACAGCAAACATCATTTTTTGAGTGTTGTTTCTTTTTTTTTTGGACACAAAAAGAAGCTTCCCTTCTATATTCATAGTCTTCTTTCACAGTTCATGCAGATATCGTGAATATATTGTAATGATTTAGTACAACACCGTTGTACACTGTTACAATACATTTTGCAAGATCAATTTAATAATCTCAATATAGGCTTGGTTTAATACAGATTCTTTGATCGCAAAACTATTTACACTGCAAAAACAGAAATAGAAAAATTGTCTTGTTTTTATTTGGATATTTAGAATGCAGTGATCAATATTTCATAAAAGAGTCATAGCAGTACACTGTAAAAAAAAAGTTTTTAGTTAAATCAAAGGAATGTTTTTGGTCATCTTAACTTTCACTCATTCATTAATTTTCCTTCGGCTTAGTCCCTTATTTATCAGGGGTCGTCACAGAAGAATGAACCGCCAACTATTCCAGCATATGTTTTATGCAGTGGATGCCCTTCCAGCTGCAACCCAGTACTGGGAAACACCTATCCACTCTCACATTCACACACACACACACTTATACACTATGGCCAATTTAGTTTGTTCAATTCTCCTATACTGCACATCTTTGGACTGTGGGAGAAACACGGGGAGAACATGCAAACTCCACACAGAAATGCCAACTGACCCAGCTGGGACTCGGACCAGCGACCTTCTTGCTGTGAGGCAACAGTGCTAATCACTAAGCCACTGTGCCGCTCATCTCAACTTACAACTTTAAATTACAACTTTTATACAAAGTTAAACTTTGTATACCTAAAGAAAAAATTGTTGAAATCTGATCAACTCATTAATACTCATTAAAAATCTGATTAACTTATTAATATTAGCTAAAGTAACATAAAAAAAATTCATGACTTTTTGTCATATCATTTTTTTAATGTATTTTTTTGTGTATTTTTCTACTAAAACCATACATCGTTGAGTGAATGTGGACAAATTTTATAATTTAATGTTCTATTTGCTGCATTTGTTATTTAATAAAAAAAATATTCCTTTTGAAATGCATTAATGATAAATTAATGATAAATAAAGAACATATAATCCGGGAACTATCAGTATTAGAATTGAAACAGTTCAAAATATCTTCTTTTGTTTTTAACAATAGAAAGAAACTCAAAGTTTGAAATCACCTGAGGGTGAGTAAATGATAAGTAAATTTTCATTTTAAATGAACTATCCCTTTAAATCATGATTGATCCAACTTATATTAAATGGTGCTCAGAATGTGACACATGCACTAATAATAAAGGAGCGGTGTTCATGGGACAGTGTGGTTCTGTAGCCGAAAGAAAAGAGGAGATTCCTGAAGCTCTGTCCCACTGATCCACACTTGTGTCCTCATGGGGGAAAGGTGATCCGGGGATTAGACTGGTGTTGATTCAGGCTGGTCCAGGACAGAAAGACAGACAGAAGGACAGGGCCTGTCACCCTCCCAGAGCCTCGAGTCATTGAGAGGTGAAAGCTGCTGAAAAAGAGGATGAGGAGGAGCAGCACAGGCACGAGGGGACGAGAGGGTCACTGAGGTCACAGCAAGGAATTATGGGTGATGAGTAACAGAGAGACCAGATTAATGTGGCCATTAATTCCAGATGGAAATCGGATAGGACTAGAAGGAATAAAATGTTATCACTTTGCACGGTTTGTTAAATGAAGTGGATGGCGTGGCACGTTACTCCAAATCTTCTGCTAAATAATATGCATGTTTGTATTTGCATTAAATTTGTTACATTTTAAAAGAAAATCATTTTGGCTGCTGAAATGAATATTCTGGCTACTAAGGGAACAAATATACACATATAATTCATATCTAATAAGAAATCTTATTTCAGGCAAATTGAATTTTAAGTTAATTAAAACATTGTAAAAAAATAATAAATTTTAAAAATCATTAACATTAAGCCCACTATTGGTACTATTTTAAAATAAAATAAATGTGTACAAATCTAATTTCAAGCTAAATAAGTTTAAAAATAAAATTCATTTAAAAATTATAAAGGAAAAAAAAATAAGTTCATGTGGATTGTAGACACATGTTTTAGGCCCTTTGCTGTTCACAATATACATGCTACCCCTGGGAGACATTATAAGAAGACACGGGACCAGCTTTCACTGCTATGCAGATGATACTCAATTATATATTTCAACAAAACCTGATGAGACGTCTGAACTGTCTAAGCTAACTGAATGTATTAAAGATGTTAAAGACTGGATGACCAACAATTTCCTTCTCTTAAATTCAGACAAAACAGAATTATTACTCATTGGGCCTAAATCCTGTACACAGCAGATCTCACAACTTGACCTGCAATTAGAGGGACACAAAGTTAGCATTAGCTCTACTGTAAAAGATCTGGGTGTTATATTAAACAGCAATTTAACTTTTGAAAATCATATCTCCCATGTCACAAAAACCGCCTTCTTTCATCTGAGAAATATCGCAAAGTTATGAAGTATGATATCCAAGATGCAGAAAAGCTAGTTCATGCTTTCATGACTTCTAGGCTGGATTACTGTAATGCTCTGTTCGCTGGTTGCCCAGCATCCTCTATTAATAAACTTCAACTAGTACAAAATGCAGCTGCCAGAGTTCTTACCAGGTCTAGAAAATATGATCATATCACCCCAATTTTATCCTCCTTACACTGGCTGCCTGTTAAGTTCCGTATTGATTATAAAATATTGCTTCTTACCTATAAAGCTTTAAATAATCTAGCTCCTGTTTATCTAACCAACCTTCTGTCTCGCTACAATCCAACCCGCTCTTTAAGATCTCAAAACTCAGGGCTTCTGGTAGTACCTAGAATAGCAAAGTCGAGTAAAGGTGGTCTAGCCTTCTCATTTATGGCTCCTAAACTCTGGAATAGCCTTCCTGATAATGTCCGAGGCTCAGACACACTCTCTCAGTTCAAAACTGGATTAAAGACCTATCTTTTTAGTAAAGCATACACTCAATGCATCGCATAACGGTATGATGCATGAATGTGCTCCACGCAGGTGAGCTGGCTCGACATCACCTGCAGGACACACTCTTCAATACACCAGACGTTGTGTTAGAAACACTCATATGCTTTACATTTTTGTTTCTATGTTTGTTTATTTAACTGCTATTTTCATCTATAACACTCCATTTTTACATCTCATTTAAATACACTATGAACAGCAGCTACGCTAATTATTTTCTTTATTCTCTATTTCCACCTGGGGATACTCATTCCTAGGTCCCTAGAGACTATGCAGCGCCATTGATGCGATCAAAGACCTGTGAAGAGATGATCCCAAGGTATCCATAATCCTAGACCAGGTCGTATCCCGAGCTGATGCTGTGGTCACCATGGAGAAATGGAGTGCATGAGACTGATTACTGAATGACGACCGTGATAAACGAGTCCCCACATTGATCCTGCGGGCCAACCTGACCGCCCGCCGGTGCCCTACTCACAGCTGCAGCTTCTCCACGATGGACATTCAGCTTCTTCAGCCTCCAGCGCCTAGACTGCAGGTCTGAACAGGAAGTTTGGCCAGAAGAATAATGGTCGTGCCCAACACAGCCTAGTTTCTCTCTAGGTTTTTTTTTTTCCCTTCACTTCGTCAATTGGTGAAGTTTTTTTTCCTCACCACTGTCGCCACTGGCTTGCTCGGATCGGGACTTGTGGAGCTGTGCTTCGGTGGATTTGCTCTGCAGTGTTTGAACTTTCAGCAGTGAGGTTTAAACCACACTGGGCTAAACTAAACTGAACTTCAACTCTGAAATCTGGACTTTACTAGAACTATGTTAAGCTGCTTTGACACAATCTACATTGTGAAAAGCGCTATATAAATAAACTTGACTTGACTTGACTTGACATGTTTGCTTGTTTTTCTTAAACTTTAATTCTCTCTCTCTCTAGGTCTCTATTTAAATCATCCAATTTAATCAAATTTTAGTTTTGCAAAAAAAAAAAAAAAAATACACAAACACAATTTAAGTGTCTACAAAATAATAAATCATCTAAACCAAATGAATTCCAATGTGTTCAAACTTATGACTGCTAGTGTAAATATAGATCAATATTTGATGATGCTGGATCTTTGTCAGGTGCACCGCACAGCCTATTCTGTTTCAGAAAAGGGCCCCTGTGACCCCACCAGTGGGGGACAGAAGCTATCAGCACTTCTCTGCGCTAACAAAGAGCTCCCTTTGCCAAGCCAAATAGGTGTGTGTGGTTGATGTGGTATTACCTCATGCAGAGTCACTTATCTGTCTTCTGCTGGATGACCTTGCATTGACCTACAGGAGTATCTTTTTCACCTGTCTGCACATAAACTGTTGCCATTGGCTATAGTTGCTCTGATTCACACTGACTGCTCTGGTCATCCGACAACAAGAGTCTCTGTTTGTACAGCAGTACATAGAGACAGAAGCCATTAAAAATAACAAGGCTGGAAATGTTTTTGACCCTCTGACTCCCTCCTGTGGCCATGTCAGGGCGAGAGGTGCCTGTCTGATCAAAAAACGTTTTCAAATGTTCAAATACTTTTAGAAATCAAATATTGAGAGCTTTTAATGCTAGCAAGAACTGTATCCGACTAGCATTATGAAAAAAATAAATTATATATATATATATATATATATATATATATATATATATATATATAATACCATGACAAGTTTTTGAATACTGCAGTAATAAGAAAATAGTCTGAAATTCATTCATTCATTTTCTTTTCGGCTTAGTCCCTTTATTAATCAGGGGTCGCCACAGCGGAATGAACCGCCAACTTATCCAGCATATGTTTTTACGCAGTGGATGCCCTTCAAGCTGCAACCCATCACTGGGAAAATAGTCTGAAATAATCTTTTCAAATAAATGTAGGTAGATATGACTTCATTTGACTTTTTATGATAGTTAATTGTTTAAAAATGCATGGGACTTTATTTTCAACTGAATTCATACCATAAAATCAAATACAAATAACACATTTTCTAAGGAGTCAGAATTACTTTTTCAACTGGCAAGTGAGGAGCCAATACAGTAAGAAGCTGCATAGCAACACTCTAGCAACCTTCATGCAATGATATGGAAACCATAAACACCTTTAGTAACCATTACAGCAATGATTCCGAACACTCTAAAACACCCTAACAACCACTCAAAACATAATTTTGAAACCATATAAAAATACGCCAAAACATTTCTACAACAGCCAAACAACCACCTGGAACATCCTACCAAGACCCTATTAGCTACACCCAATCAACCAACCAAAATACCTTTGAAACCACTCAAACACATTGGAAACCAAATGCCAATAACAAACTTTTAGCAAAATACTAACACCCACCACATTAACAACTGCAAGACATCGCCCTAGCACTCTTAGAAACCAGTAATACCCCAGCAATACCCTAGAAACAACCCAGAACACACGTATGCCGAGTTCAGACTGATGATTTTAGCCCTGATTTTGACTCGACGACAGGTTTTGCTAAATCGCCGACAAATGCCTGAAATCACAGGCAAATCGGTGCTCGTTCATGCGAATAACAATCACACAGTGTGAAAAGACGCGAGAGAATCGCTGATGAGTCACCGACACCCATGAGATATTTGGCATGCTAAATATCTGGACCTGTCGGCGATTCAAATCATGTCATGTGAAATGTGTTCTGATTGAAAATAACATTGCGATTACCTACAGCCAATGAGAGAGCAGCATCCACTAGTATGGGTATCTGCAGGCAAGTGGGAGGATGGGGAGAAGTTAAAAGGGCTTCTTTTCAGTCTATTTGGACCCAAGAAATGGAGGAAAAACTAGTTGAAATTTGACAGGAGCAACTGTGTTTGTTTGACGTGTCATCTGAGCAATACCTTTGTCACTCACGTGTGTTTGGTTGTGAGACGTAGTTTGCGGACCGAGACAAAGTTGTTGGCAGTTCCTCCTATTGTAAAGTCATGCAGTGCAAAACCCCCTGTCGCCGATCCATCTTGCAGTGTAAACACAGCAGCGACAGAACACTACCTCAGATAGTCATGCAATGTGAAAACATCTGTGACACGACTACTTTGAAAATCGTGCAAAATCGTGCAACCTACCCGTATTTACCACTTGATTTACCTTGACATCTACATAGCAACACCATGACAATTTTTGCAATTTACCCATTGACTTCCGTAGTAGGCCAAAAATTACTATGGAAGTCAATGGGAATCATCAACCAGCATATTTCAAAACATCTTTTGTGTTCAACAGAAGAAAGAAACTCAAATAGGAATAAGTGAAGGGTGAGCAAATGATGACAGATATATTTTTTGGGTATACTAGCCTTTTAATAGGTCGGCACGGTGGCTCGGTGGTTAGCACTGTCGCCTCACAGCAAGAATGTCACTGGTTCGAGTCCCGGCTGGGCCAGTTGACATTTTTGTGTGGAGTTTGCATGTTCTCCCAATGTTCGTCATGGTTTCCTCCGGGTGCTCTGGTTTTACCCACAGTCCAAAGACATGCAGTATAGGTGAATTGGATAAGCCTAATTGGCCGTAGTGTATGAGTGTGTGAAAGAAAGAGTGTATGGGTGTTTCCAGCACTGGGTTGTGACTAGAAGGACATCTGCCATATAAAACACATGTCAGAGTAATTCACTGATAATTGAAGGACTATGCCGAAGGATAGTGAGTGAGTATCCTTTTGATGCCTTACCTAATGCTAATAAATGAAACTGTATTATAAGGAGTTACTCAGAAATTAAATGCACTTCAGTTTAAACTTGAACTTTGCTAATTTCGTGGTCAGTGGTCACCTTTGAGCTACACCGACAGTTTTGAGAAGCAACAGGATTTCATAGAAAAAGGCAGGTCACATTTGCAGAGGTAAGTCATGAGAAACTGTCCTAGAAAGAGAATCTGATTGGAGAGTTGGTCAGCGCAGGATGTGACCCTCAAGGTTCACTGACATACAGAGGGTGAGCGATTGATGCTGATCGGGCCGCGGAGCAGGTTGACACTGAACAAGAGCCGCTGTAACTAGAGCGCTGAGAAACACACGGCCACAAAGACTTCAGGAGTAGTTTGACTAGCGCACTCAAAACAAGAAAGAAAGAAAAAGGGCCCATAAACGTCCGTGGATCCTCTGATGGAGATGTCCTAGGCATGCTTGGATCTTCAAAGGGTGCAGGTGAGAGAGTCATTGTGCTCCCTGACGTCTCACGTTACCCTTTTAGCTCCCAGAGGGGGGCAGAACATCAAAGAGGAGGCTTAAAAAGCCTGTCATTGCTCACCTCCACATACCTGCAGTCCGTAGTCTCCCTCCCGTCTGCTCGGGCCAACAGCTGCAACTCAAAGGAAGAGCTCTTAACTGTATTCTGTCAAGACAAACAATGGGCCTCTTCCAAAGGGCTCGCCCCCAAGCTGAGTGATTGGCATATATAAGGATATGATGGGATCATTTAATTCATCTGTGACAAATGGATATAGATGCTTTGAGAACTGAAGAAGAGCAGGTCATTCAGAGCGGTAATGCATTTTATGGCGCACAATTAGGAGAAGAAACTGTTGAATAAAGTATTATCGTAGCTTGGCAAAATGGCTATAACACTATCAAATGGCTAACCACTATTTCTGCTGTGTATGTGCGTCTGCGTATGTGTGAACTTGGTTTTAATGAAACGCAGAGAATTTTGGGTAAAAATGACCATATTTGTCACTAACTCACTTTTTTTTTTTTTTAAATGGGGCGACATAGTGCTTAAGATGACCCCTGTCCACTTTGAAAACCCCTACAGTGGTCATTCCAGCTTTGGAACTAGACCTTGGAGCAATGAAAGAAGATCCCTTGGTCCAACGAGTCTAATTCTTTCTGCGTGAAAAACCAATATGGAAAGCGACAGCATTAGGATGGACTGTGGGATGATGAAAAGCCGGTGGAGGAAGTGCAATGCATTGGGTAATATACTATTGTTAAACCTTGGGTCCAGTCATTCATGTGGATGTAAATTTGACATTTGCTACCTACCTAGAAACTACCTATATACAGCACTCATAACAATGGTGAACATGGCCTTTTTCAGCAGGTTAATGCACACCTACCACACAATTCGGTTTAACAGACATGGCTTAGACTAAGCCAGGGTTAGTCCACAAGTAGGACATTTAAGAAACTTTTAAAAATGTGCCTTAAAAAATCATAACTGGTCTCCATCTTATAGGACAAAACAAATGCGCTGATATATTTTTAAGATCAGTCAGTGTACTTTTTTTCAATTGAAACAGCTCAGACTTAGTCTGGAACTAGTCTTAAGCCTTGTCTGTGAAACCAAGGGAAAGAGTTTAAGTGGTTTGCTTTGCTTACAAACTCCCCAGATTTCAATTCAACTGAACTTTTAAGGGAAGTCCTAGTTCAAAAAGTTTGATCCTTGGTGGTTTTACCTTGCAATCTCTAAATCTTACTAAAATCAATAATCAATTACAGTTACTGTATGTATACAACTGACATGTTTTTGGGCAGCATAAAGATTCCTGTATTTATATTGTGTCTATTTCCATTTTTGCACAAACTAAATCTCAGTGGAAAAACTCAATCGCTTTCATATTGAACAGGCATTGTAGTTAAAAATGTCAGATTTCATACCTTTGACATTTTATGGACCAGTATAATGTCCAAAAGAATAATTGCCATTTTTCTTTATACTCAGGCCAGTAAGCTCAAAGCACGTCCAGAACTCTGAAGTTCAGACCAGAGCTTGTGATCTTAACAAGCAGAACATCTGTCAGCGCACATTTGGAGCTGGCAAAAAAAGACCAAGAAAGAATGGTGAAATAAGTTTGAAATGAGTTTCAGCTAATGTTTAGTGCCTAGGTGATTAAAGTTTTCGATTTTGACTCACTTGCATCAATAATCACGTATTTTTCTAGAGCTTTAATGGAATCATGCTTACACGTCATCTGAAGTAGGTGCTGAAAATGATGCAGACTGACTGCTGTGTTTTCAAGCTCCTGACATCATTCTGCGTTCAACACCCTGCATTTGATCCTAAATGATTGCATTCCTGACCTATTCAGTACAATGCATAATGCACAGAGATTTCAACATCTCGAAACATACTGTATAGTGCATTGTTTGCAGATTCAGTCATGTGTTCCAGCATTACGTAGTTTTGGGTTATTTATAATTCGGCTGCATTCAAGGTTAATTCATTCGTTCATATTTCAGTCTTGTTAACTGCATCAAGGGAAGGGTATCGTAGTAACCAGACACAGCACCTGCTTCTTATTACAGGGTAATCGCATTTTCCAGTCCATATCGACAATACTGCTGCTCTTTGAATATTGCTGATAACTTCTGGAAACACTTCTCGCTCTCTTTTTTTCTCTCTGGCCACATTATTAGGTACACCTTGGTTGTGTTGGATAGCAACTCATTTTAATTCAGAACTGCCTTAATTCTTTGAGGCTCTGATTCACACACGGTACTGTAAATTTTCTTGAGAGATATGGATTGATGACATTTATACCTGATTTTGGTCTTCCCACCTGAATGTTGCAGAAGAAACTGAAACTGCTTATCATCTCCCATGGCCTGCACAGTCACCAGACCTAAATATTATTAAGCCACTTTGGGGTGTTTTGGAGGAGCGAGTCAGGAAACATTTTACTCCACCAGCATCACATAGTGACCTGGCCACAATTCTGCAAGATGAATGGCTCAAAATCCCTCTTGCCACTGTGCAGGACTTGTATCTGTCATTCCTAGGATGAATTGATGCTGTATTGGCTGCAAAAGGAGGCCTTAAACCATACAAATTAATTATTGTGGTCAGAAAATCATGACATTCCCTAGGTGAGTGTATGTGAATTGTAGCCTCTGTATCCTGTTCATAACAGGAGTTTCACCAGTGCTCTTCTGCAGATCTTGGTAGTAAAGATATCGGAAAGTCTTCTGGTCTATCTCTTCTTCAATTCACAACAATTTAGACTCTTGCAGACTTCTTTGAAGATGCCTGTTTGACTGCAGAACAACCAACAAGTTCTCAATTAAGAATTCTGCTTAAAGCGAGTCTTCTGGCTTGGGTCCTGAAATTTCCTACAGTAGCAACAACTGCTTATTCAAGTTACCATTGCGATCCTATCATCAAGTTTGACCATGGTCCACTAACCACTGGCATCAACAAGCCATTTCTGCCAACAAAGCTGCCACTTGCTGGATATTTCATTATTTGTAAACCCTAGAGATGATTTTGCATGAAAATGTGCATGAAAATCCCAAAGATATTCAGACCAATCATACCATGATAACCAATCAATCTATTCTGATGCTAGTTTTCAATGGCAGACCATCTTGAAAACATCTAAGTGCCTAACTGCATTGAGTTGTTGTCATGTAAATGACTAAAAGAAATATTTGCAATTACAAGCAATTGATCAGTAATAAATTAACAGGTGACTATTTGGATCAAATTTAAGAAGCTGCTTAATAATAACCACTTATTACAACCGAGGTCTACAGAGAAGCATTTCTGTAATGCACAACACATCCATCCTTGAAGCAGATGAGCTACAGCAGCAGAAAAGCACACCAGTGACACAAAAAAGGACAAGTAAATATAGTAAAAAGTTTGCCTGAACTGATGAGTCTTAATCATATAGTAACATTCGGATGGTAATGTCAGAATTTGGCATAGACAACAAGAAAAGCATGCACTCCTCCCATAGTATGCACTTCTAAAGCATACTTTGGGCTTAAATGTCAGATATTAAAGAAACAAGGAAAAGTAAGCAACATATTATGTCACAAAAAAACAACAATGTAACTTTTTAGTTACTACAGTAGTGCACTAAAATAACACGTTAACTTTGCAAGTGCAATAGAGTTTAATGTGGCAAACAGCAGGCTGTGATCCGTTATGTAAATATCAGCAATGGTCCAAATGTGGCGGCTGAGGCTCTAGATCTTTACAGCTGCATCTGGGGAAAGTATGATGAGGTGCTAAGTGTGTCATAAAGGCAGATCAACACTCTCTAAATCAGGTGAGGGCTCTTTCATTCCTTAGCTTTCAAAAACCTTGAGCTACCTGCGGCTTAAATAATTACACCGTGCACTGATGTTTAACTGCATCGTCAGAGGTGCTGATAAAAATTATTCACCGTTATTCGCTTGGTAAATTTCTTCTTTCTTCATAAGCCAAGGTAACTGTTGAAGGAGCAAGCTAATACGATTTACGGGTGCTACTAAAGGTTTTTAATGCTCCAAGCACAACCACCGATTATTTCCAACCCTTGACCGATGGCTTTTTGGGGGGGAGTTTTTGTCCTGCTTTAAAATATTTCTAATATAGATTTAAAGGAATAGCTCACAGAAAATGAACATTTGTTTTAATTTACTCAACCTCAGGCCATGCATTAGAGGTGCAGTAAATTGAGGCAGCTTTCATGACTGAAATGAAATATGTGGGGTTTTTTTTTACTGCCAAGGCAACCCTGCATGCAGAAATACAATTGGGTAAACTGGCAGTGGGCGGAGTTACACAGACCAAAACAAAGACAGACATTCCGACACACATTTTCAAAACAGAATAACGGACTGTAGTATTAACAACTATGTAACAATTCTGTTCACTTGGCATGTTTCTTAAATATCTGCAAACATATTATAGCATTTTTAAGCTTTAGAAGAGTAAAAAACTTACATACAGCACCTTTAAAGATGATTTTATGCTTGATGGTTCATAAAATGCAAGTCAAAACACACCAGCAGTTTGAGTAAAAAAAAAAAAACACAAAGCCAAATAGGCTCCTAACGATTCCGCACAAATAAAATTTGGGTCAACATGGTCAAAATGTTCATTTTGCATAAACTGTTCCTTTAAATTCATTCACCAAACCTATATCAATTCACCTTTTCTTTATTGCAATCCAACAAGGTCGAATTTGGAAAGTATTTAAGACCTGAAGATTTAGTACCGACGGTGTAAAAACCTCTATAAAATAATTGTTTAGAAAATGGAAACTTGGACCTGCTGGATATCCAGATGAGGAAATGAAGTGCATAACAGGAAGCCAAATTCAATAAAGCTGAGGTTCAATAACTTTCAAAAGGAAACAGAATGGAAAAGCGTGTGATATTGTCCCTTGATGGCATAACTCGGCACGACCGTGAACAGCACACCCAAAGTAATTCTCTTCGTCTTTCCATCACTATAGCGCTAGCAACCAAGCAACATAACACCTTGCCAAGCTAAGCCTTTATGGCGTTTTTATTTCATTTTTAAATGTTCCTGTTTCATATATTTTCCTTCTGTTTTCCTGAAGACAATAAAAATAGGAGTTGTGCCCTACCTTTCAAAAAGGCCTGGTGTGGATTTTCAGTGTGGTCTTGGTTGTCTGTCCTCCTGTGAATATGACACATGGAAAAACTTATGATAAATGTATATTGATTAATGGCTTCTTGATGGTCTAAAAGCTGCATTATGCATATTCATTTGACCATAATCTAAACAAACGTTTGATCTGTGCCTACAAACATCACGGTCTAGAAATTTTGGGAACAAACACTGAAATCACACATCAAACCAATTTGCCCACATATGCAAACATATTCAATACAGAACATGCTGTGCTATTTATTGAAGTGAAGTGAAGTGAAGTGAAGTGAAGTGTGGCCAAGTATG
>CAIGQV010001633.1:20635276-20685099 GCA_903798115.1 Danio jaintianensis | reverse complement strand
AATTAATCCAATTCTGAAGATGAATTCATAGGGATACATTTTTTTGATGTCTATGAACTCTGGGTGAAAAGATTTTAAATGGAGGAAAAGGAATATTTCACAAAAGAAATATGTTCATTCAATTTCAAATATAGCTATGGATTGATGTGAGGATGTAAGCAATCACAGAAATTTCATTTAATTGAGCTAACTCCAATGCAATTTACTAGTCCTAACCGTCACAGAAATGAAAATAGATTTTGTCTCTCAAACCAGACTGATATCAAGAAGAAACGTAACTATTTTACGTTTTGTCAGTTTAGTGGCTAATTTGTACGAATTCAGTCATAAAAAATGCAAAAGGAGGCGTGGCACCAAACCCCTCCCCTAAACCCAAATGTCATTGGGGGATGAGCAAATCGTACTAAAATGTACAAACGAGCATAATGACCAAATGTACGAATGAGCATTGGGGGATGAGCAAAGCGTACATATTCATACGAATTAGCCACTAAATCAAAAAGTTACAAATAGGCATGAGATAGCGTTGCTCAAACAGACCAGACCTACAAAAATGCGGCAAAATATTACAAATTGTAAAAAATGCCAACAAAATGAAAGCCTGTTAACTAATGTATGATTTCTTTTATTAAATCTCACTTGGATTGAACAATTTTCATTTTTGTTCTCCAGGTCCAGAGGAAAATTATTTTTAATACAGTGTAAAATAAATTTATAAAAGGAAATGGGAATAATTTTTTTGCAGTAACAGAGCCAAAATTATCACAAGAACAAAAAGGAAAATAAAATGTCTATAAGTTTTTTTTTTTAATGTGCAGAAAGTTTAATAATATGAAGCACCTTTTCACTAAAAAAACTTTCTGTGGATGTTAAAAGTTCTTTATCAAACTATAGATGCCCTATTTTTAAATCTTGTTTAACACCTCCATCTCCATTTGGATTCTTCTTTTACTAATGTTTTCAGATCTAAAACTCATCTGCCCAGCATATCGCATCCATAAAACTATACACAGGGTTCACACAGGACAGGCACTTTCCTGGCTGGAGCTTCCAGGAGCATGTGTGTGTCTGTTTAGCTCCATCACCTGAGGGCTGTAGACAGGTGTGATGCTGCCTCAGCCAAGGTGAGCTCCAGAGGCCGTGTTTACCTGCACAAATTCATCTGACTCGATAGGGGTGACAGTCTTTGAGGAATCATGGGGGAGAAAGCAAGAATTCAGTCTCTTGCGTATTTCCAGGCTTTGCTGAACGTAAAACCCTGATGTACAGTACATTCCACGGCACAAGTCAGACATGAGAGGCTCGACACCCCCAATTACACACCCTCACGCTGCAATCACATCCTCCCTGTGTGCACTTAAGCATATCACAAAAATTCAAACTCAATGACCCAGAGATGAAGAAAAACGAAAAAAAAAAGGAATTAAAAAAAATATTTTTATCATGCAATGGACCAGTGTTCATTTTGGGGTTTTCTTCCACACTGTAAAAAGTATACCTGATAATTAACAGTTGTTAATTACTATAGGAAAATTGTTTGTAGCTTATGAGTTATGGATGTTTCCTAGTTTATTTACGTTTTCAAATTGCATTATGGGACCTTGATCTTTGCTACAAGGGATGGTATTGAAAATTTTATTCTGCAGTTTAACAAAGTGTATATACATACGCTCACACACACACACACTTTTTATTATATATATATTTTTTTATTTAATTACTTATATAATGCATAAAAACAGCAAATATAACAAAAATGTGAATTATCTTTTGTGAAATTCATTTGTTCTTGTGATGAAAAAAGCATAAATATATTTTGGCACAATTAGGAGCTACCTAAAATTAAGCCGAATAAGTCATATCAGCTTACATTACACTATACTGACTTAAATCATCTTGTATAACTTGTATAAAATTCAGTTGAAACATGTTTAACTTGTTTTAATAAGGTAAATGAAAAGAAAAACGTATTTAATGGCTTATTGGTCATACAGTTTTGTTATTGTTGTTGTTGTTGTGAATGAATAATTTCTTCTGACCTTACATTTTAAAATGGTGTAGTGCAACTAAATAATTTTATATTTAATTAACATATTTTGTTGGGATATTTAAACCAAGCACCCAGTCAAAACATTCGACAACCAATATGGCTACACAAACTGAATTAGGCTAATACACAAACACATATTAATCATTATGTTACTACTTATCGGCCTACCTGTTTGTCCAAGTAAGGGCAGAATTTAATAAAACCCAGTGTTTGGTAGGCCTATAGTTTTTGTGTGGTCCAATATGATCAATATGACCCTGCTTAAAAAACAGCCTAAGATGGTTGGCTGGTTTTATCTGGTCGACTAGCCTGGTCGGTTTAAGCTGTTTTTTTCACCAGGGGAATCTATGAAAACAGAACAAAATTACCTCAAATGTTCCTCATCTTTCTTCCACCGTTGAAACTGGTCAGCCTGGTTCAGCCTGGTTTATGCCTATAGGAATGGAAAGGGAAAGATGCCGAGGTTGGTGTGATGGGAACCGCAGTTGCCACTTGGCACCCACGACTCATTAAAATGCGGCGGGATGAACGCGTTAGAGGTTCCCCTCATTGAGCGTAATTATGTCGGCCCGTCGTTAAGCCGTTTTCCCCGCGAACTTCCCTTGCAGATGTTGTAGGGACTTTCGAGTTTATTATCAATGTCAACAACACATTTTTTTCGTGTTTGTCAAGTTCGCCTCAGAATGGGGTGAAAGGGAAGTTTGTGGTAACTCTAGCGGTAATAAAACCCAGTTTGACCGACGGGTTGAAAACAGATTTATTTATTTTTTAAACTAAATCAGAGAACGCAAGACTTATGTAAATTGTGGGTCACGGCGGGTCAAGAGGAAATGGACGTGATAAAGGATGTGATTGTAGGACAGGACGGTCATTGACTCTCAGTTTCCACTTTTTCAAAGCATGGCGTGTGTTCTAGACTAGTCTGGGTTTTCTCAAGGAGAAGAAATTCATAATCAAAGTGTTATTGCATCCCAAGCCACTCCAGCGAAGTGAGAAAAGGTCGGAACTGTAGTGGAATGTCCAGTGGGAGGAAGTGAGATAATAATGGAGGCAGCTGGAATGAATGGATCTTTTTTTTTTTTTTTTTTCTTAAGTAGTAAAGAGATTTTGTCAAATATAGCCTATTTAAAGAAATGTATGAAGAGTCATTGACACACTGTTATCATTTGCAGAGACTCCTTTTAGCTTTTAAAAGGTAGAACAACCTAGTAACTGCAAATGTAAAGCGTCCCGTTTTGGATGGTTAGCCCTTGCTAGAGTTCATAACTAAAAAATCTGAATGTTTTCACTGTAACCTAATTAGTATTTATGGGAAAATTTGAGAGTTCTTGCTTTAATATAGCAGTACCACTGCATTTCCTATTTAACAAAAATATTAGGGACATTCTATCAGAAACGTACATTATCTGTCCCTGAAATAAAAACAGAAATACAGTGAATAAAAAGCATTCATCCTAAAAATTTCTAAAATGGACTGATGATTGATTTCTGTCAGTTGTTCTGTAAAGGAATATGTCATTCATTTGGTTCTCAGATTTGTTCTTTATTAAAAAACACTTTACAACCCCTGTCATTGTCCTTGTCCTCAGCCCAATTGAACCTATAGTTTTGTTATGCTAAAAACTTTATAAACATGAAATTATAAATAAATTCTACAAATAAATACTACAAATATATAATACAAATAAATTTACAATTGTCCCCATGTTTCTGTCAGTCCTGTCACATCTGCATTCAATTTAACAAAAAATGCGTGCATTAAGGCTATGACTCGGAAGTGACATCATTTAACAGAGAAGAAGCTGACAGTGATCAAGGATGCGTTCTATCATTGAATTGTATGATTTTATGCTTGTTTTTTTATGATTTTTTTGAGGATGACAAGCTTAAGTCAGGCCCTGTCACGTTTTTTATAAGTGAAAATTTAAGTTTTTGGTAGAATGTCCCATTAATAGGCTAAAAATTTAGCTTTAAAGTGACTAAACTTAAAGTCAAAACTGATTCATTTGAACAATTCCTTAGCAGGTGTTATTCTAAACAAGAAACAATGTGTTTTAGGTCAATAAAATCAGTTTTAATTGCCTGTTTCACTTTTCCTAACCTTAGCTAACCTTTCCTTTCCCTAACCTTTATGAGTCTCTTTATTTGTGTTGAACACAAACGACAATATTTTGAAAATGTTGAAAATCAGTAACCATTGACTTCCATAATAGAAAAAACTAATTCTACGGAAGTCAATGGTTATCAACATTTTCCAACATGCTTCAAAATATCTTCTTTTGTGTTCATCAGAAGAAAGTCAGAATTTTTTGGGGGTGAACTATTCCTTTAAGCAAAAAGTCTAAGGACAATGGACATGGAGTTGTACTTATAGCCAACACGATGTCTAAAAGGGACCATAAAAAATAAAGCATAACCAAAAATTTTAGTTAAAACAACAAAACAATCTGTTATTTAGTTGAAAAGGATGAGAATTGTTCACAACACAACCTAATAAGACACAGCTGAAAATGTACAAAATCATAAAGACAAAATAACAAACACCTAACTAAAGGATTTGTGAGTAAACATTCAAGGGCCACAAAATGGCTTGGTTCCATAGAGAAATTAACGAAGCACAACCAGTTCAGACCTCCGAAGGTCTTGTTTTTCTAGGTCAGACGAGGTGCGGCCTTTAACTCCAGTAGATTATCAGTGGGAACCTGAAACAACACAAAAAAACAACATCATTCACTTTCAGTTCAGGTCTGTTGATACAGATTCAACACAAAATCAAAACAAGTGCTAATAAAAAATGACATGAGCACATGTAAACCATCTGAATACACGCAGAAAGCTAACTATGAAGAAATGTTGACTGCTTTTTGGTCTTTTGTTCCCCTTTTTCCTAAACATCCTTTCGGTGCGTGTGGGTGAATGAGCAGCGTATTTGTTTTTCTGCCATATGAAGCTAATAAAAGTGTCTCTAAGATTCTCTTAAGACTGCACTGGTGGAAGAGAACACGTGTGGTTATTGTTTTTGCTGGTTATTAGTTTTATTGGCTGTTCGTGAGCAGCCCATTTAAACGGCACAGCTCATTTGAAGACAAAAGGGAAATGTTAGGGATTAGAGTCAATTTAGATATTTTTAAGCACTCGTAACTGAAAACATCCAGCCCTGGCAGAACACTCACTAAGATAAATGATATTAAAGCATCCTGAATCATTGTTTGAGACAGAAAGAGGCCCCATGTGTAAGATTTGTGGTGAGAAAGTTTCAATAATTCAATACAAAAAAAAATCAACAGTCACATTTGTGGGGTTTGATCCAGTTTGATCAGAAATCGGATATTTAAAAACTTTTTTTTTTTTTAAAAGGGCTATAACGTAAAATTAAATTACGTTATAAAAGTTAAATTACAACCTGCACATAATAATTTTTTCCATTAAAACAAATGGAACTGGCTTTGAATTTCATGTTTCAGTGGGCAAAACCTTTTAAAATCCCCATTATGAAATTATAAAGGTTCCTCTTTTTGTCTTTAGGTTTACATGCATTAAAGGTTTTATTTACCTTAATTTTCAAATCAGCTAACTTTACAAAATGTCTCAAATGATTCATTTAATCAACCTCTCCATCATGAGAGTCTGCTCTGATTGGTCTACCACCTATAGTTATTAGTATCTGGCTGCAGACTTGCACATGCATTCTCAAACATGCATTTAATAAAACTAGTGATGACACTGTGAAGGATAGGGTCTTAAAAGCATGCATGCCTGAGCATGCAGGTGTAGTCAGTGTGTGTGTTGGACACCAAATTCCAATTTCCATATCTGAATTTTTAACTCTGGAGGTTGAATCCTCAGTTAATTTACAAACTAGTACTGTAAATATGGCATCAACTTTACCTTATCAATTCAACCTTGAGTCCAGTGATAAAATGTAGGAAAGAATAGTTGATTGAACTCAAAACTTCATTGTAAGAATGAATGGAGCGGGATGTTTCCAAGTAGCATGTAATCGGTTGGCATTGTGCAAATGTGTTATCTATCTGGTTATGTATAAAGTATGTATGTATGTATGTTTTAATGTCATATCAGCAGCATTGTCATTTCTTTTTGTTAGGGAGAATAGAAAAGCTAAGGTCTACATATTTAACTGAGATGAAACTAATGGATACTGGACCACATGAGAGAAACTCCAATGACAACTCTGCTGCAACTTGCCTGCTAATTGATTTGTTAGCTTGCTCCGAACAGTACAGTTCCCACTGTAAAAAAAGAACCAAATGTGAGCTCATGTTGTAATGGAAAGGGTGTTTCGGTCTGGAACAGTTGAAGGCTGCATGGACAGTTCTGTGGCTTTTCACTTCATCAATCCTCCACAGGGGAGAGAGCAGGAATGGCGGGATGCTTATCTTCCTCCATTTCATTTCAGCTTACTCTAAAGAATGCCTGAACGGGGGAAAAAGATTAAACTAAAAGAAAAAAAAAATTGCATATGAAAAAAAAATGTATAAAATGTGTGTACATAGATGTTTTCACAACTAAGTCATGATTCATCAAAAACTATCTTACTAAAATGTTTTCTAAATTAATGAAACAATTCAAGAACATATACCACACATACGCAATAATCATGTACATCTGGGGACTTATAAACACATAGGCAATAAAGAACCTAGCATACACTGGTGTGAAAAAGTGTTTGCCCCCTTATAGATTTTCTTAACTTAAATAGGACCTGCCTGACAAAGTGAAGTATATCAAAAGATCCTCAAAAGCTAGACATCATGCCAAGATCCAAAGAAATTCAAAAACAAATGAGAAAGAAAATAATTGAGATCTACCAGTCAGGAAAAGGTTAAAAAGCCGTTTCTAAAGCTTTGGGACTGCAGCGAACCATTATCTACAAATGGGGGAAAAAAAAAATGTGGAGAGTGAAACAGTGGAGAACCTTCACAGCGACAACTCATCCAACAGGTATTACAAAAAACAACAAAAAAAAAACACATTAGCTATGGTTAACTTAGTTAAGGTGAGTGTTCATGACTCCACCATAAGAATAAGTCTGGACAAAAATGGTTTGTGTGGCAGAGTTAAGGCTAATTTATACTTCTGCGTCAAGCGCACGCGTATGCTCCGGCGCAGCCCTCGCCGTGGCCGTCCAGATGGAAACTGTTGTTTTGTTTGTTACCTTAAAGTTGTTGCACGTCCGCTGGTTCCCGCCTCAAAATGAGTGAGTTTGAGCTACTTCTACATTTAGGTAGCGTTCAGAAAAAAACAAAACACCAGCGAAGAAACTCGACACAGAGGAAAATAAAAGCCTCACTGCCAGCTAGCGTTTTGGAAGTGTTATTGCAGAGCAACATAAACAGTGCGCAGAAGTATAAATGCACGGCAACGCGCAAGGCATGTGCTGTGGGTCACGCCGATCACTCGACGCAGAAGTATAAACCAGGCTTTACTAGACGAGAACCACTGCTGAGGCTCGTCTCAGTTTTGCTAGAAAACGTCTTGATGATCCCCAAGACTTTTGGGAAAATATTCTGTGGACCGATTAGACAAAAGTTGAAAAACACATAAAGTCCCATTATGTGTGGAATAAAATTAACACCGCATTTCAAAAAAAGAACATACCAACAGTAAAATGTGGTGGTGGTAGTGTGATGGTCTGGGGCTGTTTTGCTGCTTCAGAACCTGGAAGACTTGCTGTGATAAATGAAACCATGAATTCTGCTGTGTACCAAAATATTCTGAAGGAGAATGTCCAGCCATCTTGATCGCAGTTGTTGCTGCTAGGGGTGGCCCAACCAGTTATTAGGTTTAGGAGGAAAACACTTTCTCACACAGGGCTAAGTAGTTTTGTATTTTGTTTTCACTTAATAATAAAAACCTTCATTTGACTAAATTTTAATCTGATTAATGATCGTAAACATTAAATTGTGACACACATGCAAAAAAAAAGAAAAGAAAAACACCTTTTCACACCACTGTATAATTAGAAATGTTATTTACAAGGTGGCTGAAAGTAACTAGACATTAAAAAGTGATAATACAGTATAATCAGAGGTCCAAATATAAATAAATAAAAATATATATTTATAATTAGTGGTCCAAATAAGGATCGCCTGATCTATCCTTATATAAACTATATGTCTCACCTTGTGTTTGGAGCCATGACACACTAGGTGCTACTTGAAGACATTACAATGTGTGCTCTAAGGAGAGAAAACGTCTTTAGAGAGCGCACAGATATATTTGCAGAGAGCGACGATTGCTGTTCTGCTGCTTTAGTTGCCCACAGATGTCCAGAGATTTATGCAACTATTTTAAACAGCAATTTTCATCTGGCTTCCACCTTCAAAAGCAAAACCTCACGTTCATTAATGTTAAAGTTATTTTTCTTTGTCTTTTTTTTAAGGGCCATTAGGGGTCTTTCTATGGATAAGTACTGCTTTGCAGAAAGCCCTGATATGGAGCTGGTTGGGACATTCATTCATTTTCCTTCGGCTTTGTTTCTAATTTATCAGAGGTCACCACAGCAAGATGAACCCCCAATTATTCCAGCATATGTTTATGCAATGGATGCCCTTCCATCTGCAACCCAGTACTGGGAAACACCCATAAACACTCATTCACACCATTCATATACACTATGGCCAATTTAGTTTATTCAATTCACCTATAGTGCATGTCTTTGGATTGTGGGGGAAACCCACGAGTACACGGGGAGAACATGCAAACTCCACACAGAAATAATGCCAACTGACCCAGCCGTGACTCGAACCAGCAACCTTCTTGCTGTGAGGCGACAGTGCTACCCACTGAGCCACCATGCCACCTGGTTGGGACCTGTATTATGCAAATTACTATCCTTGTGCACGCAGGCGCTCATCATGACTCCAAACTCACAAACACAAGAACGAATTTAAGTGTGTATATGTACATGTAGTAAATTATGCGGAAAGACTTGAGAAGTTCAAATGTGCATAGAAATACAAAAAAATTTATACAATTATTAGTGAATTAAATTCAATATTACCATGTTTGGGAGACAACTCAATTCCTGTTTACACCTGGTATTAAGATGCATTTTGGTCAACTAAATCAAGTAGATGAGGGAGACGTATTGCATGGTGTTTTAATCTCTTTCATCCCCTTTTTAAATTGATGGGCAGGTGTACTTGTACTTTTTGTTTTATTACCAAAACAAGTTGGAAATAGGAAATATGGATAACAGCAGCTTTTATTTCTACTCTGATAGCCTCAAAATTACATCACTGTGGGTTTTTGTTGTAATCTTTTTGTCTGAGAAAACATTATTTCAAATGGCAAAGTTGAAATCCTGCCCAGAGCTAATAATGGAGTACAAGTGGTCTTGAGTGGCTGTTTAAACCACAAAAGCAACCCGATGATGTGTTTCCAACTACCTCAAATTAAACAAGATTTGAAAAAATTTGGATTTTGGAACAACATGGATTTAAAAGCATTTTGTGTCGTCCCCTTGTGATAATTTCAACAAAAATGCATCTCATATTAGTTGAAAAACAGAACCTCAGAGTTAAATAATGCAAAAACGACCAGAGCAATGAAAATGCAGGGCTCTACACTAATCTTCCAATATGACATCATGCTAATCTCTGCCCAAATCCCTCTAGGATCTCTTTGTTTTTATAGGAGATCTTATTTATGTTGAACTAGACGTCTCTCTTTGAGGTGAGTTTAAGTCTAAGACAGATTCATCAGTCATTGGTCTATCTGACCTCGTATAAACTCTTAAGGGAGTTTAGATAGCGGACCCAGTGCTCCATCTTCCTCTGCAAATGTCCAGTAGGCACATTACATTACACCCCTACATCTTCCCCCCCTCACAAGCATTTGGAGAAACAGGTATTACACTAATCCCTTTCACCAATTCATCTTCAACACATATTGCTAATGCTACAATAAATTCAATCGCTCCATAGGGCTCACATTCGAAAGAAAAAGAAAAAAAAAGGGGGGAGACAACTAATAAAACAACTAGTTTTATTTGAAATAACATATTTACATATCAAAATTAAGGAATAAAAAGAATGTAAAAAAAATTGTATACAAGTATAAAACTTTTTTTTACGTTTTAATCTTCATTTTCTGCAGTGACTTTGGCATTCTTTCCATTTTTCTTGGTGAGACCGCTGAAGTATTTTTCTCTGAAAGAGTTGTGACCATGGTAAGGGGTGAAGCGAGGGTCAGCAAGGTGTGCTAGACTGTCCGAATCCTGCAAGAAAGCATTTAAATTAAAAAAAAAAGTTTTAAGATCAGATTACAATTTTGTTTGTTTGTTTTAAAATGTACAAACAACATTCAAAATCAAAAACACATTTCTTGTAGCTCAAAAAAACAGCAAGGTCACTGGTTGAATTCCCTGGGAAACCAAGAATTGATCAAATGTACCTTAAAGGGATAGTTCACCCAAAAATGAAAATTCACTCACTATTTACTCACCCTAAAGTGATTATATACCTTTTAATTTGAAGATAATTTGAAGAAAGCTGAAACAGTAACCATTGCCATACATAGTAGAAAAGAGGTCAATGGTTACAGCTTTCCAGATTTCTTTAAAAAACAAAATCTTATTTTGTGTTCAACAGAAGAAAGAAACTCAAACAGGCTTGGATGAAGTGAAGTGTGAGTAAATGAGTATGATGACAGTTTTGGTAGAACTGTCCCTTTAAATACCATGTCATTTTAAATAAATTGTCTGCCAATGCATAAATGGATCTAAATATAATACAGAAACTGGATTAAAATAAGTGTAGATAGACATTAGAACAGCTCAAAATGAGCATGTAGCATTATCCATCCTCATGAACAGAATTGTGCATGATGAGAAGACATTTTGGTTCTTCTAGAAAAGTTTCCTTGTAAAACAGAGCCAAACCAAGAAGAGACTACAATACTGTAACAAAATTAATCTGAGTAAATGTGTGAATCATATAGATGTAAACCTTTTTTATGGTGTTAAATAAAGTTTATTAGTGTGTTTATTAAATATTTTAAAACAAACCAGAAAAAACTATGTCAGTCTTTGTTTAATTCAAGGTTAGTTTGCAAATATGGTGTAATTTTCATTTTACAAGCAATTTCTAAGGGAAAATTGCTTTCTTATTTTACTTGATGTATTTAAAAAAATATATTCACTTTAAATGCTGCAAAAAAAAAAAAACATTTAAAAAAACTGTTGTATGAAAGCATATTAACTAAAAAGAGATGAATAATGAAATTTTGTCTTTTATAAAACTGCTTATAGTCAACTTTAATTTTGCAACAATGGCTATTGAAATGAACAAAACCAACTCTGAACTGTATTAAACTGAAAAATTTATTATAAAAATGTAGAATTGTAAAAATAGAATTGAAATATGGTTGGCCAAAACCATTCAAAACATAAGAATACAAAACATTGATTAAATATTGCAACATCTACTCTGCACTGAACAATGACACTGCTGTCTTCTTTAATTTAGCATAATTAACAATAATAACTGAACTGAATGAAAATATAGTCTTTTTAGTTTCGCTTTCCACGAGTACTATGAATTAGTCTCATATTTGATTGTTTGCTTCATTGATTCTTTTATTTCCCCGTTTATTACTAGCTCTACACAAAATGAAATGAGATTGTTGTTTTAATTAATGAGTAGCTAATCAATTGTTTCACACACTGAGGAAGGCATCAAGCTGAAATGTTTGTGTTTTTTTTATATCTCCGAAGAATGTGAAATAAAGAAATATAAAGAAATTATTTAGCAAGTGCGGATCATGACCATTTGAATTATGCAGTTCATTACTGAAAAGCAGCTTTGAAGCAATATTTACCATACAAATAAAGATGACTTGACCAAAGGCAAACTGCAGCAGAATGGCAGAAACGGCCAAGTATGAAAGGTTTGATTTAATACAGCAGATTTTTATGTCTTCCCTTCACGAGCTCCCAGTCAAGTGCCTAATGACAGACAGCAGAGTGTTAAGATTTTCCAGGATCTTAAGCAGGAGGGAAGCACGCAGCGCTGCAGGCTAACGAGGTGGCAGAAAGACGGAGCTCAAAGTGATGACTCCAGATCTGAGCCTGCAAACCATCAGCGGCACCTTCGACAGCACACTCCCTTCTGCCAGTCAGAGAGGACTCGCTTCAGGTCACACGAGCGCCCGGTCCTCAGTTTACAACGCAACTTGCACAACGTGGACCACACAAGCCTCAAGAAAAGACACCAGTGTGTCTGCAGTGGCCTAAGTGGGCTGTAATGTCAGTCAGAATTACAGGATGAACAAGTGACGATGAGAAGCACAGCAATTCGAAATCAGTCTGGAAATGTGTAAAGGCCTGTGTACGATTTTCGCTTTCACTTATTGGCAGTAGAGTTGTTCCGATAACGAAACTAGTATTGGAAATACTTGCTGATGCCGATGCCAGTATTTTTGTAGTATCTGCGAGTATTTGAAACCATAAACCAATCCAATATCCTCTTTTTAAATAAGACATATGCCTGCTAGCTTTGCTTAACACTGTAAACCCGGAGTCAGTTCTTCTTCACTGCTTAGAATGCAGACACAGGAAGTTGTGCTTTGTTGCCACAACAACCACTGTTAGAGCAGCGTATAAGAAGGGTAACACACTATTTTATTTTAAAAATGCTTCAGAATTTTAAGTTTTAAAGAGTTTTTCTATATTATTCATATTAATTTTCTATATTTCTTTATTTTTTGCACTGATTGTTACACTGTAAAACTTGAATAGATTTTTTCCAGTTACGATGTTTGATTTGTGGCTGAACTTGTTTTTAGTAAAGTACAGTAAATAATATTACTGCTGAATGTCTGATAATAATAAAATGTCCGATTATTATAGATAAGTCTGAAGCACACCGTAAATTAATTCTGACAACTCATGAAAGAACTAGTAGTATACACAACTGCTTCTACAGATACACATTCGGGTATTGGTTCAGTACTTGGCCATGAGCTCAGGTATCGGAATCGGTATTGGGAAGGGAAAAAGGCTATCGGAGCATCCCTAATTGGTAGCATTTTGCCGACGCATTCATAGCAAAGCTAATTTCACTTACAATGAGCTGAGTGAATGTGCAAATTTAATCCCTGATGTTAGACAGCGATTAATGAAAAACAGAAACACTCCAGTACACAAGGTGGCGCTGTGCTATTTTATGCTTATTACTCTTGCTTTTCGCACAGAAATCACCCTCAAGCTTTTCCGTATGCATTTATAACGTAAAAGATTTTACTCTTAGGTTTTAAAGTTGCCATGAAATCAAAATTTACTCCTCTAATTTTGATATGTAGTAGTTCTTGTTGTAAACGATGTCTCTGTGCACTTCATTATTTTGTAAAAATTCATTTGCCCTCATAATCTTTAATCAAATACCATAACCTTCCCTCTCCCTCGAAGTGACGTTCTTCACTTCCTGGTCACATGGAATTCCTTTAGTGCGGGCATATGAGTGGGTGTCTTGTTTCTTTACTGAATTTGTGCATTTGTAAATCTTGCTTCATTTCTTTGGCAATGCCTGTCTTTCAACAATCCAATTGGCTCCCAAAAGAATGAAATTCTGTAGGGCCTTACATTTTTTCCTCATTTCAGGACCGTTTCAAGTGGATGTACGTCACGATAGCAGGGAAAAAGGGCAATCTTAACTTCCATTTTATGGCGACTTTAACCTACTCTACTGAAGCACACAAACACCTGTTTAAAAGTTTGCGGGATAAAGTTACAAGCCATGAAATAAAATTAAGAGAAATTAAACTCATCATAGTCCTTTTTCATCTACAATTACTGTGTTTGGCTAGAGCATTTTGAGCTTGAGCACCACCAAGTCGTGTTTTATTGTAACTTTAGACAAAGCACGTGATCAGAAGTGTTAATCTCATTGGTCTGCCAGTTTTTAATGCAGTCCTTTGTTTAGTCAGAAGGCACTTTAAACGTTGGTAATAAACATGAATAAAAATCATCCCCGTGTGAATGGGCCTTAAGTCATTCATTCATTCATTCATTTTCGTCCCTTTAATAATCTGGGGTTGCCACAGCGGAATGAACCGCCAACTTATCCAGCATATGTTTTACGCAGTGGATGCCCTTCCAGCTGCAACTCATCACTGGGAAACATCCACAAACTCTCATTCACACTCATACATTACGGCCAATTTAGCTAACCCAATTCACCTATAGCGCATGTCTTTGGAGCTGTGGGGGAAACCCACACGAACACGGGGAGAACATGCAAACTCCACACAGAAATGCCAACTGACCCAGCCGAGGTTTGAACCAGCAACCTTCTTGCTGTGAGGCGACAGCGTTACCCACTGCGCCACAACGTCGCCGGCCTTAAGTCATATATAACTGAAAAAAAAACAACAAATTTTTAAAAGACACCTATTTCTTCAATACCATATATTTTTGCATAGTTTTGCACTGCAAGGCTTAAATAAAAACTAAAATTTGAATTGTTTAAAGAATTGTGTACAGTTTAAAAGTTTACATGTGGAGCCTAACTGAAGTCATATTATCTCAGAAAATGAACCATAGAACCATAAAATTTAACATACCAAAAGAAAAGTTTGTTATAAAAAGGTTATTAAGAAGTCTTCAATATTTGACTGAGAGGCATGAAAACTTTGGGGAGGAAAGTGCATTTTCATCATTTTTAAATGTTCTGCACTGACATATAAAAGCCAACCGATTTTAGTAAAAGCATTTTATTCCCCACAGAAAATGACAATTAAATGATCAAAATCAAAATCAATCAAAATAACAAATGTATTCATTCTTTGTGATTAAATATCAAGGTTGTTCTGCCTTTCTTTTTGTCTAAATATTAATCACTGAATGGAATATTTTTTGTTATCATGCCAAAAATGCTCTGAATGGCAACATTTTTTTTTTTTTAATTTATAATAAATGACATCAGTCCTTTACACAATGATTTAAAATTTAAACTCTCTTATCTAATGATATTGGTTTGTCAGCATGACCTAGACATTTCTTTGTTTTTTGTTCTAATTTACCCTGCAAGACGAGCAGATCTCAGATGTAGTTGCTTCAGCAGGGGACATGAGGACACGCATTCAGTGTGCCAAAATGCGAGATGTAAAGAGAAACAACAGAGCGCGAGCGAGATGGAAACAGAGAGAAAGAGAAGGACACAAGGCAGAAACGGGGCCTCATCTGGACTTGGGAGATGTTTGACAGCACTAGACTAATGCTGGATCTGCAAAGCTCCCGAAAAGTTCTGCGTTCTGTTCTAAAAATAAGCCACGCTGGGTAATATTTATCCCATAATGCAACATTGTGTTCCTTCTGTTCTCAAACAAAAGCAACAGAACTCTAAACCTAATATTATAATTCATGTGAAGAGCATCGTGGAGCGGTCTAACAAGGACATTAGGATAAACATCCATAAACAACAAGCAGCAGACAATGTTCAGATGTTTTTTTCAGCTACTGCTCGACACGCAGGGAAGTTTGGCAGAGATCTCATAATATTATTGACGGATCTGATGCCAAGATCTACTTGAGCTGCGGGAGATAGGCCAAGTTTCACAGAAGAGTCTTATTTGATTTTCTTTGGGGTTTTAAGGGAGTTTAGAAGGAAGACAAGGACATACAGTGCAAAAGTCTTAGGCCCCAGTTACATTTGTTGTTTTAGTGAGGGAATAATGACCTTATATATTACCTCTCATTCTCTCTATTAAAATACAACTAGAAAATACAGGATTTTTAGGGTCTAATTGTTTAAGACATATGAAAGAAAGAGTTATAGAAAGATGGAACAATGAATAAAAACTACTGGAGTTTCTGTCTCGGATTGATCTGCATTTCTGCCAGAGCTGTTGTCAATATTGCCTGAATTGATGGGATTGTGAATGCTGAAAAGTACAGACAGGTTTTAATTCGTCATGTAATTCCTACTAAAAAGCACCTCATTTGTAAGTTTTATTTTTCAGCATGATAATGATCCCAGGCACACTGCTAATGCAATGAAATCATATTTGGAGAGAAAAACAGCTGATGACAGTCATGAAATGGCCTCCACAGTGTCCAGACCTGAATATTATATAGAGTACGTATAGGCAATATTATAGGCAGTATGAGATTCACCTGGAGAGAAAAAGAAAGATAGAACATGCTAAATCTAAGGAAGAACTCTTAGAAATGCTGAAGGATGCTTGATATTAAATAGCACATCATTTCAGAAAATGATTTTTGCTGCTTGGTCAAACTACTTTTTTAAAGGTGCAGTATGTAAGTTTGACACCCAGTCGTTGAACTAGGTATTGCATTCCGGGATCAAAACAAACGCAAGCGCAGGTTGCCAGATTGAGGACCAAAAGGAGCGATTCTCACGATCGAGCCTAAAGGCTGATTTAAGTCGTGTTCTATATAAAAGCAACGGCACGCAATAGAAGGAATATTTTCCATATTAAAAGGAGTTTTTGTTCTAACCAACACCTCGAATTGATAAGCTTGCAGCTGAACAACAGAAAACTTTGACAATGATCACCTCAGGTACACCTCATGCTTTATTCAGTGTTAAATGCTAACAATGTGAGTTTAAATGCCCTTTTACATAAAATTTATTGTCATACTACTGAAAGCAGCAGCAGATAGTTTACCTCAGATCTTGAAAATAAAATAAACCGTTTGAAATTGAACTTATTCTGTGCTTCTGAATGGCTGTATTTAAATTTCTATCGTGTTTCGTCTGGTGCAAACAGCCAAATTGCTTATCACTGCAAATCTCGTCACGTAGCGTGTTGTTAGGACACGGAGTTACAATGTAACCTGCTCACCTAATGTTTACGCTCGTGATATTCATATTATTTGCTAATTAATAACCTCATGTGGAACTCTGAATCTGCGTCTCATTTCGGACACGAGTGCATGTTTTGAGAGACTTTCTGAGTGAATGAATGAAATACGCTTCCATCAAGACCCGGGGTGCTGAAATATAATTGGGTAAACTGGCATTGGGCATGTTAAAAGAACCAAAACAAAGACAGCGTTCCAGCACGAAAAACACATTTTCAAAGCAGAATATCTGACTTTAGCATTGTTTTTCAGATTAACAAGAATGTTCACTTAGCATGTTTCTTAAATATATGCTATTATAACATATTATGGTATTTTTATGCTTTAGCAGAGTCAAACACTTACATATAGCACCTTTAAAATCAGCAGAATCAACAAAATTCTTGAGTTTTTAGGGGGACAACTTAATTATTTTATGTTCAATCCACTTAAATTTGTAAAAACAGTTAAGTTAACTTAATCAATTTGTGTTGGGACAACATGAAGGAATTGTGGAGGAACATTTTTTTACAGTATTTCCCATATTTTCTGTATGTTAAAGGTATAGTTCATTCAAAAGTATGTTAAAGGTATTTTAGTTCACACAAAATATGTTAAAGGTATAGTTCAACCAAAAGTAATGACCCTGCACTTGCTCTATACCTTTTAGATAGATAGTGTGCAAAAGTCTTAGGCCCCCAAAGCTGGTGGTGGCCTAAGACTTTTGCACAGTACTGTATGCAGGTAACATATGTTCCAGGTTTTAAACATGCTAGGTAGATATTTGTGAGTGTGTTTTATGGGAATGATTTGGGGTTTTGAAGTGAAGTGCTTGTCAAATGCAAAGATGGATTATTTTCCATACGATGTGTGATTAAGTTATTAAAAACAGCGAGTCGACCACAGCCAGATGGCAGAGTTTTTTTCAGAGCATGCAATGCGGTGCCATAAAAGACGTAACCACATTAAACATATTCAGGAGCACACACTGACTGTTTGCATAAATCAAGCTCTTCTTAAGAGCAAACGGCACCTCTGGATCCTTGGTCTTCTCCATGGTGATGAGTCTTCGTGCCGTGTGGCTGGACAGAGTTTGTTCGCAGTTGCTGATGAGAGTCAAACAGGGGTGAAGAGGTACCATCTCCTCGCAGTACCTGCAGATCACAGCACAGGTTGAGCTCAGACAGCTGCCCACTTAACAAATGCAACACCTTCATAGCGGTAGGGGATGTCACAACTAACTATGCCTGTGTTGAAATTGCGCCACTTTTCACTTGTTTGTCTGTCACATGCACTACATAGCAATGGACTAAGATGATTGGTTAATCCGATTGCTGACATTTTGTATAGATTCCCAGCCACTCATTCCTTCCTAGGCAAGCATTGTAAAGGTCACCAATATAATAACAGAAGCAGTTGTGTGAATGTAGTTGGCCTATTTGGCATTTGACATATTCTGAAGCTATTACGATTTATGCACTCAAAACAAATTATGTTTGGTGTTTGTTCAAACCACTTTAATTTAAATTGAGCTGAATCAACACAATTCTTGAGTTTTTTGGGGGGACAACTTATTTGTTTTATGTTCAATCTACTTAAATTTGTAAAAAACTAATAAGTAAACTTAATTCCTTCATGTTGTCCCAACACAAATCAATTCTGTGGAACCCAGCATTTTTAACAATGTTCCCACTATTTTTAAACAGTCATGTTCAAAGAACTTTAATAAAACTTGCTGAGTTCAATACTGGTAATAGTTAATATAAATGTGGTTTCTGAAATATTTATCAAATGATTGAAATGTAAGATTTTTAAACGAAGAATCTCTAATTTTTTCTGTTTTTGACAGAAGCACAGTACAACTGTTGAAATAGCACCATAAAAATTGTAATTAAAAATTTAATTCAAGCACTTTCAAGAACCCATGTTTGTTTTTAAGTACTTTCCAAGCCTTGAATCCATATGTCTCAAATTCTAGTACTTTCAAGAAGCGTGGCAACCCTGACTATAATCCCAACTCAACATTGCATATCCTGCGATGTGACTATTGTGGACACACACATTGCAATATTGATGCTGAAATGATATATTGTGCAGCCCTAATTTACACACAAAATGACACCCAAGTCTTTACATTTTAGCTAACTGTCAGAAATGGGATGCACAGGTTTGTAGGATATCAAAGGCTACGAAGGACACATTCAAAACTCACTCAGAAGAAGGTATCTCCATTTGGATTAGGACGTGCCTTAATGCCTTCCTGCCTTGGAATGCTGCCCCTACACAGCTGTTGTGTTCATTCAAGAAATACTACCTGATAAAAACCATATAAATCACCAGTCATGTCTAGATTTTAATCACACTTTTTGTTGAATTAGTGACCAATTTCAGCACTATCTGGAGGCCTGCCTTAACCATAAGAAACACTGTGAACCTCCAAACTCTTCATTGTTCCCAGCGGCTGTGAAGACAGTTAGTAGGGACATTAACTCAGCAGGGAGTTGAGCTGGTGGGCTGTTAACATTCACGCGCTGACAGACGCGTTCGCACGCACCGACTCCCTTCATTTTTCAGACGATTACGTAAATATGGCCTGAAATCATTGAAAAAAAATCTTTTTGAGGGCTGCTAGCTGTAGCCGAACCTCATCCACGCAAAGCCACTGATCCACAAAGCATTGCGCACACACAGTTAGCTGCGTTTCAAACAAATCATAAATTATGTGCCCTCTTTTCAACGGACCTGACAAAGCAAAACAAGGAGGCATACGAAGCGCGCATATTCTCCATCGCACTGTTTACGCGGAGCTGCTCCTGTCACCTTGGAGAAATGTCTAACAAATGTCAGCTTTCCAGGAAAAGGGCCCTCTGGAGTCCACTGAAATCACATGACAGAATCACATTTCTGAATATAGGGCAATGAGTCAGTGCATTATGGGGTACTAATGAAAGACTGGCTAACGTCCCATGTGGATTACACTCATATCTGTCTTCACCTCATGAAGTCCACGTCCAGTAAAAGAGATTATTCTTCTGTTTGCGGTGGTAACGAAACAAGTAGTGAAGGTCAGAAATGTGTCAAATAGAAAAAATATCTTAATTCATAAAAATAATCATCACTATAGAAGCAGGATCCTTTTATACAAGTAAATTATTTTTGCTATTGTTTCAAACTACTCATTTAAAATGAGCTGAATTCATTGAGCTGAAATCAACACAATTCTTGAGTTTTTTTGAGGGGACAGCTTAATTGTTTTATGTTCAATCCGCTTAAATTTGTAAAAACAATTAAGCTAATTTAATCGATTTGTGTTGGGACAACATGAAAGAATCCAGCATTTTTTTACAGTGTAGTTAAGTACATTTTGAATCATTTTTCATATATAAAAATGATAACTACATTAAAAATCTATATTTTTGAGTTACTAAAACGATGACAAAAATCTATCGACCTTCAAATAGAAAAAAAAAATGTGTATCAGTATATCGGATTCATGCATTATGAAGTCCATGTCCAGTAAAAAAGATTATTCTTCTGTTTGCAGTGGTAACAAAACAAGTAGAAAAGGTCAAAAATGTGTCAAATAAATCTAGATATCTTAAAACATAAAGACCACTATAAAAGCTTCCTGCTTCATTTTGAATAATTTGCAGCATAATTTTATACATGCAAAGAATTTTTTTTGCTGCTTTTTAAACCTACTTTAAAATGAGTTTTTTGGGACAACTTAATTGTTTTGAATGAAGTTAATTTAATCGATTTGTGCTGAGACAACATGAAGAACTTGTGTGGAACACAGCATTTTTTACAGTGTAGTTAAGTAAGTTTTTAATCAAACTTTTTTTTTTCCACAGATGAAAACAATAACTACATTAAAAATATATATTTTTGAATGACAAACTATGACAAAAATCTAGAAAATCAAATCAAAGAAAATCAATTATAGCAATTTATATTAGTATACTGGATTTATGCATTATGACATCAATATCCAGTAAAAAAGCTTATTCTTCTGTTTGCAGTGGTAACAAAAAGGTCAGAAAAAGAGTTAAATAAATAAAAACACTGTCCTTTTACTGTCATGCTGATGTCTACATGTGGACACCATTATAAAAAAATGTTAGGGTGTGTTACTCTGTAATCCCTCATTTATTTATTTTTGTTTGTTGTGAATGCTCCATTGCATCATAAGGAATCGGGAAATCTTGCCGCTTGCTATGACAGAAGTGTTTTCCTCTGGCCTGTGAACTTCCTATTCTCAGGACGAAGCAGATGAATTGGATACTGAGGGCTGTTTCCACTTCTAACTGTTACAAGGGTAATCAACAGCGAAGCCCCAGATTCCAGCGGCCGTCATCCACTCCTCTGACACCACAGTTTATAAACACAACTGTTGCTATACTGATGCCTTCTCTGAAGATGCAGTTATTTAGTCGCTGACCACAGCGCCTCTTTGTGGTGATCCTACTCATAGCTTTATGCATTTAAAAAGTGTCAGCAAACCCACTGTAAAAAATTTCATTTTAATAACAATTATTAACTTTGTTTAAGACAGCAACAAAATCATTACAGTGTCATTCATTCAGGACAGTGCTTTTGAACGGTGCTAAGCATTTGAGGTTGGCAAAAAAGTTTTTTTTTTGTTTAACTTGTATATATATATATTTTTTATTTTTTATTTTTAAGTCTCTAGCACTCAGGTGAGATGCAAATATTTGTTAAAATTGAGATAAAACAGTAAATGTAACTTATTCCTGTGATGGTGAAACTGGATTTTCAGCACCCATTGCTTTAGCTTTCAATATTTCAATAAGAAATGGGAGGAAAAAATATAAAAATAAGATAAAATAAGGAAAAAAATCATACACACTTGCCTTTTTAATGCTTCTAACATTAAAGTATTTTGACAGACCTACTTTAAAAGCGAGCTGGATCTTGAACATTATGGATTACATTCTAGGAAATTAACATGCAATAAAGTAAAAACAGTACTATTGTGAATAATTATCGCAATTTAAAATAAAATACATTTTAACATGTAAATCTAAATGCAACACCTGTTTTATATTGCTTTATATGAACCTCACATGAAATGTTGAAATTTAGTTTATTCCTCTAATGGAACAGTACTTATTATTATCAAGTTAATATGTGAAAAACGTTTGTGCTACTTAGTCTTTTAGAATTATTTAATGAATAAAGAGTTTAAAAGAACCGCAATCATTTTTATGAAAATAATAAATATCTTTTGAATATTTGTATTTTTTTTCTGTCAGTTTTGATCGGTGTGCACTTGCAGAAATATATATATATTTTTTTAATCATACTAACTGAAAAAGTGCTATTCTCATTTAAGTATTTTGACAGACACATTTAAAATGCAGAGCAGGATAATAATCTCTCTTTAGGAAATTACACGAATTAATATTCATGTAAACAACTGCAAGATTCGACTGTATCTGCACGGCTCTACTTAGAAATCACTTAATTTCTCTGTCAAATAACGATGACGCCAGCTAAACTCATTACTGTTGGCATCAGCAATCCTGAGGGAGTAAATCCCGTAACTACATGATGGAAAATCTGTCTACAAGTGAAACAGAGGTGAAGAAAAAACGCAGATTAAGCAGCGGGTACGTTCTTTGACTCACTAATGTTCCCTGTAATCAGAGGATAGCATGATCTGTGGATGCTGCTGTTTGTGGTCAGTGGAAAATACCCCACGGCTTCACACCTGCTCCACTGACCGCAGGTCCACAAGCCTGAGCAGGTTTAACAGGCTTCAGCTACTTATATGCTTTGAGCTTTTATCTACAGATGTAAAAAAAAGCACAAGATAGCCCCCTAGTGTCCAATCCAAAGAGAAGAGTCAAATGCATGTGACCATTCAGTCTATTAGGTTTACTTACTCTGGCCTGTAGATGGGAAGCCAGTAGACAAGGCGTCCACCTAAAACCAAGTGATGGGCTGCAAAATTCAAGAGGTCGGCAAAGATATCGCTGAGATGATAAGCCATTGAAACGGGCACATGACTCTCTCCAGAGCTGCAATGGGATATGAAACTTAATTAGTATAAGAAGGTAAATTCAGTTCATTCATTCATTTTCCTTCGGCTTAGTCCCCTATTTATCAGCGGTCGCCACAGCAGAATGGACCACTGTTTTGCACAGCGGATGCTCTTCCAGATTAGATTTTATTATATTATGTCTTTCTTTTTTTTTTTCATTCTTTTATAACCTGATTTAACACATTTTAATCATTTTTTTTTTTCATTTTTAATTCTAATAAATGGAGACATCAAGCTTTAAAGGTCCCATGAAATTAATACAAATGTTTTTAGATGTTAGTATCATTATTGTTAGATTTTAGGATATCATTAAGCTAGTGCGCACCAAAACAGTTACAAAATCGCATTTTTAGATATAAACATTTCAGCTTGCAGTTTGTCACTTCCACCTAAATGGATCAACGATCACCTCATACTTCAGTTTCTCATAAAATTGTAACCAATCAAATGCTCTCTAGTATCTGACATGCCCCACCCCTTTCAAGACGCTTCACATTTGATGTGTTTGATCTCAACCACTTTCACTGGCAGAGCTGTGATAAAAACAAAATACTTTTGTCTGTTTGTTGTTGTTGTTTTTTAAAGGGAGGAGCTACACTATGTCCCACCTTCTCTTCATGTTTCGGTTGAGACAAAGTCCCTTTAATATGTATTCTATAGTTTTTGGTTGAGATTACGTCAAATATCCAATAAAAGTGCAAATTTTAAAGCGCTTCACGGGACCTTTAAAGAAACAGTAACAGGAATATATTTTTTTAAAAAGTCACCTAGAACTAAACAGTTTTAGCATTTTTTAATCCATTAAGTTAATCTGCCGGTCTGGCACGAGCGCTTTTAGCTTAGTTTAACATAAATCATTGAATCGGATTACTGTAGACCATTAGCATCTCACTCAAAAAAATTCTAACAAAAGTTGATAATTTTCCTATTTAAAGACTGATTCTTCTGTATTTAAATTGTGTGCTACGACTGACGGAAAATGAAAAGTTGATATTTTCTAGGTTGATATGGCCTATAATCAAGAATAAAATGAGCCTATTTCCAAAGAAAAGTGGAGCATTTCTATATAAATCATAAACTCATCATAAATGCACTATACGATCACAAGTACTTCTTTCCATTTGTGTAAATTAGAAACTAAATGTGTCATTATTCAATAATAATACTGAATTGCTACTATGAATGAATTGAGTAAAGATGTTCACTCATGAACCAAATCAGTTTTGTTAAACAGACCAGCAGATTTTTTGAAAACATCTCAAAAGGACATCTCGTTCACCAATAACAATGATTTTGCTAATCAGGTAATTAGCGACTTTTTTGAAGTGTACTACTTGCATAAAAAGCATTGAGTAATACATTCTGGAAATAAACATCACTTTTTGTGTTTTGAAACAACAGAAGTGTGAATAAATGGTGACAGTTTGGGAAAGATTCTCATTACGCAAAAGAGCTGCATTCATTTATAATGATCAAACTAAGACTTAAATTAAAGTCAACGTCAATGACCTCCCCTAATAATCAGTATCAGACACATGCAATCCAATATTCAAGATTTTTTCATTTATTTTCTCTGACTAAAACGGCATACTCTATAGGGTATATAAGAAGTGCCCAATGCTCCTCTGGAGGCTATGGAAGCTGTTTCAGAGGATCTGGAAGAAGGGCAACATTCCATCGTGTTGGAAAAGGGCAGAGGGCTGCTTTGTACCAAAAGAAGAGAACTCCTCAACCATAGACCAATTTAGAACAATCTCACTGCTAAGTGTAGAATGCAAGATCTTCTTCTCCGTACTGGCTAAGAGGATGACCTCATACATGACTGAGAATGGATACATCGACACCGCTATCCAGAAAGGTGGGATCCCAGGATTCTCTGGATGTCTGGAACACACTGGAGTTCTTAGCCAGATGATCCGGGAGACCAAGGCCAGCAACGGCAACCTGACCGTTGTTTGGCTGGACTTGGCTAATGCCTATGGATCAATCCCTCACGCCCTCATCCATGCGGCACTAGACCATTATCTTATCCCTCGGCACATCAAGGGATTGATCATCACTTACTTTGGCGGAATCCAGCTACGATTCAAGACAGGCCACTTCACCACCCAGTGGCAAAACCTGGAAAAAGGTATCGTAACTGGATGTACAATCTCCCCCATCCTCTTCATCATGGGAATGAACCTCATAATAACAGCCGCTGGGAAGGAAGCCCCAGGCCCAAAAATGCAAATCCCGACAACCCCCAATAAGAGGTTATATGGACGACCTTACTGTGACGACCACGACCCATGTGGAGGCAAGGTGGGTACTAACTGCTCTGGACCGCATGGCAACGTGGGCCAGAATGAGGTTTAAGCCAAAGAAATCCAGGTACATGGTGATCAGGAAAAGTAAACTGACAAACAGAGTCATGCTGCATGTGCAACAGGAACAACGTAAGCAGTACAGAGAAGCAGACAGAGGAATGGTTGAGGAAGATCGAAAAATCAGGGCTCCCGGGGAATTTTAAAGCATGGCTTTACCAACATGGATTGCTGCCAAGACTCATGTGGCTGTTAACGGTGTATGAAGTTCCCATGACAAGCATCGAAGGAGTGGAGAGAAAGATCAACAAGCACCTCCGGAGGTGGCTGGGAATCCCTCCAAGCTTCACTTTGGTAGGCCTTTATATAAGATCAGGGCAGCTGCAACGTCCTCGGTCATCCGTGGTGGAGGAATTTAAAGTAGCAAAGTGCAGGGTCATAATGACATACAGAGACTCCCAGGATGAACAAGTCAGGCAGGCAGGTATCCTTACAAGATCAGGACGCAAGTGGGCAGCTGACTCATCTATTGCACAAGCTTAAAGTATGTTGAAGCTACGTGACATCATGGGAACGCCATGCACAGGAAGACAGGGTCTTGGAACTTCCCATATCCAGCAATGGGGGAAAGCTGGATCCAAGGATAGAAGAGCCATGATCCAGGAGGAGGTACGGAACATGGGGAGATCTGTGGAGATTGGAACCTTTCCGCATCTCATTCATGTTAAGATCGGTGTATGACACACTTCCAACTCCGACAAACTTGCACAAGTGGGGCTTAAGAGAGGACCCATTGTGCAAGCTTTGTGGGGAGAGGGGTACCATGGCACACATCCTGTCAGGGTGTAAAACAGCACTTGTCCAAGGTAGGTACAGGTGGCGCCATGACAAAGTGCTCATGACACTCGCTAACACCCTGGAGCAAGAGAGACGCAAGAAACACCAACCACACGGGAGAGCAATACCATCAATCAAGTGTGTAAGAGCGGTTCAAAAGCCACTAACCACAGTAACAACAAGAACCAATCTGCTGCAAAAGGCCCAATCATGGGAAATGAAGGTAGACCTGAGGGAAAGACTGCAATTCCCCCCGGTTGTCCAGACATCCCTGAGGCCAGATGCAGTACTGTGGTCTGAAGAGGCAAAGAAGATCATTCTCATCGAACTTACAGTCCCATGGGAAGAGGGTTGTGAGCAAGCGTTTGAGAGGAAGAGCGCCAAATACCAGGACCTCTTGCATGACTGCAGGGAGAAAGGTTGGCAGGCATGGCTCTTCCTAGTCGAGGTTGGCTGTAGAGGATTCCCCGCCCAGTCAGTATGGAGGATGCTTACAGCCATTGGGGTGACGGGGAGGGAGAGAAAGATAACTATTTGCAGGATGGGGGAGGCAGCAGAGAGAGCTTATTGCTGGTTATGGAGTAGGAGAGAGGAGCTTAGCTGGAAGCTGAGGGGAGTTGATGGGCAGTGATTTGGCCACCACTGCTGACCCACCAACGCTGAGGGTGTTGCGGTTTAGGGTCGAAACACCCAATGATCGTTGGATACCGCCTGATGACATCAACTCTTCCTGGCTAAGGCTACATTCCCCAAAAGTGAATGAAGGAAAAGCATCTTTGGATGTAATTGTAATAACATTAGCAATCAGTACACTGTAAAAAAAAAAATCTGTAAATTAACCGGCTTTCATATTTTCCACTTTTTTATGCTTTTGAATTGCATTTTGAGACTTTGATCTTATCAAGTTTTGATGTTGAAAAGTTTGATAATATGACTTTTATTGACATTTTTAATAGTTTGAAGTGATATATTGTGTGGATTGGGGTTGTAAATTGTGGTTAAAAAGTCTGGTAATAAACTGCCAGTAGTTTTTCTGTTATTTTACAGACTTAATTCTCTATTTATTATTTTTTATACAATGTATTATTTCAAACTACTAAAATGTCAATAAAAGTCCCTTTGTCAAACTGCGCAGTTAAATTTTCAACATCAAATGTCGACATAGCAGAGATCAATAAAGCAATTCATAACCATAAATAATCTGTGAATCACGACATCTGCAACATGTTAATTAGCAGATATTTTTACAGTGTATATAAATAAAGACTTCTTTTCCTTTTTTTGGAAGAAATGAATTATTACTGGGCGAAGCGGTGGCGCAGTGGGTAGCACAATCGCCTCACAGCAAGAAGGTCGCTGGTTCAAGCCTCGGCTGGGTCAGTTGGCATTTCTGTGTTGAGTTTGCATGTTCTCCCCGTGTTCGCGTGGGTTTCCTCCGGGTGCTCCGGTTTCCCCCACAAGTCCAAAGACATGCGCTATAGATGAACTGGGTACGCTAAATTGTCCGTAGTGTATGTGTGTGATTGAGTGTGTATGGGTGTTTCCCAGTGATGGGTTGCAGCTGGAAGGGCATCCGCTGCGTAAAACATGTGCTGGATAAGTTGGCGGTTCATTCCGCTGTGGCGACCCCAGATTAATAAAGGGACTAAGCCAAAAAGAAAATGAATGAATGAATAAATTATTACTACACCAAGAATACATTACACTTATAAAATTGACAGTAAAGAACTTTATAACGGTATTTAACTATTCAATTCATAATTTTTTTAATACATATTAGTACACCAATGCTTATGTAATTGTATAGTCTCTAGCAATTAGTTTTGTTAGTGGTGCCACAGCAAGCTTACTGGATGACTGGCTTATATCTAAAGAGTGTTTCATGTGGATCCATTAAAAATGCAGGTGGATAAAAGTGATAGGCTTACAAATCCTCAGGAGGTTTGATGATATCTTTATGAGATCCTGTTCTCCGTGTGGACTCACGAATACCATATGGAGCTGCACGAGAGTAAAAGAAAAACACTGAAAGCTTCAAAACAACAGTAACCACAAACAAATATGACTTTAAAGGTGAAGTGTGTCATTTCTGCATCAATAAACTTAACTGAAAGATGTTTACAAGTAGTATTCTCATGTGACTGAAAATCCAGCTTCAATTGGCATTTCTGAGCATTGTAACTACTTTTTAGCTGGTCCAATCGGGTATTTTAACATACAAAAATGACACCTTCAATGAGTTTAAAGCAACGTACGGTCTGTAATAATGGCATCAAACTGGGCATTTCGTCTCCAAACCAGTTTGGAAGCATCGGACACCATGACGTCCACATAGAGATTTTCAGCCCCATACTGACGAAGGTTTGCTCGGATGTTCTCATCTGGTCCTCTCCATTTTTGATTCTTCCTGCTGGCCTTTCCTACAACAGTTTTAAACAGGTCAGCAATGAACTCAACAATCCACTGTGTAGAAAACTCATAAAGAAAATTAGAGTGATGCCTTAAAGAAAATGTACCTATTCCATGGATAGTGTTATAATCAATGTCTGTCCCACATACATAAGACCCAAAGTGTGAACATGCTACCAGAAGACTACCTGAAAAACAAAGTGGTAAGACAAATTAAGCATAAGAAAATGCACAAAGAAAAAATAAAAATTAAAACACATACACATGAAGACAAAACATTAGAGAACATATTTTTAAACACATTTCATATAGTTACATTTCACAAACAGTCATGTGAAAAAGTAAGAACACCCTATGAATTTCATGGTTTTCTGTCAGCACATAGCAAAAAACAACAACAACACAAAAAAAAAAACTATATGGTCCTTGGCAGGTCTTAAAATTTCGAAGCTAAAACCTCAGATGAACAACATCACATGACATCTCACAGCAAGAGTTTATTATTTAACAAAAATAAATCCAAAATAGAAAAGCTACACTGCAAACAAAATGCTTAGATTTTTAATAGATACTAAATAATAGATTGTTTGTCTTGTTTCTAGTCCAAATAACTACAAATTCTTAAATCATTTTGTAGACAAGCAAAACATATCATCATGTATTAAGAAATAATATTTCAAAATTAAGTGAGCTTTTCACTAAAAACAAAATATTCTGTCAATGGGGCAAGCAAAATAATCTTATGTAAAAAAAATAATAATAATAAAATAAAAATCGAAATTATTTTGCCTACAAGACTAGAAACAAGACAAAAAAATTGCAGTGTATGGGTCACAAACTCAGGACACCCTACGATTCAGACGCCTATAGATGGAGGAGTTTTAAAGGTTTTTTTTGCACAGTTCTCGCCACAGCATTTCAGTCAGGATGTCTGGACTTTTTTTCCAGCTGATCTAATGTAGTTTTGCTGCTGTGCTTGGGATCAATATCTTGTTGCATGACCCATTTTTCACTAAGCTTTAGCTGTGGGATGGGCACTTTGTTCACACACACCTGAAGATTCCAGACCAACAAATTGCTAAAACATCTGCTGATGATCATTTGATTAGCAGTACCTGACCATTTTAAGACCTGCCAAAGGTCTTTTTTAATGTCCTGATATAAAAAATATATATATATTCCATAGTGAGTCTTAACTTTTTCCACATAACTGCATTCTGAAGCACAGAAAAGGAACAATGATCAAAATTAGAGAATACTTTCAGATTCCTCACAGTTATTGGTGTTCATCTGGAACCTGATGGTAATTTCGTTAATTATCTGACAAACCTTTTATAAGTGTTAGCCTAACTTTTCAGTTTTCCCTGACTCTGGATAATGGTGATCCTTTCAAATATCACTGAAACCCTCCAACAGCCATTGTCCAAATGAAGGCCCAATGAAAGACACTTTCAGCCGGAGCAAAACAAGCTGGATATTACAAATCTGTATCTTGTATCTTCACAATGTTACTCAAAACCTGGTCTTGTCCATGAAAGACAAATGCCTGAGAGGATACATGTTGTGATTATTTATGCCTTGGCCACTTTGTAACACTCTACTACTACTAGCATGGTATCGCCACAACTAAAATTCCTTCAAACTTTGAACAATGAAGATTAGATTATTTCACATCTTTTAATAAAATGTTTTCTACAGACAACCATAACGTTTGACTGTAGATCTTTATAATCGTTAGACACTTTAAAAGTACGGCCAATAAGGATTTCCAGCCATCCAGAAAGCAACTAAACAGGCACATCTGGCCTGCAGATCTCAGCGCATGTGGTGACAACAAATGCATGATAAAGCCTGGCAACATTATGGCACGCTACAAACTCACAGAGAGCCTCGCTTCAGGACAGAGTCTGTGAGAGAAATGAAGCCCCATGCTGTTCAGAAAGCCAGCAATCCTTCATTTGACTGATGACACTCGAAAGTGGTACTTTCAAAGTCAAAAGAAAGAGAAAATGTGGGCCGACTGAGACCGAAAAGTGTGAATTCTTGTGAGCCATCACAAAAGATTATATGGAGATCTGCTCCTGGAGCCGGTTAAATGCGAATAAGAAACAGGAGACAAATGACACACACGGTATACTCAATCACGCAGACAGGCTGTCAGATGTGATTTCAGTCAGAATCAGGCACAGACACAAACACCTGCTTCAGTTTGGACAGAAATGAAGCGCCTAAACTGTTCTGATTAAAAACATGCCAAATAAACACAATCTGCAAGACTAAATGGAATCATTTGTCAAAAATATTCTGCATTTGAGATGTTGGATGAGAAAGTTACAACTAATATGCCTGTCACAGGCCTGGTTTCACAGGCAGGGCTTAGACTAAGTCATAATTAGGCCACAGTACGTTTATGTAATTTTTAAAAATAAATGTGCCTTAGAAAAACACATTACTGGTGTCCATCCTGAGACAAAATTCTTAAATTCTTAAGTTTCATTTTAAGTTGTAAGTTTCTTTCAGCTGACACAGCGAAGACTTACATTTTAGTCTGGGACTAGTCTTAAGCTTTGTTTGTGAAGCAGAGTGTTAGAGAATAAAATAAAAAAATTATTGTTCAATAAAGTAGTGTAGTTCATTGTCTTAGATGAATTTGTTTTGTGCAAGCAAGGATTTCGATTAATCAAAACTGATAATAAAAGACATTTTAAATAGTCATCTAAAAATCCCACAAAATATTAAGAAGCAAAACTGTTTGTAATTAAACATTAAAATAAAATATTGTAAAAAAATATTAAAATGTAAATCTGCATTCAAAAACACTTAAAACATTACCAATCTATAACATTATAGTTAGAACGTTATAACTGCCTCAAATATGGCGTACTGAAACAGATATTACTGAATTTTTATTGAGACATAAATAACTGCATTTTAATGTGCATGAAAATTTGCTCACCTGTTCCAACAAAGGGATCATAAACCAAGTCATTAGCTTTAACTTTGGCATGATTGGCCATAATGAAAGAGAGACCAGCGTCCATACTAGTGTTCCCAATGAAATGTCTCTTCTTTACACTGTAAGAGCGAATTAACTCTCTCTGACCGTCTGCAATCTGAGAAGATAAAAAAAACCCAGCAGTTTAACATCTAAGAGTTGATCAAGAATATTACCTACCGTTCAGTTTTAAACAGGCATGGGACGATAACCAGTTTCAACGTTTACCGCGGTTAGGAAAAGTCAAGGTTTTAAAACCGCTGAAATTTTCTGTTATACTGTTCCTACGGTATATGTAAGGGATTTTTTTGTGTCTTGTAAAGAAATCTGTGTTTTTGAAACTAATGAAGACAGCAGAAGTCAATGATTTATTTAAATTGACATGTTTACTGTTCCAAAATATTATAAATGTTTCCTAAAATAAAATGTGACATTTAAAAGAGAACTAATTGTAGAGCAGCAATCACAATACTGTGATATTTTTATCCAAGGTTATAATAACGTCAGAAACTTATACCGGCCCATACCTAGTATTACAGGCAGACATAAAGCATTTTACAAATCTAAGAGAAGCAAATATAATTGCACAGACAGAAATAAAAAATTGGAACCATTTATATATAGAAAGAGCTACACACCCATCTCCCAAAGTACACATAGACAGGCTCCTCTGGGATGTCATTAGGATCAGTGCCATAATCCTCTAGCAAGCAGAAAATATGTTCTGGGTCCTTGAGGTTGACAGTTCCTTCAAATGGTAGGAAGTCTAGATCCTGTGATTGATTGATTGATTGATAGATAGATAGATAGATAGATAGATAGATAGATAGATAGATAGATAGATAGATAGATAGATAGATAGATAGATAGATAGATAGATAGATAGATAGATAGATAGATAGATAGATAAATTTTAGCTAACACTATTTACTTGCAAAATTTTATCTAACAGAGTGTCTAAAGGGGAGCATCACAGTTAACTGTGTAGTGAGTACATTTTAACATTTAAACTGTGACTGTAAATGAATAATTATTGATTTCACACCAAAAAATGTATACAATAAATGTATAATATGACGAATATACAGCAAAATACTTACATCGATTTTTTTGATTCTGTCCTTAAATTCTAATGTTTTGTTAAAAGTGTAGACATTGATCTTATAGGTCGAGTTTTGTTGCAGATATGGAGCCTGTGAAGAGTTAGAACAAGAGACAGCTCATTGATAAGTACACTTTGTACTTTTATTAAGAGAAGAACTTGAACAAACCATGTTTTCTGATGGATACTCCAATAATGACCTCTGAAGCTCATCTGTCGTCTTTCCATGACCCCAAAGTTCAAAAGCAGACCTTGAAATGAATATTAAACAACACATAAATCAAGCTCTTCATTAATTGTTAAGGATCATTTTAATGTAGTGATGTCATTGGCCCATGAACATTTCCTGCTTGTTGTCAAACTATTGCATAATTGTAACAAGACGCAATTCAATCATAACTTAGCATTATAACAGTGATCATAGCATTATTTATCAATATGTAGACCTTTTTGGATTCTCAGAAGCTAAGGAAATTAAATATGTATAACTGGAAGCATGTTAGAACCATTGTTATTGTTTACATCCCTCAAAATGGTCTATACTTAATGAGTTAAGTAATAATATAACGAGCAGCCTTTTTACTACAACTGTTTACTCATAATGCATGCCAGTTTGTAGTGCCTAAATTAATGTTACCTACTTCTGCAATGCATTAATAAGCACTTAAAAATAATTATATAACCTAATATAATTGTAAAAATGTTATATTTTGTCATTTATATTTAATTATTTATAGTTAACTAACAATTGTAAGTTCATGTTGACTTCTGCAGTTACAGAAATAAATGTTAAAAAAAATATATTATTGTAAATGGAAACATAATTTGTATAAAAACTAACTTAAAATGAGAAACAAATCCATGACAATGTTTATTAATGTTAGTTAATAAGCATGGTTGTGCATTTCAGGTTAGCTCAGTTGACTTAAAAATACATGTATTAATACATTTAAAACAAACGATTTATTCATAAATGTTAAAATTAATGTTAACTAAGATTAATACTTTTCATGTTAACTAATAAATTGAATTTTTTGATAAAGTGTTAGCTTTTGTCTATATGACAGGTTACTACTGCTGACTCACGACATTCAAGAAATTAATTCACACATTCTACATTAGATTTTGGCCAATCATTGTGTATATTGAAATATATGCTTTTATCTGATTGATTACGGGCCATGGAATCATAATATGCAAAGTAATTTACGATTTGATTGACAAATGTAAATATTTAACGATATTTCTAATATTGTACATAATAAAATAAGTAATACAGTATTACAACCTACTTTCCACAAACCGTTCTGGACATGACACTGCGCACATCATCTTCTGACAAGCCATTTAGATGCCAGAAAGGAGACTTATGAAGAAAAAAAAAGTCAGAACTGTAAGAAATGTTATAATAATTCATAACAACTTACTATACGTGAAGCCAAAAAACTATTTTGACATTACCTTTTCTTTGAATGTTTCTGGTGTCTCAAATGGCCGGTTCCTCAGGGAGAGCAATGATTTTATTTCCTGTAACAATAATTTAATAATTCAGACAGTTGTTTATTAATGTGCATTAATAAACCTACAATACTTCAGCTGAGCAAAATAACAACAATTAGCTGTACATTCCAAAACTCCGTATTGACAGTTCACATCATCAAATGAGAATTTTTATATTTAAGTTTGAGTGTAATGAAAGGTTTAAAGTTTGTACCGCTAATCTAAAATCGACGTTATCGTGAGCCAAATGAAGTAAATATTGCCTACACGCCCGACCACAGTGGAGCGCCATGTTGGTGTGCAACATTCAACATCATCCGACAAATATATTGTGCGTGTAACAACAGTTCCTATTTTGCGTCCCCGTACGCAAATCCTCTAAACGACAATCTCCTAAACGGATTAAATGTTTGCAACTATCAGTGCATGTTTTTCATCAAGTCACCACGAGTAAAAGGAAGTAAATATGGTCAAAATAGTTGCTCGTTAATAACTAATGATTACTTCATATAATAAATACACAGCCTTTATTGATGCTGAAAACTCTTAGGTGTCGCTTGATATCTTTTAATCTCGTTTATCCGCTCATTACCTTCTTAAGGGACTAAAATCCGCGCCTGTCATTGGCTCATCATCTCGAACGGTGACAGGATTCTCGTGCTCTTATTGGTTGGTTTGCACGTCAATCACTCTCACCAGAGGTCAGAAAAGTATCCACTGCACAACTTGTAATGTATCCACTTTCATCGCTGTTACAGCTTGACGAGCATCTTTATGAAGCCAAACAAGGGCGGTAAGATTTTATTACAGCAAGTGCTTTAAATGCGTTATGTAGCGTATGTATGTCGATGTCAAATAAATCTTCGAAAAGCTTATTACATCATGAAGCGGTCATAAAGTGTCTATGATCATGTTATTATGCACGTATTTAATTTGACGCGATTTTGTTGAAAGGTCTATAGGTATTTAATTGTGCCGTTTCGTGAGGGCTGAAAAAATATAATTGATTTAAAAACAGGGTCGATTCGTTCTGATGATAAATTCTTTAAAATATTTTTATAAAGTTAGTTTCCTATAAAAGTAGAATAACTATAATTCACATTTGAGCACATATTATTTAAAGAGGCCCAAAATTAAAAGAAATTGCAGTTGTAGTATGTGCAGTTTTAGTATAGTAGTAAATGCAGTATGTCTTCGTTATGAATATGTGATTGTTTCAATTCTTTAAAAAGTTTATTTATTTAAAGGCGTAACGAACACAGCGATAACAAATATTTAATTTAGCAAAAAAAGATATATAATTATTTATAGTCGACTAACTGGGAATTTATTTTATTATTATTATTTTTACATGTTCTTTCGTAGCTTCGATTAATTCTATTGTCCTCCTTTGTAAGTTTTCTCTTTGGATACAAGTGTCTGCCAAATGGTTAAATGTCAATAAATAGTCCCTGATATTTATCATATAGCAAGCCATTTAAAAGACCAAACTACTAAAACACTCTAAAACTATAAACACAGTATTTACATATTTAATTTTTCCATTAATTTTTCCCTAACCTGCTAATTTAGCATTTACATTTTATTTATGATTAGCTTATAATTTATTTTATTTGAATATTTTAAATTTTAGCTTTTATTTTGTTATGTGCTGTCATATTTTTATATTACAATTTAGGTTATTTCTGTTACATATTTTGTTTATTTTATGTATACACACAATTTTGGTGCTTCAGAAAAGATTTTAGTTATTTGCCATGCAACATTTGAATTTTTGTTAAGTATACTTTCATTTTCAAACTTGTGTGGTTCCATTACCAATTTAAATGTCAGTACCTCTCTCTCTCTCACTACACACACACACACCCTGTATCTAAATGACATAATTTAGCAAGACAGACTAGTATTGATTACATTGGGTCACTCTTTCTTGTAGACTTTGTGAGGCTTTAAGTTATTTAAAACCTGCTCGACATGCAATCTTCTGACTCGCAGCCCATGTTGTGCCAACAGTGAAGCATGCTGAAACCTAGATCCATCCTCTGAGGCAAAGGTTACTATGGAGGCGGACGAAGCACCTGCGCCATGCCAGGAAAACAGGGACGAGACCTGCAGTGTATCAGTCAAAGGTCTGACACAGAACTGGCAGAAATGGTCTAACGAGCACTGCGAGAATCAGAAAAAAAATCCCTTCAGCAACGGCATGGTGACTCCTCCACAGATCCAACGAGGACAGGAGGGCTACGGCAGGCCTTTAGAGGGCTCCAAAACTGAGCAGAGAGGTAAAGATGCCCATTTCCTCATGAACAGAGAGGTCACTGAGCTCTGCCAGGTCATTAGGGAGATTGGGCAGAGCGGAGAAGATGGCAGGACGGCTGTGCGGTTCGGGACTCTGTTCGAGAGATACGTCAACATCTCTAATAAACTAGTGGGAGTTCTGCTGCGCGCACGCAAACAAGGCCTGGTGCACTTTGACGGAGAGATGCTGTGGCAGGGCAGAGATGATGGCGTGATCATCACACTGATACAGTGATTTACAGCAGAGACGGACACCATGTGCCTGGGTGCCTCAAAGTCACTATTAAAAGGATAGTTCACACATGAAAGGAAAATTAAGGCATTATTTAATCACTCTACACTGTAAACAATATCTGTTATGAACAGTTTCCGTATTTCCGTAAGTGTTTTCTGTTTATTTATGGTTGTGAATTGCATTATGGGATGTTGATCTCTACTCTGTCGACTTTTGATGTTGAAAATTCAACTCTACAGTTTAACAAAGTGACTTTTATTGACATTTTAGTTGTTTGAAATCATATATTCTATAATAGATAATATATAGAGAAGTAAATCTGTAAAACAAGAGCAAATGTACTGGCAGTTTATTACAAGGTTTTTGTACCATAACATACAACATCAACCCAGACAATATATCACTTTAAACTAATAAAATGTTGATAAAAAGTCAAATTTTTGAACTATTCAGGGTTAAAAGTCGTCGGAAGAGAGATCTAGGTCCCATAATGCAGTTCAAAAGAATAAATAAAGGGGAAGAATAAAAAAATTAAAACATGAATCACGAAAGTCGGAAAACAGTGTAGTGTACAGTGTAGCATTATTTTAATATGCCCTTTTTTGGACCATAAAAGGACAAGTTTTACAAAAAAAAATGCTGTTTATATTTGTTTATATATTTTTATTATTACATTTTTTTACGTATTCTTTTTTGCAATCAGCATCTAGCTTTAAAAAAAAGGGGCAAAAGTATTACAGAATGGTCCAACATGTGCAACGTCCTGTTTTTTTTGTTTCAGTGTTCTGGAGATTTATATGATGAGGCTTGGTAAACAACAAACCTAAATTTAAAGGAATATTTCAACCAAAATTTAAAATTACCCTATAATTTACTCACCCACATGCCATCCTCAGCGTATATGTCTTTTTCCTGTCAGACAAACACAATCAGAGTAGTTTTAAATTTTATCTTCTGTGCTGTATAATGGTGTTGGGTAGTGGCTTTTTTGAAGCTTCCAAAAACTAACCCATACACTAACCCATACACCGCCAGAGGGGTTAACGCATGTCTTATGAAGCAGATCAATGTGTTTTTGTAACAAAAATATTTCTCAATTTTAAATTATGAACTCAACTCATTGACAATACGCATTCTTGACAACCTCTTGGCTGACGTATGGTGCATTGTTGATGATGTACTCCAGTTCAAACAAATACTGCTGTGCAAAAAACTCGTTCTCTTACAGTAAAATTTTAACTTCTCATTCTTCACTTTTAATTAGTTACGGGCATTTAGTTATCCTTGTTCATCTACTCTTAATGGAGCTTCTGTACGAATGAGTCACATCAATAGATCAGCCAAAACGTTGTTGAGATGCGCATTCAGCAGCCGATGTAAGTCAGTGATTTGAGTTTATAATTATCATAGTGCTGGGCAAAGATTAATAGCATGCAAAATAAAAGTTTGTTTTGACATAATATAAATGCGTGTGTTCATTCATTCATTCATTCATTTTCTTTTCGGCTTAGTCCCTTTATTAATCCGGGGTCGCCACAGCGGAATGAACCGCCAACTTATCCAGCATATGTTTTACGCAGCGGATGCCCTTCCAGCTGCAACCCATCACTGGGAAACATCCACACACACTCATTCACACACATACACTACGGACAATTTAGCCTACCCAATTTACCTATACCACATGTTTTTGGACTTGTGGGGGAAACCGGAGCACCCGGAGGAAACCCACGCGAACACGGGGAGAACATGCAAACTCCACACAGAAACGCCAACTGACCCAGCCGAGGCTCGAACCAGCGACCTTCTTGCTGTGAGGCGAACGTGCTACCCACTGCGCCACCGTGACGCCTAAATGCGTGTGTTATAAATATTATTTATATGTGCTGGAAACAAAACTGTACAAAACTATTTTGTTACATAGATATTTAAATTTATATATAATTTGTATCGTATACATATATATTTTATATCTAAATATATGCATGCATATGTGTATTTATATGTAAATAATAAATATACATAGTACACAGATATTATGTCAAAACAAACATTTATTTTGGATTATTAATTAGTTTAATTAATTAATTTATTTATTTATTTTGGATTAATCACAATTAGTTTTTGCCCAGCACAAAAAAAAATCATTAATATTATTATTATTATAATTTTTTAACAAAAACACATCCATTTACTTCCTAAGACATGCGTTAACCCCCTGGCAGCATATGGGTTCATTTTACGTTGGATTAATGTTTTTTTGTTTCCGAAGCATCAAAAAAAGGGCCACGACCCAACACCATTATACAGCATGGAAGAGAGAATCAAATTTAAAACTACTCCGACTGTGTTTGTCTGACAGAAGAAAGTCATAAACACCAAGTAGCTTGAGGGTGAGTATGGGGCCATTTACATTTTTGTGAATATTCCTTTAATGGTTTATTAATGAAATTCCTGACCTTAACTGTTGATATCTGTGCATGATCGTATATGTTCATAAGGCTATTAATACAGCAGTTTACTTAAAATACCTAGACACAGGGCACATGTGTGAAAAATCAAGATTAATAAAGAAACAGAACAAAATACAATCCATGTACTTAATTCTCCTCAGTTCTAATTCAGATATATTTATTAACAAATTGCGCAGATACTTCTTTGGATGGGTTTATGTATTGTATTTCATGTCTTGTTTCTATTCATTTAGATTTCTTATAACTTTTGTACATTTGACAATCGCAATAAAGTGCCACAATATCAAGTGATTTTCACATTTAATATAGTTAATCAATCTAAACCCCTGGCAAAGACTATCCTGGATTTCTATTTTCACACTTTATCCAGGGTTAACAGCCCTTAATACCCAGTATTTAAAACAAATACTGGGTATTAATAAGCTGAACTTTCCTACTGTACATTCATAAACCCTGGGTTGTTGTAACACAGCGGCGGCACGGTGGCTCAGTGGTTAGCACTGTCGCCTCACAGCAAGAAGGATGCTGGTTCGAGTCCCGGCTGGGCCAATTTCTGTGTGGAGTTTGCATGTTCTCCCCGTGTTTGTGTGGGTTTCCTCCTGGTGCTCCGCAGTCCAAAGACATGCTCTATACGTGAATTGAATAAACTAAATTGGCCATAGTGTATAAGTGTGTGTGTGAATGTGAGAGTGTATGGGTGTTTCCCAGTACTGGGTTGTGACTGGAAGGGCATCCGCTGCGTAAAACATATGCTGGAATAGTTGGCGGTTCATCCCTGATAAATAAGGGACTAAGCCGAAGGAAAATGAATGAATGGATGAACACAGCATGCAACCATGTTAACATAATAGCTCTAGCTCTGTGCATACTCATATTAAATAGCTATTGGCAAGAGCATGTTTTTTTTTCCAGAATAGACTATTCATGGTTTATGAATGTGATCATGAAAAAGGGTCCCTTCTTTACTCTAATTCATGTCTATTTATACGACACATGCTGTTTTTGTGAGGCACGTAATTATCTAGCCATAACATTGTAACAACACATTGTTTCACATTGCACACATTTGGCACCACAGAGTGGGGTTAACAAAGCAAAATTGGTGGTAACCTCCGGGGCAAGGTTTTATAACTCCACTTTTAAATTAAACATTATGAAAAGTTCCTTGACCCAAGGTTAAAGGCGTTGTTTAAAACTCAGGATTAAGTGCAGTGTGAAAACGTGTACAGAGTGTCATAAACATGCAGCTGTGCACAGAAACCAATGGTGAAGGTCAGGATTTTTTGTTGAATAATGCATTAAATTTCAGTTTGTTGTTTTTTGTATATAGCAATAGAGCATCACAAGCATGAGTAAATGATGACTGAATTTTCCTTTTTGGGTGAATTATCCCTTTAAGGCCCATTTATACCAAGAATGAGAGCTATATTAGCGACTGATGGATGATAGCATTTTTTCTTATATCCATGCGTTGCAGTTTTTTATCATCTGCCGCTTTAAAAGCTTATATTCTGATCAGCTTTTAGTTTTAATTAAACTAAAACTTTGAAAGTGTTTCCAGCAATGTTGTTTCTCTCAGCTTTGGAATATTCTATACCTCTATATTCAGAATTTACTATTCTAATTAATAATATATTTAAAAATCTACATTAAAAGATTTTTAAATGATACCTTTATTGATATTTTTATCATCCTTGGAAGGAATGGGCCTTTATTATCAAAGATTGCTTTGTAGAAATCCATTTTACTTGAATGTGGGTTAGGAGTTAGTTTTCTTGGCCCAAAAAAACAAACAATGTTTCTAGTGAGATTTAAACTATTTAATTTTAAATGGTATATTCTCATTTAGGAAGTGTGACATTTCTGTATAAAAAGAGTAGGAAAACAGTCAAATATGAACCACATAGTTAGCCAATGTTGCTAAAAAAACAAAGCAATAAGTCTGAATATTTTCAGACCATTATGCTGCTTCTAATGACTTATTTCTGAATAAATTAGCACATTAAACTGTGATGGGATAAAAGTCATTCTCAACGTGCATAAACCTGTAGGTGACCAAAAACATGTTTCTCCATAATCATTCTGATGCAAAGGCATGCAAATTACATATTTTGTGTTGCAAGCAGTTTTTTTTGTACAGTGTGCATCGAAACTGTCACGTGATCAATACTATACATAAATAAATAAATAATGTGCTGTAGGTGAATTGGGTAAGCTAAATTGTCTGTAGTGTATGTGTGTATGTCCTGGTCATCCAGGTTGGTGGTTGAGCGTTGGGCTAATAACCCACCTTATAAAAACTAGATGTTACGAAACACCAATATGCTGCGGCTAAATATCAACTTCGATATAAAAGGCCCTGGGAGTAAGTTTGTATAGTAATGATCCCGTAAATAAAGGACAGCACATCTGCAGGTTATTATTTATTTTGTTTACATGTTATGCATATCATACAGCATACAGCAATTAAAACCTTACATTTTCAATAATTTAATACATCTGAGGCATACAGGCTTTAAAGGGATAGTTCAAACACAAATGAAAATGTACACACAATTTACTCACCCTCAACATTTAAGACTTCCTTTTTTCTTTTAAACACAAAAGAAGATATTTGAAGAATTTGTAAAGCTGTAACCATTGACAGTAGGAAAAAACATCTACTATGGAACTCAATGGTTACAGGTTTTTAGCATTCTTCAAAACATCTTCTTTTGTGTTCAGCAGAAAAAAAACTCAAACAAGTGTGTGACAAGGGTGAGTAAATGATGACAGAATTCAAATTTATGTGTGAACTATCCCTTTAAGCCAATACAGTACATTGTGATATAAACAGAGCTTATAACATTTCATTAGACTTAATATAAAGGTAAACAGAGTAGATTGTTCTTGCATTACAGAATAACAAAACCACAGAATCACTGAACTATGAATCTGGCCTATTAATGTGAGGTGAAAGGCCAAAGCCAATTATTGAGATTAATTACCATTTTTACCTCATTCATATTTAAAAAGTCTTTCTCACTGTTACGCATCCTTAAATATCATCTTAGTAAAACTGGAAGAAGCCCAACTGTTCACCATAAAAGATTAATGATTCTGTCAAAATTATCAGTGTCATTACTATTCAGCATGCCTTTTTTTTCATAAGCAATTCAAAAGTAGCTGCAAATTTGATTAGCCCGTCTGGCCGATGATATAACTAACAATGAACGCAGCATTAATGAGTATTATAACCCAGAGGCACTCAACTGTGACCTTTTGTCATCACAAACAGATTGGACGGTTGTTATTAGTAACATGGCTCTGGGCATCTCAATCTTTAGTGTATTTGGAGTTTCTATACACTACATTAGTGTATAGGGAGTTTGAGTTACATTTAGCTCATAGTATTCAGTCTTTGGAGTAACTGGTCTGCCTGCAAAATGAAGACAGACAAGAGATTAGCCAAAAGTATACTTCACTTATTTGATTTATACTCAAGAGTCCACATACTGTGCAAGTTTTGCTATCTAAAACTATACGTGTAAGATTTTTGTAACCATGCAACACTAAACTAGGCCACTGTTTCGTATTTGGAGCAGAAAAGGAGCCCAAATATTCTTTGTTTATTAAATGTACATTAGCATAAATGCAGAAGTCAAATTCAAGACATCTTGAAGACTATAATGAATGAAATTTCAGACTTACACAGGGCTAAACACTAAGGATTTGTTTCTAATGGTCCGGTTGGGCGAATTGAAAAGGTTTTTACTTGCCTCATCAAAAAAAGAATGCAATTTTAATGATTTCTTAGTCACATATTTTAAATAATGTGTCAAAACAAGCAAACTATAGTTGTATACATGCACTTTTTTCAACATAACGTCTTTTTAAATAGACAAGTTTTAGAAGCTATAATAAATAATGTATGCACAACAGTCTATAAAGGTCAGTGTCCTCACAAGGTATCTATAAACACATGGAGAGCTATTAAACAAATGTTTTTGTAGGGAAGGTAATTAAACCGTATTGGTAAATAGAGCAAAATAATTTGTACTTTTGTTAAAAGTTCTATTGAGATCGATTGCTGGTGATTGGATGGGTGTTGGCCGGACTGTTTTTAAGGCCTAAAATTTTGTTTTGGAGATTTCAGACATTTTAAGACTTTTTAAGACCAAAGTAGAACATACAAAGTGTGCACAGACCCAGGTCAGGATTCCGACTCTAAGCCAAATATCAAATTCCCTGACTTTTAATGTCTAAAAAGCAGATTTTCCATAACTTATAATGGAAAAAACAGGCTTTAAAATGTTTTTAGCTTAAATATTATTTTGCATGACTTTAATATGAGAACATTCATTCATTCATTCATTTTCTTTTCGGCTTAGTCCCTTTATTAATCTGGGGTCGCCACAGCGGGATGAACCGCCAACTCCAGCATATGTTTTACGCAGCGGATGCCCTTCCAGCTGCAACCCATCACTGGGAAACATTCATACACATTCATTCACACACATAGACTACGGACAATTTTAGCTTACCCATTTCAATATGAGAACAGTAATGGATAATTTACCTCAGATCTTTAAAAAAATCTGATGTACTCACTGTTTGCGTGGCTGAGAATGCGTGGCTCACTCCCATATTTAATAGCTTGATAGTAGTTTTGCAAAATTTACATTTAGTTTTTCTGTTGTATACTTTTTTTATATAATTATTTTTTAGAGGTTTTCACCTTTAATGTTATAGGACAGTGGAGATTATAGACGTGAAAGTTTTGGGAGAGGAGAGAGCAGAAGGATCGGCATAGGACCTCAAGCCGGGAATCGAACTCGGGTCACCGTGAACACTGTAGTGCACCGACATGTTGTCTGCTTTTTAACACCATTTTTGAAGCCAAAGCTCTTCAATTTTCTCTCTTAAAAGCTCTTTATATTATCCTGGCATGTTAGACTTAGTTAACAGGTACAGCTTGGTGACTGCATTTGATTTAAGTGACTGTTGATGAGCGAGAAAGGAATAAAATGGAGCTGAAATTTTTTTTAAAGACTAATTATAACAAGAGACAGCATGATATAAAAAATATGGTATAGAAAATGCACATTTTGATAAAATGGAACTTAAATTTAAAGCAACAAGCATAAATCCCTGATATTCCATGACTTGGACTAAAAATATATATATATACAATTCTTTTTCAATATCTGGAATAGACATTAAAATTCCATGACATTCCAGAAACTCTATGACCTGTGGGAACCCTGACAGTTGCTCAACTTACAGTTAAAGGCAAATTGATTCTTTTTTAAATATTTCCCAAGTGCTGTTTTACAGAGATTTTTTAAAAATAATAGTTTTAATAACTAATTTTTAATTCTTGTGGTTTCCATGATGAAAGTACATCATATTTTACTAGTTATCATAATGTAATTTCAATACTTAATTAGGTTAATTAAATTGTTAAATAGGCAAGTCAGTGGTTTGTTCTGTAGCCAATCAAAATATTAAGGGGCTAATAATATTGACCTTTTAAAATAATTGTAAAAAAATTGAAAACTGCTTTTATTCCAGACAAATTAAAAGAAACAAGACTTTCTCCAGAACTGGAAATATAGGAGATACTGTGGAAATTTGCTTGCTCTGTTAAACATCACAGGAGGGCTAATAATTGTCTTCAACTGTATTTGCATACTTCAAAACAATTAGAAATCAAAAATGATATAATTTAAAACAAAATAAAAAGCTGTATATTGTTGTAATTGCTAAGACTGCGAGATTTTTCCACTCCAGAAGCATCCATAATCTGCCTGCGCTCTCAAAAACAAAAAAAGGTTTTCATTCCTCTTCCACAGTAGCTTGTCCATTCTAATCTAATTTGATTTGCTTGTTCCAATTACAAGACAAAAGGTCTCATTCAACAGGCGTAATAAATGGCGACGTTTTGCTACGCTCCAAAAAAACATTTTGTTTGTTAATGCATCAATAACCTGCTCCGAGGGAAAGTAATTATTAGGCAGACAGTTTTTTTTTTAGCTATTTCTGTGCAGAATTTTGTAAAAAATAAATAAATAAATAAATAAATAAAACATTAAATCAGTGGATTCATGTGGAATGATTTTTAAAAGTGTAGGAGCTGAAAACCTAACACAAAATAAATAAATAAATAAATAAAAATAATAATAAATGTTTACAATTAAAATCCAATTAGAAGCACTTGTTTGGTAAACAAAACTACCGTAGCTCTCTCGTATAATACAGCCAGTAAAAGATTATTATTATATTACTTAAAAGATATTATTATATTACTTATTACATATATATATATATATATATATATATATATATTTATATACACACATACATTCATTACAATATTTATATTACACATACATTTTAATTTACAAATTGATTTGTACATAAACTATCTAACCGTTTGCATATTATTCAACAATCTTACTGAAATAAATATAAAAACCTGAATAAATATATATTTACACACATTTACATAAGTAAATAAATATATTGAATGTGAAATATGTGGAAATCTGCATATTTCTGCGGGCACAGATTCCATGTGGGCCTAGACCAATTATTAGTTTTAGTGGATGTAAATTCCTTGTGCTTTTTAAGAATATAGTGGATTATATTGTTGGATATTTTTTTTTAATTGCTTACCGTAACGAACCAATACGAGTTTAACCTGTAGATCAAACGTGACATGAAGCCCATCTGACTGACGGGTGCGAGAACATGGAGATGTAGATGTGTGACCGAGCAGAATGGAGGCCAATGGAAGCCAAACCTAGAAAATACAACAGACACATAAATAAATCGTTCACATGCTACGTAAAAATGAAATTGTAATGTAAGTACCAGATGTTTCCCATTACCTAACATCATTTAAATCAGTCACACTGTTCTTCTCAAGTATCTCTTTGCCCGTTTCCAGCATCTTCTCCACTGAAAACCGCAAACATATTGGTGTTATTTATATCCAAGATGTTATGCATATTTAAGCTGGCAATTGTGACGGCTTGTACATGTTAAAACTCACTCATTACTTCAGATTGTTACTGTGGTAAGGCTCCAGAGTAGCTACTGTCAGGAACGTCTAAACATTTACAGCAGTCTATAATCACTCACAGTGTGTTTACCTAACGGTACGTGCTCTTTGCTGAGAGATTTACAATTGCCAACATGTTTACTTGGCACAACCAGATAGTGATGAGGAGCTCCAGGGTGTATATCTCGGAAACAGGACACAGTCTCATCCTGGGGGAAGAAAAAATAAAACTGGAAATTTAATATCAAAGTATTTCAGTTAAGGACAATCATAGAAATAATAGAAGTTTCACTTATACTAATAATTACTAATTACTATTTTTCTGTTTCTATTAATGGTTTTACTTTTTGATAGTCGTTTTGACAGCACTTTTGCAACATATGATGTTTTAAATGCGCTTAAAAATGTGACAATGTTTCTATTGTAAAACATAAGAAAAAAGCTAATAAAATATATGTTGTTTTTACTTGTGTGCCTTTATATTGTGCTTCAATTATACATTTTTATTTTTGTTATTAGTTATATAACATTTGATAGCTATTTTGATGGCACTTTTGCAACTGTATGGGCATGAATCATTAATGTTCCAATTGTACAACATTATACAGGGAGAGAGTTTTGAATTAATGCCATATCAGCTTCTCTGGCTGTTTCATGTCAAAACCAGATACAATTTACAACATTTTATAAATATCACTTTTCTATAATAGTAAAAAGTTATAACAATAAAAAGATATTAACAGAAATAAATAACACATAAGATGAATACATGAATAATAATAATAATATATAAGATCTAAAACAGTTTTTTAAGGTTTACTTTTGATAAAAATGGTAAAATTCACATTTAAAAATAATTCGTTTAAAGTCTCTCCAGATAAAAATCGTTGTCTGATAACATTAAAAATGGGGCATTCCACAAGTATATGTTTAAAACAGTATACACAAATATTAAGTAAAATGATATAATAATAATAATATTAAAATATAAATAATAATATAATATAATAAAAATTAACAGGGCATAAAAAGTTTAATACTTTATTTGAATACATTTTTCTCAGATTTATAGTGTGCTTAATTTATAAATTGTAGTAAGTTTCACATTGTATTATTAGTTAAGAACTTTTATATAATCTAATAAACATGAGTTGTTGTTCCTTTTGTATAACCAATTAAAATACAAATAGGTGATGAATATTATAAGAATAATTATATTAAGAAACAGAAATACATTACAGTTTAACAGAACATAAACTGTTTAGCAGCTCACAATTTGGTCAAACAATTTGGCAAACAAAAATAGATACAAATAGATAATGTAATTTATTCATCTTTAATACTGCATTATTCTTAAACTACAATAACCTTAATGAAATTTTGATAATTAAAAATACAATTACTGTAGGATATAAACAAATCGGTGTATTGTTTCCCCCCCGCAAATACTGATTTCGTTAGTGATCTTTAGCATAATTCTCGTATCGTCCCATAACGTTCATCTTCGCAAGTAAAAAAAAAAACACTGACAGCATACTTACACTATGTAGAAGCTCAGTTCCCATCTCCCCCTTCAAGATTTTGCAGAAAATACATTTTTTGTCATATTCTTCATCAGTGTGACTCGCTGTACAGCTCTCAGGTGTCGGTGTGTTTGCGGCGTCTGCCATCTTCAAAACGTGACGTCAGCGCTAATTACATCATCACGAACAAGAGCTTCACGACTTTTCAACATACAAGTCCTTTGTGTCAGAAGATTTGAAGCCACAAATCCTAAATATAAAACTCCGTTAGTTCTAAAACCCCTCTTTAAAACATAAACTGCTGCATATTTCAATGTATACATCTCCAAAAAATATTAATTAAACGAAATGAATTTAAATATGAGTTTTAGTTTTGAATTAAACGACGGGATTGTAAGCAGTGATGACTTTAATTAATGACCACTGTACTCTAAATTAATAAATGAGCATTGTATATATTTCGCCAATTTAAATTATTAGTATGTCAGATAAAATATTTTATCTTTTATTATCATTATCAAATTCAGCAGCTATAGGCCTATAACAAATAAGATTAAAAATATATATATAATAATAATTAGTCAAACGTTTTATACTAAATATTGTTCCAGCAGTATACAGAATGCAATCTCTAACAAAGAGTTGGGGTGGGGGACCTTTAATTAATGCTCAAATGCAATGTTCAGACAGTAATACACACAGTAAGAAATAATAATAAAGATAAACAACAACAACAACAACAAAAGAATGAGGAAGAGGGAAAGTATTAAAGTCAGATAAAGCTTTTTTTTCCAATAAGAGATATTGCTTCATTTCTTTTATGAAAAATTACAGAGATGTCTTGAAGCTGAAATTTTGAATATGTGAATATAACACCAAAATTGAATTAGTTACATCATTTTTTTCTGCCTCGTTTTGTTGTTGTTTTTAAATCAATGACAATCAACAAAGTACTACATTGTTCCAAATAAAATCACATTAATCTATTGAAATCTAAAATATCTTGTCTTTTAAAATGAATTTAAATGACTCCAAAAGAGATGAACAGCCACAGAAAAAAAAATCGCCACATAAAAAAACTAATGGAGAAACTATTATTATTATTTTAAAGTAATTCTTTGCAAGGTATACTCATGAACTATTTTATATAAAATTGAATAGGAGAAAGACATGACTTTAAAAAGGTGAAGGAATAAAACACAGCTTCTGTCCAACCAGCAAAATTATAGCTACAACACCACAATAATTCCATCCAACCCTCAAAACTAAAATAAAGTCCATTTTGTGAAATGCAACTTAGCAAAAAAACTAAATTTGTTTATAGCATTTAAATTTTACCATGGAAGCTCAAATATGCTTGACACATGAGAGCCAATGAAGTTCAGTGGTTGCATGTCTCATGGCACAACATGAGCTTTAAGAATTCAATTCAATGAAAGTTTATTCTAATTATTGTTTCAAAGCAGCATTACTGCACATTATTGCAGTACAATCAAAATCAGAAAAGTTAAGGTTATTACTATAAATTTATTAGTTACTAATAACTTTAACTAATAACTAATTACTAATAACTTTATCAGTTAAAGTTATTATATATAATTTAAACGTAGTTAAAAAGGTGATGTGTGTAGATGTTCAGTGAAGTGAATTTGTGTATTAAGTATGTTGTCCTTGGATGATTGGCATCAAGAACTAATAAATTTCAATCTTGCATGTCACGTGGCATAACTGAGGTTCTCAAAGAACCAATGAGGCTCTTTCTTGGGTGTCACGTGCTACAACTGAGCTTCTTAAAGAACCACTAATGTTCATACTTGTGCATCAAACCGCAGATCTGAGCCTCTCCAAGAACCAATCAGGTTTATTCTTGTGTATCAAACCGTACATCCGAGCTTCGCAAAAAAGCAATTAGGTTTATACTTGTGTGTCAAACTGCAGATCTGAGCCTCTCTAAGAACCAATCAGGTTTATTTTTACTTGTCCCATGGCACGACTGAACTTTTGCAAGGACCAATGAAGCTCTATCTTGCGTGTCATGTGGTACAACTGAACTTTTTGAACCAATCATGTTCATACTCGTGTATCAAACCGCAGATCTGAGCCTCTCCAAGAACCAATCAGGTTTATTCTTGTGTGTCAAACCTCAGATACAATC
>CAIGQV010001633.1:20624715-20635266 GCA_903798115.1 Danio jaintianensis | reverse complement strand
GAACCAATCAGGTTTATTCTTGTGTGTCACACCTCAGATACAATCTTTTTAAAGAACCAATCGGGTTGATTCTTGTGTATCAAACCTCAGATACAATCTTTTTAAAGAACCAATCGGGTTGATTCTTGTGTATCAAACCTCAGATACAATCTTCTCCTAGAACCAATCAGGTTTATTCTTGTGTGTCAAACCTCATATACAATCTTTTCAAAGAACCAATCAGGTTCCTTCAGATGACTCTTCAGAAGTTTTAAGTCAACATATTGACAACAGAGAATCTCTTCAATTGAATTGAAAATATCTTCATATGTTTGTACTGAACCTGTAAACAGTACGCATGTATTCAGGCCTCTTTTAAATCACATTAGTTGGGCTTCTCAAAACAGCAATGACAGTAATACAGCTGTGCTGTTTATTATTTACCACCTATGTGTGAGAAACACTATCTCGACAGTCTTCAAGCTGCCAGCGCAGCAGATTTCCAGCAAAATCTCCCTCCAGAATAACTCAGACGAAGCTCCCGACCGGTTAAGGGTTACTAATCAAGAGAGGCAGAAAGGGATAAGTGAGTGACAACACACGAAGTTAAACTGCTCTGTTTAGCGGGTCAGCCGAGCAATTAATCCCGAGCACTCCAATATGTCAGGACGCCACATTTACCACCTTAATGTATGCAAATGATGTCATTAAAATGCATGTTCATGTTTAGTCTCTAAATTAAGAGCTCATTTGCACTCCCAACAATCCAGAGATTCATTATTACAAATTACAAAAATAATAATGACTCGAGACATCACATTTACTCTCCGTGTGTACTCCCTCCCCTATTTACGTTCCGAATGTGAAAATAATTTATGTGACAATCAGCAATTTGCAGCCACTGTATTTGAGCTTGTCAGCTGGCCAAAGCTATTATGTTATCTCTTGTTCTGCGGCTCCATATGATAAATAATGTGCCAGAACATGACTGTATGCAATTACGGTCTGCTGTGGTATTGTCGGAACGCAAAGGATTGTATTTAAAAAATAAATAATAAAAAAGGACTGGCGAATGTGGGACATAGAAGATGATCGTGACGTGAATGGAAAACACAAACGCCTTCGGAATAACTGAGAAAATATGAAGTTAAGCACTGGCAACAAACAACGGATCTCACGCGTCTCTAAATGATTCATGACCAAAATATCAACTCCAGCGTTGAGGAAGTCAATGTTTTGTCCTGAAGAGGTTGTAGAATTATTCATGAGGCATCGGCTTTGTAAATAGATCCTGTTGATTAAAATGGAGGAAGTTGGGGGGATGGCGACAACTGCAACTCATGAATCTCTGGAGAAAGAGAGAGAGAGAGAGAGAGAGAGAGAAGACGAAGAGAGAAAGAGCTGCACCAAGGCAAAATATTCAGTTTCTTTAATCATGTTCTGCCCTACTTCCAACTTCCTCTTTCATTGCAAACGTCCCGCTGAGATGATTGCCATTGCCACTGGTCACCGTCACACTCAGCTTTATGAATCTGAAAGCAGGCCGTGTATTTTGATGAAATTAAATGGCTAAGCCTTTACAAACAACATGCGGGAGAGGTTAAAGAGGCACTTTATGAGAAATAGAATCCGATTTCTTTGATTTATTTTTTTTATCTTGACGTTTCTGTTGTTATTTAAGGTTCATCTGAATTGCCGTTTCACTTCTGCAGTGCAAACAGGAGTGAAATAAGATATTCACCGCAGGGCAAATGTGAGTTTGATAAACAACAGCAGAAATGTGAGTTTGATTTGGAGCAAATTAATACTTTTGGGTGTGTGCACTGTTCATAAATTTGGGGTCAGTAAGATTTTCTTTGAACTTTTATTCAGGAGGGATGCAAAAATTGATCAAAAGTGACAGTAAATAGCTTTTATTAATGATGTTAGAAAGTTCTCTGTTTTAAAGGAATGCGCTTTAAAGAGGTTCTACTGTTCAAAGAGTGAATGTTTCTAAAAAAATATTAAGCACTACTAATTCAACATGAGACAATATGAGGGGTGGCACGGTGGCTCAGTGGTTGCGGCTGGAAGGGCAACTGCTGCGTAAAACATATGCTGGAATAGTTAGCAGTTCATTCCACTGTGGCGACCCCTGATAAATAAGGGACTAAGCTGAAGGAAAATGAATGAATGAGTGAAATAATATGAAAGCACTATTTTAAGAATTTTAAAACTATCATAAAAGATGTTTTACCTTGAAATAGAAAACTACAACAGGCATGAATTGATTACAAGTGACAGCAAATATATAAAAGTGACAAAAAATATTGGAAATGTTAACAAGTCATTAACTTAAAGTTTCCATACATTAACATAAACTATATAATAACTGGTTGTATTGTATTGTATTTGATCATAAAAAATAAGACATCTTATTCTGGCTTATTTTTAAATTGCTTTTATACATAGAAACATATTAAATATAAGCATCTGTTTATTTCAAATAACTTTTGACAAAATAACATTGAAATTAAAATGTAACTACAACCTGCATTTTAAAAAATATGTAAAAATATCTGATTATTCTACATTTTATTACATGTTAAATTATTTTAATTCATTACAAAAACGAATTAGTTTCGATTAATACAATTACACTAAATAAATAGTTTTGGCTCAAAACAACTTTTATGCAAAACTGAAAGCTCATGAAAAAAATAAGCCAGAATCAGATTATTACTGATAGCACTACAGAAGCAGACCTTTTTATTTTATTTGTGGAATTACAAAACGTCTATCTCCATATTTACTTCAGAAAATGTTAACCTTGCTGAAAAACAACAACAGAAACCATTATAGAAGTTCTAATGGTTTCCATTACAATATTAAAAATTAAAAACAACAAAAATTAAAAACCATCACATTTTAACCATCAAAAGCATATTTTAATGATATATTGTGGGACCTATTGGTTTTAACATGCCACCAAAAGAAGGCAAATAATTATCAGTAGCAATCTAAAGGACCATTACAGTTTCTTTTAAAACCATAAAAAATTCTATAATGGTTTCATTTATTTATTTGGTAACACTTTAAAATAATAGTACATTAGTGTATTAATTATTTAATTAGTGTATTAATGTATTTAATACCATGAACAAACTATTAGTAATACATTAAACGTTATTTAAGTTAATGTTATTTCATGCTAACTGTGCATTAACTAATGTTAACATGCACAACTTTGGATTTTAATAATGCATTATTTAATGTTGAACTATAAATAATAAAAGCTTTACAAGATTATTCACACTTAATGTTATTTAATACATTAACTAATTATTAACCATTATTCTAAAGCGTTACCATTTATTTTTTCAGGAGGGGAGAATGGTCGGTATTTTCACACTCGCCCAGCAGGAGGCAGTGTTTTTACACCCTTCACACAACCTCTGAAGTGTGAACAGCGTTTCTCTCCCTCAGCTGTTTCATCATGTTTGTTCTCTTCAAACATCTCCACTTCTAATTCTTCTGTCAAGTATGCGTGTCAGATAAACCCTGCTAGATGTACTAAACCCACAGCTGAGGTCACGACGTGCTTTTAACAGCGCTACGTGGAAGTAGATAACGCACAAACTGTATTTACATAGCTGAAATGAACGCGCTGTCGATGGCGACTTCTTGCATGGCGTCTGCTTTTACCCTGACATATCAGGGAAATGTAAGCATAACGAAGAGAGCAGCAAGTACCATGAAACTCTCTGTTTACTCAGCTGTCTGTCAGTCTTTCATAGACATTCACTCCTTTTCTTTCTGCACAGTCCATTTCCTATGGGTTTGCACCTGCACCTGGTGCTCATTTCAATCTTCTATTTCCTTTAATCCAACACACAGCTAGTTTACCCTGAATCAATCATTCCTCCCTTTGATTGCTTGATTGACACCTTATGTTTGCTCAATAATGCTGACTGACAGTTGTTGATGTATGTAATAGGATCATGTCTGTTTTTCATGAAATCAAATGTAATGAATGTGTCTGAAACTGGAGCTGTGGCAAAAAATTAGCAAAATCGATTCCGCATTGAGGCGACGCGGTGGCGCAGTGGGTAGCACGTTCGCCTCACAGCAAGAAGGTCGCTGGTTCGAGCCTCGGCTGGGTCAGTTGGCATTTCTGTGTGGAGTTTGCATGTTCTCCCCGTGTTCGCGTGGGTTTCCTCCGGGTGCTCCGGTTTCCCCCACAAGTCCAAAGACATGCGGTATAGGTGAATTGGGTAGGCTAAAATTGTCCGTAGTGTATGTGTGTGAATGAGTGTGTGTAAATGTTTCCCAGTGTTGGGTTGCGGCTGGAAGGGCATCCGCTGCGTAAAACATATGCTGGATAAGTTGGCGGTTCATGTGGCGACCCCAGATTAATAAAGGGACTAAGCCGAAAAGAAAATGAATGAATGATTCCGCATTGATTCTCAAAATGCATCGCTACACAATCTCATAAATCAATTCTGAGCTTATTTTGTTTCAGCAGATGGCGGTTTATGCTTTACAAACAGCCGTACTCGGCTTGCATCCAATTTCTTACCAATACCACTCGAATCTTAAACAATCATTAATAAAGTTCGGAAGGGTTTAAGTGGAATACAAGAGTGTTCATAGTGAGCTGTGTTTACATTACATATTGTTAAAGCCAGTGTACGTGACTCAGGCCCTGTGCAGACAGCGGCCTGAGTCCAGACAATCTGGACTTTACTAGAACTATGTTAAGCTGCTTTGACACAATCTACATTGTGAAAAGTGCTATATAAATAAACTTGACTTGACAGCGGGTATTTTCAAAACTGCACTTTTTTTTCGATGTGGTTTTGCTGTTTGTCAACACAAAATCTCAGTATTGGGTGACTAAAACCGAAACTTTCTGAAAACTGTGGCCTAGGTGAAGATTTTCTGAAACGCAGAGTACAGTCTGGTCATGTGGACACTACAACCAGAGTTTTCGCCTCATGACGTCAGCATGTGAGCTGTTTTCTTTTTTCTGATTGACCAACATGGCTGGGTTGACACTGAATGTGGAAGACGTGAATGAGGCAAATTTCGCATGTTCGCTGCGAAAACATATTGCGTATTCTGCATTGTTCCTCTGTTCTATAGCGCCATCTGCTGTCAAAAACTAAGCTCAGCATATAAAGAGAGAATAGCGATGCATTTTCCAAATCTCAGAATCAATGCAAAATAGGTTTTCTAGAGTCCTAGACACACTTTGAAGCCCATTATCAACGGTTTGTCTTTAGGCCAGTAAAACACAATTGTTGTGTTGATGAAAGGCCAAATCACAAAGTTTTAAATGCCGTATTATAATACCTGGATGAATTGAATCCATTAGCATTCTGCACTCTTATAAGCTGTAGTTCTTTGCTTATATGGTTTGAAATGTGCATTCTTTAACTGCTTTCCACTGTGGTATAGTTCGGCATGGCTCAGCTTGCTATGGTTTAGTTTTGCTTTGATGTCTAGGCCTCTTCAACTGACCACGATGCTGCCATTTCAGGTGTCTTTTTTTGCAGTGGTATACAAATGATTTAGTTGTGCGAACCAACAATACAGCAGTGTGTGCTGCTGACTATTTAAATATAGCAGGTTTGGATGGATTCTGGTAGTGACAATTCTCTTGGACCAATCGGTCATCAGCATGGTGTATACAACACCTTTTGGGAACAGTACAGCTCACTTGGAACCTCACTCAAGATGGTACTAAGAAAAGTAGCATAGTTACAGAATGCAGTGGAAAAAGCCCCTAAAAGTGAGCAATAACACACCGAACTGTACCATACCATGCAATGGAAAAATGCCTTTTCGTCATGAATTTGATATAATATTCAAATTAACAAAAATATTTTCTAGGTTAGAAGAATATATATTTTTTTGTTTTATCAAAAGAAGATCCATTTTTTTATATGTTAAAACATTTGAAAGAGAACACTCCATTTCATCACTTTGCACTTTTAGGAAATGTATATGCTTTTTGTTTTTGTGCTAATGTGTTGAGAAGATTTTATATTAGATTATTAACATATTCATCTAAGCATCACTCTCAGCATTTTAGATTGACATTTTTTATCAGTGTATCATGCAAAGTATTTACAACTTTTTTATTTCCTTCTAACCAAAAAATGAATGAAAAAAATTCTTCATTGAATCTCCATTGAATTGAGTTCGTTCTCTTGTATGGAAGTTTCTGCCTGGAGTTCCCTTAATGGCCACCGCTGTCACTAATAACAAGGCTTTCTAAATTCTACTTACAACTGGAAGAATATTAACGACTTTAAGGGTGTTTATAAGCTATGGATTTCAGTCACATGGCCAGATATCAGCCACACTTATCATGCAAGACTGCATTTTCATTTGCAAAGGGCAATCTATCATAGAACGACAGGAGATTGACAGAATACAACTCTTCAGTGCTGACAGCTTCGGTTGAGATCCCAACACAGAGAAGAGAGTGATACCAAACTCCTACAATTGAAATACTTAAAAAGCAGAACCGTATCTTAAATGTTATAAAAATAATTCCATTATACTGCCAAACAGAACATGAATACATAATATTGACCTGGAGTTCTTCCAGCACCGTTGCAATGAGAGAAAATCCTCTTATCTGGGATTGCAATTAAAAATGTTTCTCTTTCCCAGTTTTATTAGGACTTAATTCATAAAACACGATGACAATTTTGCACGCACTGTATGTAAAGCCATACTTAACTAAATTGAATGGGACAATTTACATACTGATGAAAATGTACTTTGAATCTACTGCCTTAAAATCACAACCTGAGTTTATTACACTTTGAATTTAATTACAGAAGTAGAAAATTTTGAAAGTCGAGTAGAAGCGACGGAGCTTGTGACAAATTAAATGGATGGAGACAAAAATGTTTTGCTTTGTGCATAATATCCGGGATTCAGGATGATACAAAGTCATACAGCACCTCACAAACATAACCTTAAATGAAAATAAATTGAACATGCACACTTATTATGTCTGCTGCATGAAGACCGATGAGCGTGTTTATATGCAAAGCAGTTTGTTCAATAACTTTTGGTTATGCAGCCGGATCGCAGGAGTGAAAATGAGTTTTCCAAGTTCGCAAGCTGTGGAAGAGCACCAAGAGTGATGTAGGACGTTCGGAGAGATGCTTCTCTTCAAGCTGCTCAAGGTTATCGCACATCGCAGTCAAATTCTCACATTCTCAATCAAAGCGAATCCCCTTTAAATAGATCTGGACCAGCCTTACAGCAAGCAAACGGTGCCAGACCTGGATCACATACACAAGACATCTGCTGCCACTTAGAGGGGAAGCACTACCAGAACTTGACAGGGAACCAGAGAAAAGAACCTTCAGGAACTTAAAGTCAAGGTGAACTGGGATTTGCAGCTTATTTTGGTTCCGTGTTTCCAAGTAAAACGGGGTAGTAAACCATAAAGATGTTTGGATTGGGCTTGATATAAACCAATGGGAATTGGCTGAATGGTGACAAACGGATGTTGGATATCAGAATGAAGCCAGATTGAATGGAGTGCCTGAAAATTGAATCCAAAATATTTTGATCATCCTCTGGTGGCAGGCTGTAGTACTGGTTGTAAATCTGGCCCAGAATGGTATGTGATCGACTCTAAGTAAATAAATAAATAAAATTGAAATAGTTCTGTACTGTTACGTTAGAACAATGTAATGCATTCCTGAATGAAAGTATTTCTTTAAAAAGGATCAGAAATTAATCTTTGCACTATAGGGACAACATTTTCTCCATTGATTTCCAGGGGTGTTTATTTATTTATTTTCTCCCTTCATTAGGTTTGTTTTTTATAATTGCCTTATTGATTTTTAATTAACAGCTACTAATATTATTATTACTAACAAACCACTGTAGAACTGAACGCAAGTGATACATTTTTAAAAAGAGGAACATCAATACAGGCTGCAATATTATGACAAGAATGTTTAATACTTGTGAATTATTGCTTTTGATATTGTAATAATAGTTATTAAGGTCATTTAATAGAAAATAAGCATATTTTGTGTTTGGGAAAATGACACAAAATTTACAATTTTCTTTAGTTATTAGAACTGTTGTTAAAAGATTAATCAAGATTAATCGCATTTAAAATAAAATGTATATTTATTAATATAGGGGCTGCACGGTGGCAGTGGGTAGCACAATCGCCTCACAGCAAGAAGGTCACTGGTTCGAGCCTCGGCTGGGTCAGTTGGCGTTTCTGTGTGGAGTTTGCATGTTCTCCCCGTGTTCGCTTGGGTTTCCTCTGGGTGCTCCGGTTTCCCCCACAAGTCTAAAAACATGTGCTATAGGTGAATTGGGTAAGCTAAATTGTCCGTAGTGTATGTGTGTGAATGAGTGTGTATGGATGTTTCCCAGTGATGGGTTGCAGCTGGAAGGGCATCCGCTGCGTAAAACATATGCTCGATAAGTTGGCGGTTCATTCTGCTGTGGCGATCCCAGATTAATAAAGGGACTAAGCCGAAAAGAAAATGAATAAATGAATTTATTAATATATATTTAAACGTATATTTATTATGTATATATGCACACATGCATGTATATATTAGAGTTTATATTTCTCTATAAAATATTTGATCTAATACAATGCACACACACACACACACACACACATATATATATATATATATATATATATATATATATATATATATATATATATATATATAATAAAGGGACTAAGCCGAAAAGAAAATGAATGAATGAATATATATTTGTATATATTTTAGTTTTTTAAATATATTTTTTATTTTATGTTTCTACTTATTAGTGCTGCCATGATTAATCTGGTTTTTATTTAATATGTGTGTGTGTATTGTGTTTATTATCTATACATAAATACAAACATACAAGAGTAATACAAGACAACACATTATTATTTATATATTCATAATAAATAATAAAAAATGAACTTTTATTTTGAATGTGATTAATAATTGTTTGACAGCACAGCTTATCACATTTTACTTCACATTTTAAATCCAATTCAAAATTGATTTACATCAGATTTGCAGGGGCATTTTTGTACCCATTTCTTTAATTTGTGTGTGGGGTTTTTTTGTGCTCATTCTGGTGCCACAAGTCCATCCATCCATCCATCCATCCATCCATATGTGATCATAGGTTGTCTAAAAAAAAAGTGTAATGTTGATGTTGGGACTATGATTTGGTATTTGCAGGAAGTTTTCTGGTTTAGGGCTGTAAAATCCACTAATGGCTCTAGCAGTTGTGTGGCTATGAAAACACCTTAATTGTTACAATAACAAGAAACCCGAGGACAGTGGGGAAATCCACCATGTTGAAACACGAGCTCGATTCAGCCTCTCATATAACCATTGCCAACCGCTCGAGGAAAGCGAAGGCCCATCTGAAGACCACTCGTGATTCTTTGCATTACAGCTTCACGGCCAATGATAAAAAAAACGGACATGTTGTGTCGGAGCGGGCAGAGCCGGAGGAAGTCGTATGTCTGGACTGCTAATTGCAGCGGAGGGCTGTCAGTGAGCCCCGTATGATGGTTATTGGTGCTCTGGGCTGAAGGCTGTGCGCTGCTCCTGTGGGCCAGGGCTTTCCATCCTCTTGCTTTGTTTTTGCTGTGCCAATTAGCGAGCGTGATAACATCTGGTGCAAGAGGACAATGCGACTCCGTTCACATCCCCTAAGTGAGTGTCTCTCCCTGAAGCGGCAAGGGCTTGAGCAGGCATGCTGGGAAACTGGAGAAGGAATAGCATATGGCCTCAGCTACCCGGATACAGCTCAATGACTTTCTCTTTTGCTCACATTCTGCAGCTCGCACTCTTTCTACCTTGTTCTATCTCTGAACACGCACGCACACACACACACACACACACCTCACAGAAACGCACACAGCCTGACTAAACAGGATTACTGGGAGATTTGAGAGGGGCATGGAGAGATGATGAAGGATAGCAAAGATCAGATTGAAATGCTATTTAGTCTTATGAAAGTGGGAGGACATGGAGGTTTTAATGGAAGCGAATGCTTGGTGTGGTATTTAAGCGAGCTCGCAGTGAGGATGGAAATAAAACATGCTTCTGTCACACTGCTGTGTTTAAGAAGGGAAAATAGCTATGAGAAATGGAATAAATGCTAAATTCTATGAGAACAAAGTGATGTTTACACTAAATATTAAGACGCATTTTGGTCAATCAGAGAGGTAATGCACAGAAGCAAGATAAGGGGGATTAAGCTGGGATTTTCAGGTTATCCTGGCTGAATTAAGCCTGGACTTGGTTGCATGAAAGCAGGCTGATTTAAGCTAAATTAAGTTACTATAGAGATGTATTGTTTGCAGCTAGCCCGCTCCAGAGCAGAATCTTTGTGATTTATCTGTTTGTTTCGCTGTCAATGCTACTAGAAATGAGTGTGTTTTATAGTCACACACAGTTGCATATATTTTCCAACCATTAGAATTAAAAATATATACATGTTCAAATGTATTGGCAAATTATATGGCCATTTCAGATTTTTATATATTTATATTTATTTTTATATATATATATA
>CAIGQV010001633.1:20491454-20624315 GCA_903798115.1 Danio jaintianensis | reverse complement strand
CTTCTTTGCTTTCAGGAACTTTGATGTGGAGGCTGAAGTATGAGAAGGAGCGCTATCCTGCTGAAGAATTTGCCCTCTCCTGTGGTTTGTAATGTAATGGGCAGCACAAATGTCTTGATACCTCAGGCTGTTGATGTTGCCATCTACTCTGCAGATCACTCGCAAACCCCCATACTGAATGTAACCCCAAACCATGATTTTTCCTTCACCAAACTTGACTGATTTCTGTGAGAATCTTGGGTCCATGCGAGTTCCAGTAGGTCTTCTGCAGTATTTGTGATGATTGGGATGCAGTTCAACAGATGATTCATCGGAAAAATCTACCTTCTGCCACTTTTCCAAATGATCAACTAGAAGTCAAGTTATTATTTGTTGCTCTTACAACTGGGATTGATGACAAGACTTTTATCAGGTAGTGTATATATGCAATCGTTTTGTCCAATTATAGCACTACTTTCAAATTGAAGTTTTTAATGTCATGATGCACGTCCTAGCTGATTGGTTTGGTTCATAGCTTTTAACAGTTTAATAGACACTATAAAAAAAAAATATTTTTGGGAAAAAACCACTGGTGCTGTAAAAGTGGATGAGCATACTGTAAATGCACTCTATAATGATTTATATTTCATGTTTATTCATTTGACACTAACCATCTTATCAAATTTAATCATTAAAAAAGACACGAAAAAGACAGGGTGATGGTACTGTACTGTATATACACGTTGACAAGCATTGATTCTGCAATACCAGACTTTCATTTGCATTCAGCGGCTGCACTGAAAGAAAACGAGAGGGTATGAATTTGAAATATGAGTGACTCTGCTCGGTTATTTGCGTAATTATAGCACAGAGAGACTTTGCCCTGATTAGACCTCAGGCTCTCTTCCATACAAAACTGGCTGTCTGTCTTTTCTCTGTTATCAATTTGTCGGAGCAGAGTGGCGTTAAACATGCGCAGCTAGCTGGGTAATTTGATCAGATCAGTAATTTAGGAATCAATCACAAATTAGATGAAAAAGGTAAACTGTTACCCATGTGACGTGACTGCTGTCGATGTACTGATTTGGTCATTCACAGTTGAGTGAACAAATCGTTTTTTAACCAACACTGCGCTAGCTCTAAACTGTTAAGGAGTCATACTCAAGTTTATACCTGAAGGGATTTATGCACTGAATACTACACTAATTAAAAGTTTGGAGTGGATTTAGTTTCTTATAGAGACCTAAAGGCGTACGCTTAAAAAGATTTGTTTTATAGACCAAAATGAAGTATACTAAAAATTAAATCATAATTAAAATCAAATAATTATTTGTTTTGTGTAATTATTTATAAATAATGAACCTGAATTATTAAATGTAATTTCAAAAATGCTTCTGAAATGGTTGAAAGGGATTAAAAACTTTATAATTGTTTTTCTGTCTAGGTTGATTTAGTTACAGGAGTTTGAGTGGCCATGAACCGTGACTTGTTATTTTGTGGTCGGTTTAATGTGTTCTCACTCTGAAGAGCATTTGATTGCCTGAAAGTTGTGTAACAGTAGTCAATATTTTCGTTTCAGAGGCAGATTTCCTGGAAAAGAAAGACTGATTTTGTTTCATTTGACTGACTGTAGGTCCATGTCCACCATATTCATTGTTTTTTACAAGAGTTACAAAAACCACTTCGCAGTGAGTGCACGGGACTGTATAAATCATTTGAACTAATTTAACCAATTCAGACTGCACTGCCAATATTCTGATTCAAGTCTTTAAACAGAAATAAATAAACGGTGCATTTTGACCCATAACATGCATTGCTTTAAAAAATGTTGCTCAATATAACAAGCTCACCCAAATAGGGCTTTTTCACTGCATGATATGGCTCCCTTTTGGGGGTTTCCTACAGTACAGTACTATATCTACTCTATCTATATTATTATTTTTTTACTTTTTAATTTCTAATCAAGCTGCACTGATACTTGTCTTTTGAGGATTCTGAAAGTGTCAAAGTTTCAAAAGTAAAATTTCAAGAAATGCTGCATCCAGATGAAAATGTGAAAACTTGGGTAAAACAGAGTAATACATATGCCACACACCTGTATGTGGCACTGTAACACACACAGACAGCCGCAGGATACACTAAACTCACAGAAGAATGCAGTGAGCATGTGCATGCACTCTTATATAATATCTGATGTGTGTAACTGTTAATTCGTCTCTTTCGGACATCTAGTTTATACAGTCTTGTTTCTAGTCCAAATATTTTAAAAAGTCTTAAATCAAGAAGTATTTTCTAGACAAAAAAAATTTTTTGTTTTGTTTTCAGAAATGACAAGTCAAAATTAAGTCAGTTTTTCTTTAAAACAAGCAAAATAATCTGCCATTTGTGCAAAAATATCCAACACAATCTCAATTTGTAACTTTTTGATTGAGTGGCTAATTCTCATCCCGCAATGACGGTTGGGTTTAGAGGCGGGGTTGGGTGCCATGCCTTCTTTTTAAAATTCTAGATTTTCGTAAGACTGAACTCGTACGAATTCGCCATTAAACTGACAAAACGTAAAATACTTATGTTTCCTCGTGAGATCAGGCTGAAAAAATCCTGTTTTTGCTTTCAAATAAGATTATTTTGCTTACCCTATTGGTAAATTATTTAGATTATTTTATGGAAAAACTCACTTACTTATGACATATTTCTAAAACAAGACTGTTTTTTTTTTACTAGTCTTGAAAATGCTTCTTGATTTAAGGTTTTTTAGATATTTGGATTAGAACAAGACAACTAAAAAAACTAATGTGCAATGACTGCACAAATAGTCTGTAGTCATGTCTAGTTTGTCAGAGTAACTCAATCTGAACTCATTTTCGTATGTACCCGACAGTCACTCTGACTCGAAATGAGCCAATAAACTGGCATATGTGATCCTGTGATGTCAGTTTGTGCCAACTCATTCAGTGCTCCAGTTATTCCAGCAGTGATTAAACCAAGGAAACAGTTCAGGCTTGGACTGAAGAAGAAGCTGAATTGACCATACATGAACCACAGGGCCGCAAAAAAATTAATGAACTGTCCAAAACAACTAGTAGTTTGCAGAAAATAATTCCTATTTGTTTGCCAAGGTGATTGATTAAAGGTGACTGATTAAAATAATGTTTATTTTCTTGTACATACTGATTGTTTTACTTCATAAAACCTCAATGCATCTTCAGGAGTAATTGTTATTAATTTTAATTTGCCTGTATGTTTACTTTTTTTACTTTCAAATTGCCAGTAGCCATTGACTGGCATATCACCAAAGAACATGGTTTCAGCCAAAATGCCTCTTAATTTTTTTAAACACCTAAATTTCGAATGTCCTCAGGGTGATTAAGTTAACAGCAGCTTTTCATTTTGGAGTTTAAAATGCCAACATTTAAATTTATTTTAGATTCTTAGTCATATTTCCAGGACAAGAAAAAATATATGAATCATTAACATTACCAAATGGCTTTAGAGCTAATAGGCATGAACCAAAATCCACAAAGCATCAAAAATTTAAATGCCCATTGAGATCACAGGTGTAATCTAAAAGAACAAGCTAAAATCTAAGACGGCTCTGAAATATTGAACATTTTCAGTCATTATACACTTCCAGTCATTTCATTTTTTGTCGTATTATAATTGTGATGACTTCTAAAATATGTAGAAGAGTAGAACAAATACAGAATGAGACCGAAGTGTCTCTGTCTAAATATTTGACTGCTGCAATTCTGAATCACCGCGGCAGTAATATCATGCATTTTACATTCATAATATAATCTTCCAGACGCTCAGGGTTTTTTTTTTGAGGCTTTGCCATGCATCGCCATACCTCACTAATGCCTCATGGGATTGTCAGCCATTTGTTATCTCCTAGATCTCCCACTGACTACTGGGCTTACAGGAAACCATCCAGCAGAGCGATGAAATGCTGAAGAAATGCTTGAAACTAAGCTAATTAGGCTTGATGGCACATTGCAGGTGATGTAAAGAAAAAAGGATGTGATGGTTCACACAAACGCTTCCTAAAGTATAAAACACAGAATCTCGGCAGGCTGGATGAAGGTCACGTCCTCGTTCCTGCTGTTCATGAACCTACAGTGCACGGCGATCGCTTCTTTACCTCTGGTAAATGCTAAAGGAAAGCAGTGCGCGTGATTTGGGCAGGCTGTCTGACCATATGGCCGCATTCATCATGTATCAGTGCTCATTAAAAGAGCCGTCATTAGGCACCGGTGCTCGGCTGGGTGCAGCTGCCCACACCTGACAACCCCCCCGATTCCCTCACCTGAAATCTGCTGTTCACTGTGCCTACTGCATAACCAACCGTACAGACATGCACAGTCACCCCAAACCGGGATCAGTTGCTTCAGTAAGTGCTCAGAGAACAGCTAAATTTGCAGAGCGTTCCAATGCAGTGAAATGTGAGATAGTAGTAATAATGGGGATTGGGTGATGTTATGGTCTATGATTTGGAGTGGTAACCGAAAGGTTCCAGGTTCAAACTTCATGGTGGTTGCAATCTAGGAATGGTCATCGTCATTCATTATGTTTCCATACAAATATGTGAATACAGTTGAAGTCAGAATTATTAGCCCTCCTGTATATTTTCCCCCCAATTTCTGTTTAACAGAGAGAAGACTTTTTCAACACATTTCTAAACATAATAGTTTGAATATCTAATTACTAATAACTGATTTATTTTATCTTTGCCATGATGACAGCACATTCTATTTTACTCTATAGTTTTCAAGATACTAGTATTCAGCTTAAAGGTTAATTAGGCGAGTTAGGATAATTAGGCAAATCATTGTATAACAATGGTTTGTTCTGTAAATATTGCTTAAGGGGGCTAATAATATTGACCTTAAAATGGTTTAAGAACAATTAAAGACTGCTTTTATTCTTGCCTAAATAAAACAAATAAGACTTTCTCTAGAGGAAAAAATCTTATTGGAAATATATGAATTTGGGAAATATTTGAAAAAGAAAAAATAAGGCTAATAATTTAGACTTCAACTGTATGTGCAAAACTGGAACATCGCATATAACATTTGCAAATAAAGCACCGTTTCCATTCAACGAGTCGAAGAGATCAAAATGGTCACTTCCTGATAAACTGACACCAAATATCAAAGAGAAAAATGTCATTTTCTGCAGTAGGAGCCACTGTGGGCCTTTTTTCTTATATAATACATTAGTGGTGCCTCAGAAGATGAAGATGAAATGCAATAAATGCGTGGTGGATTTTGGTGGTGCGAGACGCTCTTTGGGAGTGCAGTCGCTAAAGACAGTTAATAACATGTAATAATACTGAACCACTTTGATGACAGACTTTAGCTAAGGGATTTTAGAATGGGCAGTGTGATTAGTCAATTGGTTTGTCCATTTTTATCACATAATTTTTTTGATGCACATACTGGAATTTATTCAATAAATGTGTTTCCATCTTAAGGGGGTCACACACTGGATGCACCGCTCGGCGCCACACCGCACCACGCAGTACCATGCATTTTAGAATTCTAAACATAGATTTCTATCAGTGTACGCACACCGGCGCGGCAAGTCGGTGCTGTCTGCAGCACCCAGCTATGACTCAGGACACTGTTCATATTTCTGCCGTGCCACAGAGCGCCATCTGAATAATTTCATATTAAATAACATTCAAATGTGCGCGTCTGGTGTGCGATACTTCCAACTGTCATGTGTGTCTAAGCGGCGCATCCGGTGTGCGACCCCCTTTAGTTTGTGCACATTTTTAAAAAAGATTACTCTGATCACTTGTGCAGAGACATTTTTTAATGCACATTTTCAACATTTAACCCATCTAATGTGATATTCCAAAATGTGCATAAACATAAGTGGATGGAAACATAGCTATTATGCACCTAACTGCAGATTTCTACTGTGTACTGTAAAATAATTTGGGAGAACAGTAATGATTGTTAACTTAGGCACATTAAATGTGGGTGGTATTTCTAGAGCAGTTTAATAGGGTTCTGTCAGGTATTGTGCATCATTGCTAGGTATTCTGGTTGGTTGCACTGCTTTGGTGATGTAACTATTTTGAGTGATAGTAAATAGATAATTTCTAGAGGGTTTCTAGGCATTCTGTTTGGTTGCTAGGTATTCCAGAACGTTGCTAGATCATTGATTTCTAGGTATTTTAAAAGGGTTGCTAGGTATTCTAGTTGGTTACTAGGGTATTGCTTTGTAATTTCTAGGTAATGTTTATGGTTGCTAATTCTGCTGGGTGGGTGGTAAGTATAGAGGGTTGTTGGTTGGTATTATAATCATCACTAGGTGGTTGCTAGCTATTTTATGTGGTTGCTAGGATATTGGTAGGTAGTTACTAGGTATTCTGTGTGGTTGTTAAGGGATTGTTAGTTATTTTGGTTGGTTACTAGGGCATTGCTGAGTTGTTGCTACAGCAGTGCTTGTAGTTCACAGGTAATATTTTGCTATGTATTTTTGTCATTACTAGGACATTGCTACATGTTCTAATTGCGTGTCATGGCAATGATAGTTTTTTTTTATATTCTTCATAATTGCTAATTCATTGCTAAGGTGTTGCTAGGTATTGTGGTTTGTTTTTCAGTCACTGTCAGTTCACTTGTAGGTATTCTGGTTGGTTGCTATGGCATACATATGTTGTTTACTATATATTCTGGGATGTTGCTAGGGTTTTGTTAGGTATTCAGGTTGGTTTCTAGGTATACCGTGCAGTTGCTAGGGCATTGCTAAGTTGTTGCTAGGTATATGAGGTCACAGTTTTGATTGCAAAGTATTTTATTGTGTTGTGAGGGCATTGATATGTATTCTGTGTGGTTGCTAGGGTAGTACTACATGCTTAGTAGATATTCAGATTGATTATTTCAGAGTGGTATACTGGTAAGTTGCTACAGCATTGCTAGGTATTGTTTGTCATTGCTAGGGCACTGCTACATATTCTGACTGGTTGCTAGGGTAATGCTAGGATGTTAATAGGTGTTCTGGATCATTGCTAAATCATTGATAAGTTGTTGCTAAGTTTTTTGCTGTTGCTATGGAATTCATATGTTGCTTACCAAATAGACTATTCTGTGATGTTGCTATGAGCATTGTTTGGTATTTGTTTAGTTGCTAGGGCTTTGCTATATTGTTGCTAGGCATTCTAGGTCATTTGTTAGAGCATTGCACTGCTAGGTTGAAGCTAGGAATTCTGGTTGGCTGCTAGGACATTATGCTGGTATTTCTAAGGCATTGTGGGTTTTCAAAAAAAGTAATGAATTGCTAATAATTACATAATTAAAAATGTATTTAAATTATTTTTAAATGACTATGTCTTTCCCAGTACTGGGTTGTGGCTGGGCATCCACTGTGTAAAACATATGCCAGAGTAGTTGGCGGTTCATTCTGCTGTGGCGACCCCTGATAAATCAGGGACTAAGCCGAAGGAAAATAAATGAATGAATGATTACTATGTCTGAAAAGTAACTCAATAAATTTACTTTATACTATTTAAAATCCTTATAAATCTATAAACGCTTTTAATTGTTTACCTTTGAGCCAACCAGGACTTTTTAGCTTTATTTCAAAATAATGACATCGTATTTCATACATACCATATACTATCAGTAATTTCTCACCCGATTAATTGTTTCTTAAGCATGTTCAATCGTCTTGATTAATGTAACCTTCTTTAGCTGAGAAATATAATTATTCTGCAAAATATATGTATTTGTATGGGCGGCACGGTGGCTCAGTGGTTAGCACTGGCACCTCACAGCAAGAAGGTCGCTGGTTCGAGTCCCGGCTGGACCAGTTGGAATTTCTGTGTGGAGTTTGCATATTCTACCCGTGTTGGCTTGGATTTCTTCCGAGTGCTCCGGATTCCCCCACAGTCCCCCCACTCTGCTTCACTGAATTGGTTCATCCAGAACTGTTGAATTAATTTACAGCAAGTACATTATAAGAAACTGTAATTAAATTAAATATAAATTTAAATGGATGTCTTTTTTTCTTTTTTGCCAACAAAGTAATCTAATTAGAGTAACTATTTACTTTATAACTAATTACACCCGACACTGATTGTTTGTCATTTCTAGTAAAGTGTTTGTTACTATGGCTCGATTGCTGAGTGCTATCTTACTGGCCAAAGTCAAAAGAGATTAACCCAAGAACAGATATTCCTTTCTAAAACAATGCATAGAGAATATTTGCTCCAGTGCCTCATCAAAATGCCTGGCTATCATGCAGCATACAGTAGGAAATAGCAAGCCGCAGATTATGATTCACCACAGACAGTGGCTTTAGGCAAGTCACTTCTTGAAATGTATTTTCCTGGGTTACCTGATGCGGTCCCAAAGCGAGGTACAACATAAGGGCCAAAAGCTAAAGCTAATCTCAAGAATGTATCACATGTCAGAGCTGAGCTTGTTTAGTCTCGTCCATCTCCAGCCCACATTGTTTAACTCATGCGCTTCTCATCCCACACACCGCAGCAGAGCCTCAGACGTGAACATACGGCACGTTAAATGTCTACAGCACCAGAGCCTCATCCCAGATGGCTGCTGGAGTATTGTTTGATTTTCCTTGTCATCAGAATGTTAACACGCATCAGTCTCACCCGACTCTTGGCATCGAATGAAGCTTGAAAGTGCATTTTCCCATCCATTTACCAAACCATTATAACACACTGACAATGTGTGGTGTTGTACAGTTGTACAGTCTCACCTGCTCCTTGCATTTTCACATGTCTTATACTCATTAGTGCACCACTCATTTGTGCAAAAATAAGGTAAAATATTATTAAATGATTTTGAAATTCTCAAATATATCATGTATTATCCTAAAAATGTAATGTATTCATCCTATGCCAAAGCTGAAGTATCATTATTGTCATTATTATAATTATTAATCTTTTATTATTTTTAAAGTCAAAAACTGTTGTGTCTAATTCTTCTGTTGATTCAATGATTTCAATTAGGAAATCTTTGGTAATATTATAATAGTATTTATAATATTATATGTTATTGTATGTATTTACTGTTGCCTAGCAACTTTCTCTGTTGTAAAATCGCTTAAAATATGCAAAAATGGATAGAAATATTAATACTACAGTAAGTTTACTCAGTTCACCTATACTGCATGTCTTTGGACTGTGGGGGAAACCGGAGCACCCGGAGGAAACCCACGCCAACATGGCGAGAACATGCAAACTCCACACAGAAATGCCAACTGTCCCAGCCGGGACTCAAACCAGCGACCTTCTTGCTGTGAGGTGACAGTGCTAAACACTGAGCCATCGTGCCACCTGTAATACTTATTTGTCAGTGCTAAACATATTTCATTAATCTGAAAAATAAATAAGATGCTTAAATCTATATAGTTGTATTGTCATTAGAGGACACTGCTGTATAACAGAGTATTTGCTAGACCGAATGACAAAACTGCCACTTCAGGTTATAAATCAGGCTTTACTTTTTTTTTTAATCAAACAGTACAAGAGTTTCTGACATTACACTGAAATTTACAATTTAAATCATTATTTTAACCATACTTTTTGGGAAAAGTAATTTGAAACAATAAAGGGAACTTAAATTTGATATATTTTCTATTGTAAATTTAATCTATTGCAGACACCAATTTGCCTTGATTTGATGATTTCAGAAATTATCTTCAGGTTGTCATTGGACCAAAGAATTGTCTGTATGTCTGATTGCTTAACATATGTAGGGAAAAACATTCAGATGATCTCTCTAGCATGTCTAGACCCTGAAGGTGTTAAGACAATAGCTGGTTTTCCATCGTAACGTGAAGTGAATATTTTATAAATTCACAAAAAAGAAAAAAAAATCCCAAATAAGGTGCTTTTCCATGCACGCCATGATTTTGCCAAGTACGATGCGATCCTGAATTAACATCTATGTTGATCCTGGAACATCATTTTTTGTTCGAAAATGTAATCCATACCTAATCCCTACCCCTAAACCAGCGGTTCTCAATTCCGGTCCTCGGGCCACCCCGCCCTGCACATTTTGTATGTCTTCCTTATTTAACACACCTGATTCAGATCATCAGCTCGCTAACAGAGAGATCCATGAACTGATCCTTGAGTGTCAAATAGAGAGACATACAAAATGTGCAGGGCAGGGGGGCCCGAGGACCGGAATTGAGAACCACTGCCCTAAACAAAATCAGAGGGGAATGATAGTTGAATAACAATCATCTAGAAATGCATAAACTTAACCTTAAGCCTAAACTTAATATAAACTGTAAACGTATCCCTTAATTCTGATTGGCTGATTGGAATGTTGTTCCAGGATCAACATAGATGTTAATCCAGGAACATGTGTCCTACTTGGTGAAATCAAGTTGGTGGCGTTTCTATCAAGTTGTCAGAGTGGCTGACTGTAGTAACCTAGTAACCAACAGTAAAAAAGGCAAGCAAGATGGAGTCACGTGGGTGTAATGTTCGCAACATCAGAGTTTATTTACCAAATGTGTTTCCATCTCCCAATATTCACATGAACCCTTTTCCGTACAAGTCCAAAACCACCTCAAGTGAGCGCAATTAATTTTTTTCTTCGAATGAACAGATTTAAAATAAACAATTTCTAATTTCTCTGATTCCTTTATCATGGGATACTTTAAAATGTGCATGAACACAGGGTGATTGAAACCCAGTTGTTTGATTATTCACCCCGAGCAATTTCATAAGCAGTATTCATACATAAACCCTTCATACACGCAATGCACGTGAATCAGCAAATCAACAAAGTTGATGAGTGCAAATGTTGTGATCGAAAAGAATCCAGTTATCCCACATGATTTTCTCCCCCCATAAATTATCGAACAAGCATCAGCACCCTTAAGTAAGTTCATTAATCAAGGCCTCACTAATCAGCTGCGAGAAGTAATGAGGTAAATTAAGCAAAACACGCAGAGCGGCTGGGATTTTCCTTAAAGCTGCTTGAGAATCGTCGCTAAAACCCTGAACGGCTTATTATGAGCATCTTCAACAGAGCTCTTCCCCGTCCCGAGCCTCTCAGACTACAATGACGTGGTGTGTTATTTTATGACATGAGCTAATTGTCTCAGGGACTTGTCTTGGCAGTACCTTCAGGTTTGCGATTGAGCCGAGGGCCCTGGTATTCTTTAATGAAGACTTATGAGGGAAACGATAGCTGTTGGCTGCCGGTGAGGAGGTAGATTTTGGGCTGGAGCCCGAGGCCAAGGCTGGTCTGTGTCTGCCCGCGGTGGGCCATTTTCTGGCAGCATCCGTACAGCAGAACTCCAGACATGTGTTGTTATCTGTCGAGGAGAGATATTTAATGAAGTTCTGCACAGTACAGCAATGCTCTGATGAAATGAAATCACCTGCAGCCCATCTGAGCACCCTCAAGTAAGTATCTGCAGAAAATACAAATATTCACAATTACAGGCAGTTTTTTTCCTCAATGTTAAGATATACAAGTGGAGAGCGGAGTGTGCATTTTAATGCAGTCACCTGTAGGAATACACATAAGGCTGTGTCCACCAAAAGCGTTTTTTTCCTGAGGCAAACATATTTTTTCAGTTGTTTTCAATGGGAGAGCTGTGTTTTTTTTAAAGCGCTGTCAGCATGGTGAGGCGCTGAGCATCTGTTTCTTTTGCTGTGTACTGAGAGTTGAGGAATGTTCGATTGTGGGTAAAATGCAGTACTCATCAATGTCACTTTTTGAGCCAGCCATCCAATCGCAAATAAAAAGAGGGGCGGGACAAATACCACACTGACCAACTGTCTCTCAATTAAAAGATTAGTTCATCCAAAAATGAAAACGCTGTTATTAGTTACTCATGCTCATGTCGTACAATATTTTAGGTGGAATCTGAGAGCTTTCTTATCCTCCATAGAACAGTGTTTCCCAACCCTGTTCCTGAAGGCACACCAGCAGTACACATTTTCAGTCTCTTCCTAATCAAACACACCTGAATCAACTCATCAGCACATTAGAAGAGACTCCAAAACCTGAAATGAATGGGTCAGATAAGGGAGACATCCAAAATATGTACTGTTGGTGTGCCTCCAGGAACAGGGTTGGGAAACACCATAGACAACAAAGTTCCCGTACCATAAAAACATCCTCAAAACGTATGCCTTCAGTGATTCAATAGGAACATTGTCAAGCTACCAGAATACTTTTGTGTGCACATAAAACACAAATAATCTCCTTGGTGTTAGTATAGGATGCATTTTCACATATCATGCTTGGCATTGCCTCAAATGCGCCTGCACTTTGTTTCAAACAGAGTGACTCCCTAATGCTGGGGCATCAGCATTGACAATTCGCAGTGACTTTGAATGGAGTGAGATCAACCGTTGCCGAACTGAATTATGGATCCTTCGAGTTGCGTTGGGTCCGTTGCTCGTGGTAGAAATCGAAAAATTTTCAATTTCAAGCGCCAATGGAGGCGTCATCCAATCAGATCGCTTTATGCAAATACTAGTGTAGATGCTAGCCAATCCCATTTGTGCAGCACCAGAGAATAGCGGTGTGTCAAAATTGAGGAAAAGCTTAATATCACAGTTGGTAATCTGCCAGTGCTTTATGATCAATCTTTATACACATCTACTACTACTACTACTGTGCCTTCTTGTGTCATGGTCGAAGCTGGATGTGATTGGCTGTCTTCACTATGATGTCAGTGTGAGCTTCAGACACACCCTCTTATGAACAGGGTGTAAGTCACACCGGTATCCAGAGGAGTATACATCACTGCACAATGCTCATGAATGTGTGCAATATACTGACACTGAGGAGAAGAAACTGGAATAAAGTCGTTATTTTTGTTTTATGTGCGCACAAAAGTATTCTCGCACCATTACAATATTCCAATTGCACCACTGAAGACATATGGTCTGTTTTGAGGATGTTTTTCTGTATTTTTCTGAACTATGATCGAGTCGGGACTTCTGCTGAGGGAGGATGAGGGAGCGCTCAGATTTCACCTGTAAAATATCGTAATTTGTGTCCCAAAAATGAACAAAGGTCTCAGGGGTTTGGAACAATATTAGGGTAAGTAAATAACTGATTTTTTTTTTTTTTTCAGTTTTGGTTGAACTATCCCTTTAAGAACAACACAACAATAGAAAAATGGAGCAGAAAGTATTCATATTGCTTTATATTTTTAGTTTACAAAGCAGTGCTAATACTCATAAATGGTGAATATTCTGTCACGTAACATGCATGTCACTCTCATAAAAAAGTGCTCTGTATTTTTAACAAACAAAAAAAGAACTGCCATTTTAGTTGTTTAAAGTGAATTAAAACAATTAAGCTAACAACATTTTTCAATAATTGACAATCATTTTGCCATAGCACTTACATATTATTACTCTTTTGTTGAATTTGATTGCTTCTATTGTCTGAGCTGTCCATTGAGTCCTTTAGTCGCTCTCAAGCAGCAACTAAAGATAACATTTATTCATCAACACTTCTATTATGTGCCCCTATTGTGCCTTTTTTGGATATTATCTGTCCTGTAAAATTTAATGTAAAGGTGCCATGTTTTCAGGCATGTTTATATTCATTTTTAGACAACGCAATACCAATGGTTTAACTTCATAAAAACGTTTAATAAAGAAACATTTGCTGGAATAACCCTGGATGTTTGTTATTCTAAACAACATTTTAAGATGTTATCAGACCTTTATAATATGAAACTTAAAGTACACATGAACTGGCAGCTGTGACCGTTTTTTTTGTTTTTTGTTTTTTCAAATTGTGACACAGTTCCTAGAGAAACAGAATATTAAATGAGAAAACAGTGGGCGTGGCTTGTTTTTCTACTGCGAGCTGATTGGATGTAGTAAAGTAGGCATTTCATTCAGAAAGATCAGGAAAGGGTTTTAGAAGAGTTATTACAACCTAACAGATTCCTCCTCCTCAGCATTTCGGTTTGTTGTCAAAACTGACAGTTGGAGGGGAGTGGTTAAGTATGTTAGCCACGCCCAATACCTAATAAACACCCCGAAAAAAAAAACGAAGTGCATTTTCAGATTTTAATTTTAGATTACAAGGGCAAACTATTATTTTTTCTTAATGACACGCACAGATGCATTGTTCACCACAAAACTAGCAATGTGAGCTAACAAAATCATATTAGTTTTGATTTAATTTGTACTTTAATATATAATATTGGCCACTTGTTACAATAAGGTTGCATTAGTTAATGTTAGTTAATGTTTTTACTGACATGGAATAAAAATGAACAATACTTGTACAGCATTAATAATCATAGTTCCATATTTACTAATGCAATATTAAAATCCAAAGCTGTGCTTGTTAACATTACACAATAAAAATATTCTTGTCAACTTTCCTGTCCTGCAACTACTGAATGTTTGTTGCCATTACTGTCAAACTTAATAGTAGTTGCTGTATTTCACACCACAGTAAAATTACAGTAAAACTAACTACATTATTAATTAGCATACTCTAAAATTAAATACAGAATTGTACTATTTGTTTACCATCACTGTAAAAAAAATGCTGGGTTCCACACAATTCCTTTATGTTGTCCCAACACAAATTGATGAAGTTAACTTAATTGTTTCTACAAATTTAAGTGGATTGAACATAAAACAATTAAGTTGTCCCCCCAAAAAAACTTAGGAATTGTGTTGGTTCAACTCTAACCATTAAATATTAAATGAGTAGTTTGAACAAGCAGCAAAAATTATTTTTTTAAAGTGATGTTGAAGCACAGTATCGCGCTGTTATTTTTAAAGTAATACTGTAGATTATTATATATTAATTTGACTTTTTACAGTAAACTAATTAGTTTCATAATTTAGTATAGCATTTTTTTCTGTATTCTTTTTTTATTTTTAACTTAAAAAAGTGGTGGGCGGCACCGTGGCCCAGTGGTTAGCACTGTCGCCTCACAGCAAGAAGGTTGCTGGTTTGAGTCCAAAGATATGTGATATAGATGATTTGTATGAACTAAATTGGCCGTAGTGAATGAGTGTGTGGGTGTTTCCCAGTACTGAGTTGCGGCTGGAAGGGCATCCGCTGCAAAAAAAACATGCTGGAATAGTTGGTGGTTCATTCCTCTGAAATAGAGACTAAGCCGAAGGAAAATTAATGAATAAAAAAGTGGTTTCAACATTTTGCTCATGAACAGACACTTAAAATTGCAATTAATCCTTTTTTTTTATGAAATATTGCAGCACCAATTCCAAATTATTCATCCAAGCACATCATTGCTTTTTAAAATGAATGTGCCCTTGTAATGTTTAATCTAAATCATGTCTCTCTTGCAACAACATCTTTCTCTTCATGATGATGTGTTTACTGGCACGGGGACGGGACATCCTGTCACTCACATCAGATCAACCAATAATAAAAAAAAAACAACAACAACAACCATCCAATCAACTCTAAATCAAGTCCCACGCTTCTCTTGTTCAACAAACGGATCCAATCAGACACACTATAACAACAGGGAAGAAAAATCACACCGTTCAAAGTTGTCATAAAACGGCATACACGACAGCCCACTGTTATCGGTAGTCTTCTATAAATAGATCAGACCTACTGGTGGTGTTTTATGAATTTTAGAAATGACGGGTGTCTGCTGGAAGTAATACAGTTCTTTGAGTTTGTGTTCGTAACATGCACAATGTCTCTTCACAAAGCTGTCATGATTTAACCGAGATGAGTGCCAATGATTGCAGAACCTGAAAGGCTTCAATTCTGATACACACACATGACAGGATCGCAGAGGGAGACTTCACAAGAAGTTCATTGGCAAACAATATCTTCGAGAAAACCAACACAAAACTCTCTCTCTCTCTGCTTTATAATACATCACTTTATGCTGAATGACACTCCACATTCTTTTAAAACGGAGCCCAAGAATGCATGAAACCAACTCATAAAAAACTAAAACGCGTGGTGTATTCATAGCATACGTTATTTTAAAAACATTTAGGTGCTTTGGGGACATTTAAAAAAATGTTTGGTAAGTGAAATTCATCAGTAAAACTTTTGTTAATGGGTAGCAATGATTAGCATACACATAAAACACAAATGCTTTTGAAATCTAAATCCTGTAAAGGATTGTTAGGCTGCATTAATGGAGCCAGGAACACTTCCCAAAATACATAATTTGAACGGCATCTACACTTTGTTAGTCTGTTTTTCACTATCCCGAGGTCTCCATAATCCTAGACCAGGCCGTATCCTGAGCAGATGCTGTGGTGGTCGTGGAGGAGTGGAGAGCATGAGACTGATTCTTGAAAGACCCTAGTGACTAGTCTCAGCATTGATCCTGTGGGCCAGCCTGAACACCCGCCGGTGACCTACTCACACCTGCAGCTTCTCCACGATGGATGTCCAGCGGTCTCCAGCCTCCAGCGCCTAGACTGCAGCTCTGCACAAGAAGTTTGGCCAGAGGAGAAATGGCCGTGCCCAACTGAGCCTGGTTTCTCTCGAGGTTTTTTTCCTTCACTTTCGTCAATTGGTGAAGTTTTGTTCCTCACCACTGTCGCCACTGGCTTGCTTGGTTTTGGAACATTTGGGACTTGTGGAGCTGCGCATGCGCATCGACTGCATGAGCAGTGAAAATTAAACCACACTGAAATGAACTAAACTGAAATTTAACTCTGAAAACTGGACTGAAGCAGTTTCAATTTACTAGAACTTCTATGTTAAGCTGCTCTGACACAATCTACATCGTAAAAGCGCTATGGAAATAAAGATGCATTGAATTAAATTGAATGAGTGGCAAGAAATAAACTAATTAAATGAACATACAGTATTCAATTGCTCTTCTATGGTAATTCTGAAGATGAATGTTAAAAAGATAAAATACTTTTATTCAGCAAGTACACATTAAAATGACTAAAAGTAGCATCATAAAGATGTATAATGATACAAATGATTTGCATTTTAAATAAAGGCTGTTTGAACGTTCTTTTCATAAAACACTCACAAAAATGTCTCATGGTTAACCCTTATGTGCTGTTGGGGATGTTTTCATCCACTCTGGAGTGGTTTTGAGTCTTCATTTGGCCATAACTTCTTCTGTGTTTCAACTAGTGGAATGATTTTTGGTGACAAATCTCATTTTGACACATATTTTATGAAAATGCTTTGAAATTTGTAAAAAATTCGACGATATACTCTGGGCAAATTGACTAACCTTTTGTTATGTTAGGGATGAAAACATCCACTAAATTAAACTGCTGTAAAAATGCATCAGATTAATATATTTTTTCTATTATTATTTTTTTTTTTGCATAAATCTGTTAATCAACCTCAGTCCTGATTAAAACTACTAAATGTTTAAAAAAATTACAGGATTTTAACACTTTAATTGCCAAGTTCACAAATGATGCCACTGATTTGGTGAAAAAAACACAAAATTACTTATTTTCAATATGAAAAGTAATTGTGGACTGGATTTTTTTTTTTACCTTTTATCACAGTCTTGGACATGTGAAAGAATTAGTAACAACATAGGCTTTGATGCATTGTTAGTTTTTGTGCAGCATAAGATTTTCATTTTTTCTCCCTAATTTACTGTTCGTGGCTGTTTTTGCCCCATTGACGTCCATTATAACCACATTTTTTTTGCCATGACATCGTATAATCATGCATTTTTGATTGTTGGTGGTTTTCCCTGTTGGGAAGAGGTAAAATTTGTAATTTTTTACTGTTGATCATCAGTTGGCACCATTAACCCTTTAGATAGGCCTGTGCAAAAAAAAACGTCGTTTTTGGATTTTACATGGAGTATAACATCAAATTAAAATGTGTGTATATGTGTCTGAGTGTGTGAGAGTGTGAAAGTGACAATCTTATGCTGCACAAAAACTATCATTGCATCAAAGACAATGTTGTTCCTAATCTTTCACATGTCCAAGACTAAAAAGGTTAAAAAAAAATCCAGTCCACAATAAATTTTATTTTGAAAATAAGTAATTTTGTCTGTTTTTTCACCAAATCAGTCACATCATTTATGAATTTGGAAATTAAAGTAATAAAGTCCTGTAATTTTTAAAAACATTTAGTAGTTTTGATCAGGACAGAGGTTGATTAACAGATTTATGCAAAAAAAATAAAATAAATAATAATAATCTGATGCATTTTTACAGCAGTTACATTTAGTAGATGTTTTCATGCCTAACATAACAAAAGGTAGTAAATTTGAACAGTGCACATGGGTTAAATATTGTTTTCAACACTGATCACAGCATAAATATATTTTTTAGTTTACTGTATTATTGATTTAAAATGTGAATAAAATAAAACTTAATAAAAATAAAACATTCATTATTCAAAACTTTTGATATAGGGAAATACGAATCATATAGCTGTCCTATTTTGGTATGAAAATAAAATGTACGAAGGTGATTTTATATCCATTAAAAGCATATTGAAATGTAAGATGTCTACTTTAAATAATGCTTAAATAATATAAATAATGTTTTATTACAATTTAACATAACAGATGTATTTAAGTAACAACAAAATACTTCTGATTTGTACATATTAAAATATATAAAAAAAGAGTAAGTGATCACAATAAATTTTAGTTTTTTAAACCATTAAAAACAATTTACTGACAATGGGTAAAACCTATAGTGGTTTCAAAGATGACAAAGTATAAAGATTTAAAATGACATTTCATTAGAATTTTGAGGCTTATGAGTGTCCTCTAAAAATCACCATAAAATTTTTGAAATAAATATGTAAAAAAAAAATAATAAACAGAAAAAGTTCCAAAAAAAATGTGTGTATTTATGTTTCAAATTATGTTTTTAAACTGAATAAAATAAAACTGAAAATGTAAAAATATATATATTTATATATAGAAAGCATATATATTTGTATATACAAAGTTTTAACAAAAATAAATTGTCTATATTTATATTATATTTCATAAGTTATGTTTTTAAACTGCTACAATGAAACAGAATTATGAAAGATTTTTTAGCTTGCAAGTGCTGTGGTCTGTAATTAAGACTTCAAAGACAGATGTGGGCAAGACGTCGACCACATGGTGGCAAATCAGACAGGAATTGTAGAGAAGCGTTTTTTCGAGGGGAGTGATCCTTCAAGTGACAGAAAGATCGCAGAGAAAGTCGAGAGATAAATGGAAGGGGACTCCCAAGACCAAAGCTGTGATTGGGACAAATTAGTTTGGATTCTGAGGACCAGCTGCAGGGGTCTCTTTCACACTCACACACACACAAATCCTCACAGACAAACACACACATGAAACAAAATTGCTGCTGCTGAAAAGGCAAACGGAGCAGGAAGCCGGTCTATGAGGCGAGAGATTGTGGCAGAGATTGTGTATTATTCAGGTTTTGATTGTGACATCTGCGGCAATGGTGACTTAATCTTTGCTGCTCTTCGCTTCAGAATCGCTGGCTGCTCAGCGCCTTTTCAGAGTTGCGTTAGATCCCATCTGAAGAGAAAAACGTGACAGCTGCAAACCCCCCTTCCCTTCCCATGGAGACTCGGTTTCATGATGGAACGAAACAGAGGAACGGAGGAAAGATGGAGAGTCAATCTAATTAACTCATTCCTGATCGCTCATTGTGTTACACCTGCTTCACTTTTGCAGATTGTGCTTAGTCTTTAATCCTCTGCTCTATTTTAACCTCTTTATTTTTCTTGCACTTGCTAAAATAATTTCTGAGTGTGCCTCACACTGGTGAGTGGGCTTGACAAACCACCCATAGAAACACTCATCTTTCTACACTCATCGGCCACTTTATTAGGTACACATTGCTTTTACCTAGTAGGATCCCTTTTGCCTTCAGAACCGCCTTAATCCTTCATGGCATAGATTCAACAAGGTACTGGAAATATTCCTCAGAGATTTTGGTCCATATTGACATGATAGCATCACGCAGTTGCTGCAGATTTGTCGGCTGCACATCCATGATGCGAATCTCCTGTTCCACCACATCCCAAAGGTGCTCTATTGGATTAAGATCTGGTGACTGTGGATGCCATTTGAGTACAGTGAACTCATTGTCATGTTCAAAGAACCAGTCTGAGATGATTCGCGCTTTATGACATGGCGCGTTATCCTGCTGGAATTAGCCATTAGAAGATGACTGTGGTCATAAAGGGATGGACATGGTCAGCAACAATACTCAGGTAGCCTGTGGCGTTGACACATTGCTCAATTGGTACTAATGGGCCCAAAGTGTGCCAAGAAAATATCCCCCACACCATTACACCACCACCACCAACCTGAACCATTGATACAAGGCAGGATGGATCCATGCTTTCATGTTGTTGACACCAAATTTTGACCCTACCACCCGAATGTGGCAGCAGAAATCGAGACTCATCAGACCAGGCAACGTTTTTCCAATCTTCTATTATCCAATTTTGGTGAGCGTGTGCAAATTGTAGCCTCAGTTTCCTGTTCTTAGCTGACAGGAGTCGCACCCGGTGTGGTCTTCTGCTGTTGTAGCCCATCCGCCTCAAGGTTTGACATGTTGTGTGTTCAGAGATGCTCTTCGGTTGTAACAAGGGTTTATTTGAGTTACTGTAAGAACCATGCCATGTTCAAAGCCACTTAAATCACCTTTCTTCCTCATTCTGATGCTCGGTTTAAATGGCAGCAGATCGTCTTGACCATGTCTACATGCCTAAATGCATTGAGTTGCTGCCATGTGATTGGCTGATTAGAAATTTGCGTTAACGAGCTGTTGGACAGGTGTACCTAATAAAGTTGTACCTAATAAAGCTCAACTTGACTGATAAGGGTCTAAAACCTCTCTTTTTATTGCACTTTTTTCTTGACGGTTCACTCTTTCATAGATGGGTTTCATTCCTAACCAGAAACAAATCTTTTCAAAATTTGCAATAAAAAAAAAAATCCCAAATGCAAATTAGGTTCATTTCATCATAAGACAGAGTGGCTGAGTGTAGTATAATAGAGTCACGCAGATGTAATGTTCGCTATATCAGTTTATTTGGCAAATGAGTGTCTCATAATCTCCCATGATTCACATTAACGCTTTTTTTGCATAAGTCCAAAACCACCTCAAGTAGGCGTAAAATTTGTCATTTCCATCACACATTTCTTATGCGATACTTCAAAATGTGCTTTAACACAGGGTAACAGAAACCCTGATACTGTTCCATCATCATATTAATGTAAAAATTAAATAATACACTTAATCTGACCTGTACTTATAATATATAAAATCACAAAGGGTCACACTAATTTTCTTTATATTTAACTTAGACAAAACCTAGTGATTTGCATAATGGTAAAGTATAAAAATGTTAAATTACAGTTAATTAGTATTTTAGGGCTGCACTGTGATCCTTAATTGGACTCATATGTCATATAATATGTCATCAAGGGCTGCACGGTGGCGCAGTGGCTAGCACGTTCGCCTCACAGCAAGAAGGTCGCTGGTTCGAGCCTCGGCTGGGTCAGTTGGCGTTTCTGTGTGGAGTTTGCGTGGGTTTCCTCCAGGTGCTCCGGTTTCCCCCACAAGTCCAAAAACATGTGGTATAGGTGAATTGGGTAGGCTAAATTGTCCGTAGTGTATGTGTGTAAATGAGTGTTTATGAATGTTTCCCAGTGATGGGTTGCAGCTGGAAGGGCATCCGCTGCGTAAAGCATATGCTGGATAAGTTGGCGGTTCATTATGCTGTGGCGACCCCTGATTAATAAAGGGACTAAGCCGAAAAGAAAATGAATGAATATGTCATCAAATGATAATTGTTGTAAATAAGCCTAGTTTATATGAGTTTTTTTTGTATATAAACCTTTTAAAATGACATTTATTTTATTCATTTTTTTGTCCATATTTAACCCAGCTTTGGTTAAAATCAACCCAGCCTTCTTTCAATTTTAGCATGTGATCTCTAAATCATGGTGAAAATCATGGTGATCTTTTTTTGCTCAAAAAGATAAATAAATAGATACACTGTAAAAAAAACCTGGGTTGTTCTAAACCAGTGTTGGGTTAAATATGGACAAAACCAATGTTGGGTTATTTTTTTCAATGAAATTAAAATAACACTTTTTAACTCAATGTATGGGGCTGCACGGTGGCGCAGTGGTTAGCACGTTTGCCTCACAGCAAGAAGGTCGCTGTTCTCCCCGTGTTCGCGTGGGTTTCCTCCAGGTGCTCCGGTTTCCCCCACAAGGCCAAAGACATGTGGTATAGGTGAATTGGGTAAGCTAAATTGTCCGTAGTGTATGTGTGTGAATGAGTGTATGGATGTTTCCCAGTACTGGGTTGCAGCTGGAAGGGCATCCGCTGCGTAAAACATATGCTGGATAAGTTGGCGGTTCATTCCGCTGTGGCGACCCCAGATTAATAAAGGGACTAAGCCAAAAAGAAAATGAATGAATGAACTCAATGTATGTATTTGTCCTTATTTCACCCAAAATTGAGTTACAACAACCCAGCATTTTTTGAGTGTAGATAGATAGATAGATAGAGTTATTGTCTATGGCCTTCTGGTTCTTAGAAGTGCTAAGTGTGCAAAAAATTAACCTTAATGAAAAATTCATTTCGTGCTCCTTGACGATTGTGCATTAATTACAGGGCATTTTCTGAAACGTCAGCGTCCACCTTTGGGAAATTCTAAATGTATTCATTCAGCTTCGGCGTAACATTATTCTGTGTTCTGTGGCTCTTATGAGAAAGGATGTGCAGGGGCCGGCAAGTTCTAGAGCTCCGCCATCCTCAATGAAATTAATTACCGCTGCTCGTGGGCATGCAATCCAATTTACATTTTCACATAACTTATGTCATTAAGTTTTCTTCACAGCTTGCCATCGTGTCATTGCACAAATATCTATTATGAAAGAGATGTTGTGCAAATTAATGGCGAATATGAAGAAACCTGGAGGATGCAGTGGTTTTCCCTACAGAATAATGTGTAGGATGTGCTGCATTTCAAGTGTTGCATTTAAAACCTTATAAGAGGTTGTTGTGGGTATTAAGGCCACATTTACAAAAAGAAAATATTTACAAAAACGTATCATGGTTAATTACATAAATCAAACACTTACATACACAAGACATATTTTAAAGAGTGTTTGGTCTGGAAAACATCTACGTTTAACAAAGGTCTTTTAAACGTCTTAAAAAGGTCTGCTGAATGAACATTGCAAATTTTAAAGATCTTAAATACAATTTAAATGTATTCTTTTTACCATCTAGACATTTTAAGTCTGTTTAACACCCAAAAACTTATGTTTAAAGGATAGTTTGCAGATGTGCAAATGTTGTAAGAAATTTACAATCCTCCAGATGTAAAGACAAACATTCAATTCAATTCATCTTTATTTCTATAGCACGTTTACAATGTAGATTGTGTCAAAGCAGCTTAGCATAGAAGTTCTAGTAAACTGAAACAGCGTCAGTCCAGTTTTCAGAGTTGAAGTTCAGTTTAGTTCAGTTCAGTGTGGTTTAATTTTCACTGCTGAAAGTCCAAACACTGAAGAGCAAATCCATTGATGCGCAGCTCCACAAGTCCCAAACCAAGCAAGCCATTGGTGACAGTGGCGAGGAACAAACTTCACCATTTAACGTAAATGAAGGGGAAAAACCTTGAGAGGAACCAGGCTCAGTTGGGCACGGCCATTTCTCCTCTGGCCAAACTTCTCTAGCAGAGCTGCAGTCTAGGCACCGGAGGCTGGAGAACGTTGGACGTCCATCGTAGAGAAGCTGAAGGTGTAAATAGGTCACCGGTGGGTGTTCAGGCGAGCTCATGGGATCAATGCGGATACTCATCTGTCACTGGGGTCTTTCAGGAATCAGTCTCACTCTCTCAACTCCTCCATGACCACCACAGAATCTGCTTAGGATATCAGGTCCAGGATTGGTCCAGGATTATGGATACCTCTAGAAGTCCTCTATGGTTGGCATCATCTCTTCGCATGTGTTGTCCTTGAGGTCCTTGATGGTTGGCATCATCAAATAGACATTAAATAGATGTCTCCACAATGTATGCATGTTATTTAACCACTATTTACCATGATTGTTTTAAAAATAAGCTAAATTAATGTGAACAGATGGAGTCAGCAAACGTTGAATTTCCAGCCTGATCTCACGAGGAAATGTACCTTTTTTATGTTTTGTCAGTTCAGTGGCTAATTCATACAAATTCATATTTCAAATTCAAAGTCATATGAAAATGTGCAAAGTTTAAAAATAAGCATGGCACCAAACCCCACCCCTAAACCTAACCGTCATTGGGGGATGAGCAAATCGTACTAAAATGTACGAATGAGATTGTACGAATTCATACGAATTAGCAACTAAATCAAAAAGTTAGGAATTACAGTGAGATAGCGTTGGAATTTCACAACAGTTGAAATCTTTAAAGTTTATGGTGAAATTAAATGGACTTTTTACTACTAGAAGTCAAAAGTATTTGTCAATTCATGAATGCAATGAGAGGAATGCAATAGGACGTTGTCTATTTCTTTTATATACAGCATAAAAACAAAAATGCCAGCCCTAAATGGTCACTTTATTCAAATCTGAATGTGCAGGGACACTCATTTTTAAACAGTTCTAAAAGGGCAATTCTCCAGAATCCCTTGGCCACCTACTTGGATAATCGCCTGTTACACAATACATCCACTTTATTGGAAATCAGTTTAGTCCAATAGTGTCTGCAAATATTAAGAGTTTGTCTCTTTCCGAGCATTTGGAGAATCAGCAGATAAATCTGAGATTTTGCCCTTCCTCTACTCCGACTTCAGTGTTAAAGCACTCCATCTCAAGGACTTCACGAAGAAGATAATCTACCGCTGTTTGTGTTTATTGTCAATCCAAAAGTGGGCGAAAGTTCTGACGAAAAAGCCTTGGGCGTTCTTTTAAAACACGTTCAACAAAAAAGTAAACTCTCTTTGTGTGCTTGACAAGCGCTATTATTTCGTATGCTAAAGCTGTGTTAAACTGAAAGATGTCACAAGTGGAAAACATGACAAAAAAAGCATAAAAACGTCCCCTGTTGATTGTGAGCTCACGGAAGGTCTCTGGTCTAGAAGAGAGAGGTGTCTTTGCCGTCTAATTAAGAAAAATTGCAGACCGGCAGCCTTTTCAAAATCACTTAGACATCGGATATAATTGTGAAGTTTATTCCTGAACGAGTGTCTCTGGTTCTGTGCACATAAATATAGTAGTGTGTGCCAGGCCGCGCTTTCAAACCCTGATTGCAATTAACGTGGAGAAGTTACTGAGAAGTAGAATAAGCATGTCACTTTTTTTAAATCTCCTTTTGCTAAGAGGTTGTGGGAAGTTTGATGGGGTTTCCTCTACATGTGGGAGGTTTCTAAGGGTTCCACTTTTAAAATGGGACATTCGATTTGAAAACAGGTCTACAACCAGAAAACAAGGGCTGTATCCCAAATCATCATTCACTATTCCCTACATTAGTCCACTAATATAGTCCACTTAAAGAAATTCAAGCAGTGAAAGCACAGGAAGAAATGCAGTTTTGTTTGTGCTATGCTGGTTGATAAATCCCTCAGACGGATTAGATTTTAACTTCTTGGTCAGACCCTGCTACAGTTATTTAAAGGGAACACGCCACTTTTTTTGTAAATAGACTCATTTTACAACTCCACTATAGTTAAATAGTTCAGTTTTACCATTTTTGGATCCATTCAGCCAATTTCCGAGTCTAGCAGGAGCACTTTTAGCTTAGCTTAGCATAAGTCATTGATAGACCATTAGCATCTCGCTCAAGAAATAAAAAAAAAAAGCGTTTTTAATAATTTTAATATTTAAAGTTTGACTCTCATAGTTACATTGTATACTAAGACCATCAGAAAATAAAAAGTTACTGTTTTCTAGGTCTATATGGCTAGGAACTATACTCTCCTTCCAGCATTATAATCAGTGTAATAATCAACTATTGCCATATCATGGCTGCAGCGGAATTACACAGCACAGATCCCAGCTAGGTCAAGGTAACACCACTGTGTTATATCATTGTGCCTACTGCAGCCATAACCTGATTGAATTATTTATGCTAAGCTAACCTAAAAGGGCTTCCACCAGACCAGATTGCCACAGTCACCTTAACTCTTAGTGACTTGTTAAATTAGCCTTTTATTATTTTTTTTAAACGTACACTGATTGGATTCTGCTGAGGAGGCCATCTTGTGGTCAGACAAAGATATTCGTTCAGAGCTCGAAAGCTCACAATGCATTATGGGCATTCTCTAGTTCAGGGGTGCCCAAACTTGGAGGGCCGGTGCCCTGCAGATTTTAGCTCCAACTTGCCTCAACACACCTGTACCGATATTTCTAGAAAGCCTAGTAAGAGCTTGATTAGCTAGCCCAGTTGTGTCTGATTGGGGTTGGAACTAAACTTTGCAGGACACCGGCCCTCCAGGACCGAGTTTGGGCACCCCTGCTCTAGTTGCTGAGTGTATGTCGGTTCTACACTCATTATTGTGGTGCATTGTGAGATTGCTTGAGTGCACTTCAGAAGGTCCACTATGGTTTCAGACACCATTACAAATGGGTGCTCCCTCCAATTGTGCACTATTTAAGTGTATAGGGGCGATTTAAACAAAGGATCTTTGGGTCAGTTAGCATGACCCCATTAGCTTTCTATAGCATCATACTATAAATAAATCATAATTTTTTATTATAAATGTATAGAACTGTGACGATCCATTCCGTTGTGGTGACCCCTGATAAATCAGGGACTAAGCTGAAGGAACGTGAGTTTTTTTATTGTATTTAGATGCTTACAACTGATGAAATCAGTTTACAGCAAATAGCCTCTTATGCAGTTGTTTGTCTGATCAGGTAGAGTAAAAACTGTAACAATAATGTTTAAGATATTTTAAAATGTAATTAATTATTTGATGGCTTCAGCCATTATTCCAGTTGTCAGCATCTCAGAAGTCAAAATCTATTTTTAAGTAATTATTTATTTCATGAATAAAATAGCAAACATTTTTACCATTTAAATCAGTGAAGATCCAGCACAGAAGTGTACAATTTGGAAAGTCCTTGTTCTTCCTGAAGATAATCATGGATGTTGAAGACATGTGCAGTACACTAGATCAAACACAAGAGCAAGAAACAATTATAAAATGTTTAATCTTTTAACAAAAACTTTAAAATGTATCTAAATCAGAATATTAAAGTTAATTGTATACTGTATGTGTTAAACTGGATGTTGAATCGTCTGCTGTATGTGCACTGAAATCATGGCTGGTTTTGATGTTTTCAAAAAAATCTAGACTATTAGATGTGGATGTATTTCACTCATCTCTGAGAAATGCACCTGTGGTTTTCAGCGTTTGGCAGGAGCAGAGCCAGATGCTGTGTATGTGAATTTATGATGCGGGACGGGTCACGTGGCCCACTTAAAAAAAAAAAACTCCATCTGTGTCTTTAAAAGCGTGAGAAAACAACGCCAGTTTTGTTCTCCTTTGTCACCGCAAAAAGTTCACGCTTTGCACAAGCCTCTATAGTTCACAAGTTCAGCAGTTATATTTAGGGACAGATCTCATTGCTGCCTGTGGCTCTCAAAACCCAGACTGTTTTTTCCCCCCTTTAACTTTGCCATATTTCCATGAAGCAGTTGATTTGTCACACACTTACACACACTGGCGGTGAAACAAGCTCTGCACATTTCAGTTGTTAATAAGAGACAGTGTACGAAGTGGAAAATGTGAACTGTGTCTGACTGTATGGTGTCCAGCCCTGACGTCTGCACTCAGACACCATTAACCCTCTTTGGCTGCCGCACATTTTGGGAAAAAAGTAAGGCTACATCTACATCCAGAGATGTTTTTGGAGAGCCACTACACTGAGGATTGTAGCTCCAACCATAATTACACACACCTGAAGCTAATCAAGGTCTTCAGACTCACTTCTAGGCATGTATGTTGGAGCTAAAATCTATGGGACATTGAAGCAGGATTGGACACCCCTATGGTCTACATTCATCCAGACACGTTTAAACAGCGGTTTTCATTCCAAAATGCTCTCGATTCACATTGGCGTTTTTCAAAAGTTGCACATTCTCAATGAAAAGTTAGAAATTGTTTAAATCATTGTGCTGCACATTTGGAAAACATAATAAATGCTCTCTGAAATAGTACTTACAGACCTCATGTAATACATTTCTCATGATATTCACTTGGTTTATTGGTAAAATATTCCACCAATTAAATGAAAGGTGCATGCAGGTCACACTTAAATGGTTAGTTTATACAAAATCTATTATTAATTAATTACCTTCATGTTGTTCCAATCCTGAGACCTTCGTTCATCTTCAGAACCCAAACTGCGATATTTAGCTCTCTTATCCTACATAAACAACAACTGTTCAGAGACGTCCAAAGTCCAGAAAAGGAACCAAAATCATTGTCAAAACCTTTCATGTGACTTTAGTGGTTCAACTGTAATCAAACGAAGCACCAAGAACACATTTGTGGAACAGAAAACTGTAAAAAAAAAATATAAAATTGAATATAAAAACCCATCTTTGTTAGCCTTTGTTTGTTGTCGTCAAGGTGCGCATTTACTAAAATATAAATATAAGTCAGAAACACACAAGCGTCGAATTGCTATCCAAAACACTAGCTTTTAGAACATTTTATGGCCACTATGGATATTCAATACTTACTTCTGCTAAGACAACATGATCTTCTGAATATTTGTACATTTTATGTAGATTTTTTCTTCCAAACATTTGCTTTAAAAGTCACTAAACATGCAATACTGGTGTACAATAAAATGTAAATTATGTGTATATGAGCAACTTTACAAACACAAATAAATCCCGAAATCATGGCATTAACATTTTGATTATATTGTATTGTTGTTATACCAGCGGCATCGTTAAAGGCAGTTCAGTCATTTGATTAATATAAAAAGATTTTAGTTGTAAATTTGATGTACTAATATCTACATATAAACAATATCTGCATATAAACAAACAACTTCTACCTGACAATCAAAGCAGCATTCATTCATTCATTCATTCATTTTCTTTTCGGCTTGGTCCCTTTATTAATCTGGGGTCGCCACAGCGGAATAAACCGCCAACTTATCCAGCATATGTTTTACGCAGCGGATGCCCTTCCAGCTGCAACCCATCACTGGGAAACATCCATGCACACTCATTCACACTCATACACTACGGACAATTTAGCTTACCCAATTCACCTATAGCACATGTCTTTGGACTTGTGGGGGAAACCGGAGCACCCGGAGGAAACCCACGCGAACACGGGGAGAACATGCAAACTCCACACAGAAATGCCAACTGACCCAGCCGAGGCTCGAACCAGCGACCTTCTTGCTGTGAGGCGATTGTGCTACCCACTGCGCCACCGTGACGCCCCCAAAGCAGCATTATAACACAAAAAAATGTGGAAGACTGCAAGGGTTTAGAGGTCCATTTAGGTGTGGGCCATATTTTCTAGACAGACTTGTACTTTGAAACCGATTTTAAAAATGTAACATTTTCGAGCACTGAATTTGGCATCTTTACATATTTGCATTTTACATTTTTAGTTGTAAATGTTGTTGTGTACATTCCATGTAAGTTAGAATGTTCTGAGAAACACAACCACCAATCTTTTTCTGCCTTTGATTCTCATGTAAAAGCAAAAGGTCTTCATTGGATTCGCATGAAAATAAGGCTTGGATGTATCAGCCTCCTGCTCTCACATCCTTAATCACCTGTGAATCTCACAATCCTTCATCTGTATTTCACCACGGATGTTTCTTCAGATCCAGTTGGCGAGAGTCAAACGTCTTCAGCTTTCCTTTTGCGCTCCCATCTCTCCTCCCCCTCGTTCTCCTCTGGGTTTGTGTCACGGTGATGGATTTAACCCAAATAAACTCATTTATCTTTCAATTAGTGCCAGGCCCATAATATGGTGTGGATTATGAAGTAATCCAGACGCTGAGCTCTGCAAGGAGGAGTGGGACCGCACCTATTTAAACACTGTCGTGGAAATCGCACACAACGCAGCCAAATGTACGTCACCACTGCTGCTTTCATGGAATTTTGACTAATATCATTATTCTGATTTATTTGTTTGGCTGTGGCTGAGTAATGTGGTCAGGAGGTGGCAGGGTGCGGGTTTTGATTCCAAATGTAGCAGACTTGGCTGCTGTGTCTGGTTATCAATCCCAGTCATCTGTGGAAAAAAAAGACCAATGTCATGTTTGGTCTTGCTTGGTTATGGCTTCCCCTTATAAAGGTCAGAATCTCTAAGCAAAAGCTCTCTACCAAAACACCTTTCTATGTATTAGACCTGCACGAAACTGAGAAAACGATCCGTTAGCGTTCCCATTCATCTTCATGGCAGCAGTTCAGCATGCGCGGGAGCTCCTGAAAGTATACGATTATTGTGTGATATTGCTTTTATACAACAGTCCAATGAACAAGAAGTCAATACTGAGAAAGCTTCATTTTAAAAACACTATTGCCTGGAAAATCTCAGAAGAATGAGTGCCTTCTAAGTTCACGATTTATACAAAAACCAGTGCAATTATACACTGCCAGATTCACATTCATCTGTGTCAGATAAAACTAAACACATATATGATTTGTGCATTCATAAAGCTGCTTTTAGAACTACTCACAGTACATTTTACACTGAAAGTGTTGCGAAATGTAGAACTATACTGTAGTAGCATTTTTTTAGAAATGACATTAAAACATTAATAACTTTTAACAAAACATTACTTTGTGTGTTTTTGGGGTGACTGTGACCCCAACATATACTTCTATAGACGTGCACGGGAGACCACAGTACATCTATTTTTGTTTTTGCTTCTAATGGTCAAAGAAAAAATATATATTAACAGCTAGATTGAAATGGAAGATTCCTCAACAGCTAATCAATTCAATGTATGGATATTTTCAGTTTATTTACGATTTTGAATCACATTGTATGTTCTCGACCTCTCCGATAATTCGAAAATCATTACATACATTAAAAAATATTTTTTCAGTGTGCTAAATTTCTAGTTAATTATTGCAGAACTACAATACATCAATACAGTCCTAAAAATGGTCTGTAGTTCCAAACAAAGCCACAGCTGTATAAACAGAAGCACAGTAGTGCCATTCCTGCAGTTTCAAAGCTATTTTTGACTCGATTCATTGACTCACTGTCATCGTATGTCGATGACATCATTTGGAGCCCAAGTTTGCACAGAAGTGACCATAAAGTGGAGCAGCAATATCAAAGTTACACCCAAACTCTGCCAGACCCAATCACAACTACACAATCATGACACCACACCCCTTTTTTATAGCATTAAAGCCCTAAAAGTAAACTTATTAGAGATTACTTATTTTAACTACATAGATTTTTTTTGTTTGTGGCTCCTCCCTTTTTAGTTTACTGTACATAGATACATTTTTTTAGCTATACTGCAGCCAGCCACCAGGGGGTGAATGAAATAGTTTAGCTTCACTTTTCAGGACACTATTCAACACTCTTAGAATGCTAAACCATGCTACGCTAACAATCAAATTTGACTACAGGAACTAAAGATTTTATAGGAAAGGTGTTTTTTTACAGAATAGTTATAGGAACTCAGTTATAGAAGTTACAGTTTCTAGGTTGCATTAGCACTGTCACTAGGAACTCTGAACTGATGGATGCTGGCTACAGTGGCATCTAAGCACATCATTCAACAATGTGAATAACTGGAGGATGCCTTGATAACAGAGAGGAAATGTTTGTGTTGTTCAACTAAAAACAGCAAGATGGAGGGCTAAGAGATGAAACATAAGCTGTAGTGCTGCATACTGTAACAAGGCTAAGAAAAGAACACAATGCATTAGCTGTCTGTCTGTGTATATCTTTTAACACTTTAAATACCACGCTGATGTTTCATATGGCATATAATCAGCCAAAATAATGTCGGTAATTCCTATGCTGGGTTAGACCCTATTCTGAAAACTTAACCCCAAAGATGTTCTATAACTAAAATTGTGTCCAGGTCCATGCAGTGTGAAAAGCGAACCCTTTTGCTAACAGTTCTAAGAACTACAAAACATTCCTCCACCGCAAAGGTCAGCCTTTAATTATTCATGTAATGTAGGGGGAAAAAATCATATTCTGATTCTTTAACAAATGAATGTAAAACAATTATACCACTTATCAGCATATAATTTAGGCAGTCACTTAAATTTTACGTCCACAGTGCTAAAGGAGCATGTGAACTTGTTGTGGGGAAAATTCGGTTCGACACCTCACAAAAGCCTCTAATGAATTTGAATGAGGACTCTATTTGTTTTCCATGTTTTATTTATTTTCTTGCTTTTCCCAGTAAATTAAATCGACCTCACCAATGCCTATATTAATCCTGAGTAATACATCGGCCTGCCATTCTGATTATGTTCTTGTTGCGGAGCTGTTCGTTATTGATTTCCCCCTCCCCCTTTTTTTTCATCTCTTTCCTTTTAACCTACCCTCCCCTTATTCCCTTGTTTAAGACTTTATAGGAGTAGTTCACCCAAAAATAAATTCTTTTGTCATGTACTCGTCCTCATTTTGTTCCAAACTGTCTTTTTTTATATAAAGAGATTTTATTCTAGGAATATCCTGTAAAACAAAAATCCATAAAAATGTCATAAAAACTAGTCCAAATGTACTCTCTGTGAATCAATCGTGTTTTTGTTTTTTTGCTGAATCATTGAAATTATTCATAATTGTTCAAATGAGCTTATAAATTTGGTTCGCAGATGTTTCTCACAGACTAAATTGAGTTGTTTGCAAAGGTAACTATATGTTCAATGTACAGATGTACTGGTGTGATAATAATTTAAGCAAAATCAGGTTCTGTTCTTTTTACCAATAATCAAAGAACGAAAATAACTTTTGGTAACACTTCAAGTACCAATTCCCACTAGTTAACCAGCTTATAATTAAGATATTGGTTGTTTATTTGTACTTATACATTTTTAACTTTTGCTACATCCTTAATCCTTCCCACAACCTAAACCCAACTAATACCTTACTATTAATAAACAACAAATAAGTGCTTTATTGAGCTAAAAGTCTTAGTTAATGTTTTTTTTAATAGCAGGAACTATACATTTAAATAAAGCGTGACCAAATGTTTTAAGTACACAGGGGGCCTATTGCGCTATTTTAAAGGTTCCTTGTCTCCTATAATAGGTTTACAAGGTCAAAAAACACTTACATTTTTTCATAGTATACATTTAAAATCTCAAAGAGTCTAACATGATCTGATTGAAGATTTATTTTTTCTAAGCCCCTCCTTTCGCGAGCCTAATCTACTTTGATTGGTCAGATGGCCTTGTCTTTTTTGGTCTACCAACATGTTGAAAGCAATTTTAGGTTTTTCTTTCTTTAAAGGTAATTATAAAATGGGGAAACTCTCAAATTATTGGTAACACAGAACCTGATTTATATGTACTGGATTTCTACTCATATCAGTAATCAATCAGAATCAATAATAATAAAAAAACAGTATTGCAAGTTTGTAGCTCTCATTATACAGTACTATTTGATTATTTTAAGGAAAATTTAATTTTATGTGTTTTGGACATGTTTCCAACTATCCAAATTGTATCCAATTATACCATTTTCCACTTCCATTTTTCATGCAGTCTACATAATAAGTCGTCATACATTGTGATAAAGCTGAGTTTGTTGGTCCATTGGGTCAGATTGCTTTTCACACCACAACTGAACTGCACCAGAGCTTGTTTGCTAGTGGGCCGAGACCACTTTACTCAGGTGATCTCGGACCGATTGTTTTGGCACAGATCCATGCATAATTGGAATGTTAACAAATTGGCCAAATGAACTGAGGTGAGAGAAGAAAAAAAACACACATCAGGTTCCTGAAAAAAACTATTGAATTTACGACTGAATATACAAAAAAAAAGTGAGTAAGCTAATTGTCTTAAAATGATTAAGTAAATAAACGATGTGCGTAATTTCAACAATTACGTTAAGTCAATTTTAAAAAGTGAGTTGTAACAAGGAACTGTTAAGTAAAGTCAACACTGTAAGAAGTTTCCGTAAATTAGCAGTTTTTCGTATTTTGAAAATTCATGTTATTATTTTTTATTATTCCACGTTTATTTATGCGTTTGAATGACATTATGAGACCGTGATCTTCCTTCCAACAACTTTTAACCTTGAAAGATTCAAAAAAAAAGTGACTTTTATGAACATCTTTAATAGTTTAAAGTGATATATTATCTGGGTTGGTGTTGTATATTACGGTACAAAAACTTCACAAACTGCCAGTGCATTTTCTGTTTTTACACAGAATTATTTCTCTCTATATTATTTCTTATACATTATATTATTTCAAACTACTAAAATGTCAATAAAAGTCACTTTGTTAAACTGTAGAGATGAATTTTCAATATCAAAAGTCAACAGAGCAACATGCCATAAGGTAATTCACAACTGTAAATAAACAGAAAACACTTGTGAATCACAAAATACAGAAACTGTTAATTAACAGATATTTTTTACAGTGAACTTATCGCTTTTAAGGCAACATGTTTACCCATTTTTAAAAAAAAAGTAAAATAACTAAGTGCTTTCTACAGCGCACTACATAAAAGGTTACATTCAAGAAAGCATTAAACAGGCACATAAATTACAATTACATAGTGTTGCATGAATTATATTGCGCATTTTGGATATCTATTACTCTTAATGGTGCTTTTGCATCCTTTTCAATCATTAAAACACCAGTCCCATTCAAGACATGAACAGTGAAAGGAGACATTTTTTTAAATTCTGCATTCTCAGAACAACACGAGGGTGAGTAAATGATGACAGAATTGACCATTTTGGGTGAACTATCGCTTTAAGGCGTCTCTTGTCATTTGGTGCTCTTAGCTGGAATCCTATTAGAGCGTTGTGGTGGGTGGCGCGCGCAGGTCTTTAAGAGAGACTGACAAGAGCTGCAATCCAGGGTGACTGTGACCTTTTAGACTGTGCCCTCCTTTTCTGCCGCTCTCACAGCCTCCCATTTAATGGTCTCTACTTTTCTCTGACCCGTGGCTTTACTTTGACGTTTTTCATGTTGGTTCATTACACCAAGTCTGCAGGAGTGTTATTTTCCCCTTGCCCCTGCATAGCTCAAATACCTGACTCTCATCCGAGTGGGTTGGAGATCCTCATGGCAAAGATAGCACTTGTTTGGCAGGGTGAACTCAAAATATAACAGTCTCCCTGCTGTTTTTTTTCTCTCCTCCTGATAGCAAGATTACAGTATCTCTAAGACATGGCCTGGTAAAAAAAAGAGCCTACACCCTCTGTCAACATGATGGGAGTGAATGTGATGTTTATTCAAATGCTGGCAGTGCTTTTAAGTGGATCAGATTCATTTGAAAAGTCTGTGTCAAAGTCACGGGGAAGGAATTTGGGAGAATAATCGACTGCAGCACCAGCTCAGGATTGCCAGATCATTTTGTTCCAGGACATTTTTTGAAATATCTATTTGTCACTGAAGTTTCCATGTGAAACTCTTTGTGTTTATAGCTGGGCTGTAAATGTAACAACACAGGCTCATTGTGAAAACGTACCCCTGTATATATTTCTGGAGAGTACAAATTATGTAGCCAGAGCTACATACGGCTGCATTTTGCCTGTAGCAAAACAAATGCTACAGGCAGTATGACACTGCAGACGGCTCCTGCCGTCTTAAATAACAGGGTGAGAACGTGGTAAGATCTGAAAATGTGGTAAAAATCAGGCGGCCATGAGGGCTTTTCTGTTTTTCTGGATTGCTTTTGAAAATGCTAAACAGTTGGGTTTAGGGAAGGCGATGGGCGTGTCGATCGGTGCTTTTGAAAACACTATCGGTTGGGTTTAGGGAAAGGGGTGGGTGTGGTTATCGGTCGGTCAGTCGGTCAGTCGACAGCGGCCTCTGGTGGTTTTACGCGAGAAGAGCAGACGCGAATGGCACTCGCGAGAGAAATTTGAGATCTGAAAAAGCATACACAGAGGCCTCTGGTGGATTTGTGAAAACAAAAACTGCAAAAAAACCCCATACCTCCTGGGAAGTATTTCACGCTGTCCAGAAATGTATACAGGGGTAGTATCTATAGTGAGCCTGGGCTGCAATGTAAAGCTAGCATTTTATTATTATTAATAATAATAATAATAATAATTTAAATAAATATTTAAAAAGCATCATAAAAATGTACAATTCCTTGCCTATACTTGTCAAAAGGTTGGAAACATTATCTTTTATATTTAAATGTTAATTGAAGTCTTCTTCTCAGGACTGCATTTAAATGCTTAAAACTACAGTAAAGTCTCTAAGACTGAGAAATCTTATTATCATTTAAAATAACCATTTTTAAAATATGTTTAAAATGCCATTTATTCCTGTGATATTATTACTTCAGTCTCCAGTGTCAGATGATCTTTTATAAATTATTCTAACAAACATATTTCATGTTCAATAATTATTTTTTTATATAATCAATGTTGTGGCATTTAACATTTACATAGAAGCCATAATATATTATCATTCACTTGTAAAAAACGAAAGTATTTGTGTGTGTGTTTTGTTTTAAATACAAATTAATGCTGTTAAGATGATTCTATTTATGTATTGTTTGTACTTTTCTTAAGTGTCCTGGAAAAAAAAATGTTTCAACAAAATATTAATAAACAAAACATATTTTTAAAATGATAATAACTATTATGAGCACCAATAATAACTGAATGCCAAAAAGTGCATATTAATGATTAATAATGAATAATCATTATATTAAATCTATAATAACCCTTTTTAAACATTTTATATTGTTTTATCATTTCATATTTTTCATTTATATCATTTTATATTATTTTATTTCAAGGCTTCGATGTACTGCAATAATGCAATTTTTTTCTAATAATGGCAACCATAGTTTATAGTCATGTCAGTAGTTCAGATCATTCAACTCCAAAAAAACAAATAAATGAGACTTTCTGGAAAGTTTGGAATGTTCTGGGCATCTGTTCTATGAAATATAAAAATACTATAACGTGTAATGTGTGTTCAATCACATTTGACGTAAAAAGCAAGTTGGAGCCACTGACCGCTTATGATTCACTGCTGCTGTGTTTTTGACTGTCGCTTTCACTACGTGACTGTAATTTGTCCTAATATGACAAGACAGAAAAAATATGTGCGCAAAGAGAGTCTCTAAAAGTGGTATTGAAACTTTTGAATGACATCGTCTGTACCAATTGACCAACGTGCAGAAAAAGGACAAAAAAATGATATGGATGTGCTTAGTATTTGTAGCAGTTTAGTCTGGCCTTGAAGAATTCGATGAATGGCTTTTTAGATAGATCAAAGATGAGGAGGAAAAAAAAAAAGAGTGGAAGGACATAAACTGTGAAGGACGACACAATGTGAAGAGAATAAAGACTTTGCCAGTAAAATTCATCCTCAAGGATGGCATCGAGACACTGGCACAGATAGATGTGCTGCTATACAGGCCGTCTTTGTGCTGTGAGGCACTTTGTTAAATGTCCTGAAAAGCATGGTACAATAACAAGAAATATTGCAGTTTAATAATAATATTCAAGCTTCTCATTTATTTTATCCATATGTTTTCCTACTCTTTTTGTGTGTAAGGTGTTTACTTGTGCATGTACAGTTGAAGTCAAAATTATTAGCCCTATGTTTAACAGAGCAAGGAATTTTTCACAGTATTTCCTATAATATTTTTTCTTCTGGAGAATTTTTTTTTTGTTTTATTTCTGCAACAATAAAAGCATTTTATTTAATTTTTTTATCATTTTGAGGTCAATATTATTAGCCCCCTTAAGCAATTTTGTCTACAGAACAAACCACTGTTATACAATGACTTGCCTAATTACCCAAACTTGCCTAATTAACCTAATTCTTAGTTAACCTAAGTCTTTAAATTGCACTTTAAGCTGAATACTAGTATCTAGAAAACATCGTGGCAAAGATAAATAAATAAAGTTATAAATTAAAGATAATAAAAAGTTTTTAGAAATTAGTTATTAAAACTATTATATTTAGAAATGTGTTGAAAAAAATCCTCTTTTTATTAAACATAAATTGGGGGAAAAAAATATACAGAGGGGCTAATAATTTAGGAGGGCTAATAATTCTGACTTCAACTGTATTAGAACTAGACATTTACAAAGTTCACAACCTGATCATAATAAGGAGTGTTTAGCCAATCACAATGCACCATGTTGGCTGGCCAATAGGAGTACTCTGGTCTTTTCAGAAGGAGGGGCTTAGTATACATTTGTTATGTTACAGACAAGCTGGAAATAGAGGTGCTGTAACAGTGTACAGTATATACAATTATGTGTTTGAGTATATGTAAAGCTATTCAATTACACCCAGGGACAGAAATTAATGTTTGTCAAAGCATAAAACTGCATTAAAATTCAGCATTAGCAATTATATGAAACATATCAGCCAGTAACTTTTTTTTAATGAAGTCTAAAAATTCCTAAGAAACTGATCTTATTTAGTGGGATTATCAAATGGCAACGAATGCATTGAAATTATATTAATATGTTATCTGATGCTGTTAAGTGCTATGAGTTTGAGTCATTTATAACCTGTATTTGAAAAAACAACAAGCTTGGAAATATCTTTTGTTGTCGACAGAGAAGCATTTCAAAAGTGGAGGTTCTATGGAGGTTTCTGCCAAAGTAAAAACTCTGTGGTTTATTGTTTGAAAGCAAGGAACGACAACAAAAATAATATTAATCAAATTATTTCTGCAATAATAACAAGAGCAATTAGATTTGCATCCCTAATTTGTTCTGCTTAAAGGGGACCAATTATGCAATAATCACTTTTATAAGTGATTTAAACACAGTTGTGTGTAAACAGTGTGTGAATATAGCCAGTCTCGAATGGTTAAAATGTATTTATTCTATTTTTTATGATCACACTTGATAAAACCAGTCTGCAGAAACACTTTGATTGACATTCTCCCTTTGTACATGTCATAAGAGAGGGAAAGCCATTAGAGTTTTTTCACCTGTTTTAGGATGCACAAATGAACACTGTAGTCTCCATAGACTACCTTCTTCTCAGACACTTCTTTTTTTTTACATTTTAAATTTTTCACAGAGATAACATTAGTCCTGTTTTGAATCTGCCATTATGCTGGCACAGAGACATTTGTAGCTCCGCTCTCTTTTAAAAAGAGCACAATCTCATTTGAATTTAAAGCGACAGTCACAATGATACAAATTGGTTCAAAACTTAAAAGGGGCCGTTTTAAATACACTGTTAAAATGCTGGGTTCCACACAATCCCTTCATTTTGTCCCTACACAAATCGATTATGTTAACTTAAGTTACAATTTTAAGTTGATTGAACATAAAACATTTAAGTTGTTCCAAAAAAACCCTCAAGAATTGTGTTGTTTCAGCTCATTTTAAATAAGTAGTTTGAACAAGCAGAAAAAAGCATTTTGAGCTGAAACGTCACATGCACACTATAAGGACATCAGAGACTTATTTTACATTTTGTAAAAAGGGGCATAATAGATCCTCTTTAATATGTATGGTTAATCATTTTTTTTTTAAACTGTGGCAATATGTTAAATAATTATATGCCATAAAGACAGTACACTAAAAAAATTATGTCTGCAAAATTGTTGCAAACAATTTATGTGTTGAATTTAAACAAACAAATTAAATTTGGTAATGTTCAACCTAATTTGTTTGTTTAAATTCAGCCCAAATAAATTGTTTACAACCACTTGGAGTCATTCTTGAATAATTTTTTTAGTGTAGTTATTATATTACAGTAGATTATTATTTTTTGGTTTAACATCAATTTAAAAAAAAAAATCTAGTAAATGCACTTTTTTTAAGCTTAAATAAAAGTGATTAGGGTTAGAGGTTTGCTTATTTTCTTTTTTTAACATTTTGGTTAACTACAATAACCCTGATATTGAATGCATTAAGGTGTGAGCACTTCATGGGAAATTAGCGCTGGAGTTTGGTCATTTCATGCTGCATGGCTCTTCAGGAAGTGAGTAAGGCATCGCGCATTCACTCTTTCATGAGCAGCCAAAAAGGCTCCGGGCAGCAGGGAGATTTTCGGGAAGATAAAATCCAGTAAGACACAGAAAACAACATGATTCATCCGGAGGAATTTAGAGTAACCACAGCACTGACCAAACCGCAGAGACGGAGAAAGTGAGCGATGGACAAAGCCACAAGTGAAGAAGATGAAAGTATAAATAACTTTCTCAACAATTCTACTATTGTCAATCCACCCAAGTTGTCACTTTCAATTCTATAGCACATTATTCAATGCACATCGTGTCAAATCCGCTTTACAAAGAATAAAGGCAATAATCGAAAATTAGATCTGTAGCTTCGTCAGTGTGAATCAAGTTCAGTTTATAAGACACATCCAGGATAAGTTATTTCATTGAGTATGTTTACATGAACACCATTACTCCAATTTTAATACGATTGAAACAATACTCTGATTAAGAGTCTACCATGTAAACAGCGATTTTTGATTACCTTAATCCGACTAAAGTCATAATCAAACTAAACTGAAATCGGATTAAGACATGTGGAGTATGCCGATTTTAGTTGCATTATTGAAGTGCAGTACAGACATGTAAAAAACTTAATAAAACTATTACCATCATGTAGGACATTTCACCGCATTTTGCAATGGTCCTTTACTGACTCGGTAAGTGCAGAGAATATTTTCAAACAGCCGTGTGTGTATGGAATATCCTGTCGCAAAACGCGGTGTATTCTCTTTTCATTAGGCGTGCGGTATCAAATTCCATTAAAAAAACACTCTTCCACCAGTCCTTACTTCATACTTGCATCCAATACCTCAGTTTGTCATGGGGGCATGAACGAAATGTTAATGAATGAAAGTGAAACTGTTAAAGTCGAAATATTTAAAATGAAACACCCGAAATTACATGAAACTCCGGACGAAACGCTGAATATAGCATGGTGAAGCAATGACGTTAATCGATGTGCTATAACATGTAAAACGGGAACATGAAAAGAACATTCAAACTCATGTAAACACCTTAATCATATTGTCTTATTCAGATTAAGGCAAATAATTAGATTACTGATGTCTATGTAAACGTAGTCAGTGATGATTCAGTTCAGTTCAATGCAAAGGTCTATGCTGAAGGATACAACTCACTTATGCAATAATATCTGGCTGCAGACTTGCAATTGCACACTTAGACACATTCACTCAATACAGCAAGTGACATTTATGTGAGGGGTAGGGTTAGGGACATGGTTAGGTGCAGCCATTCTTGAGTGCATGTCTCTGACCCTTCTCCAATTATGACCAGCTTAGAGTTAGATGTATTCTTGGGTCAACCAGGGTTGAGCGATTAATTGAAGGCGATTCTAAGGCTCATTTTGTCAATAAAGCCAATTCTATTAATCCTCCAGCATTGTGCATTCAGATGGAGCAGCATTTACTACACGTAGTCGTAGTTCACTGAGAAGCTACGGAAAATAGCATTTAAAATTGAAATTGATTTAATCAGACGATAATTATATTGATATAATGGTTCTGTGATAATGACAGCTGTTTGTGTAGCTTCTCAATGTGTAGTAAATGCTATAGCCTATGTGTATTTCCACAGATTTTTAGCCCTATTATATACTTGTGTAAATGTGTGCAAATTTATATTTCTTCAGTTTTTAAATTAATTTCAGTAATATTATTGACTAATATGAAAATGTTCATTTGATTCATTAATAATAAAGTTTGTAAAGTAATATTGTCTGTCTTTCAGTAGATATATTATATAAGAGACTTGCTTAGTTTACCAAATAAGTGGATCTATGTAATTGGACTTGCATTGTAAACATTAAATAAAAGTTAAAAAGGTATTATTTTTTATTTCATATATTAGGTTTTTAGTTACAATACTCCCAAAATCATTCCGCATAAATCCACAGAATTGTTACAAAAATCTGCGCAGCAATAACAAAAAATGTCTGCAGATTCTGTTTGGCCCTACCTATGTGAAATTACCACATATAATACCGCTTTTACTCCACACTCACCTCATAACTTCAGCTGAGTGTCTAAAATAAATACTTTTGTGAGATTCCATAGTCATGTGTTTATTAGTAACACTGAATAAATGAAAGTAGTATGTTTATAATGCAATGCTATGGGGATTTCCTGTGTTTAATGGGTGTTTGGAGTTTCCACACAAGAGCGCCCTCTAGCCTTTGTAGAAGATTTGCTACTGATCACACAATTGTGCTTCCCTGACAAGATGTCAAGATATACCATGACATTCACAGCTTTGCTCAATCATGTTTGCAATTTTAATTTCAATTAATCACCCATCCCCAAGGTCAACATATATATTTTTTAATTCTGATACATTATTTCTGTACGAAAATTTGATTGAAACCTAATCCCTCAACCTAACCCTACCAATAAATGAATAAATCAGATATGAATAATAAGTTAAAAAAACAAGGATGTAGAAATAACCAGATTGTCAGCCTAAACTTTATATAAACTGTAAACTTGTCCCTCAAATCTAGTTGGTTGATCAGAACGCTGTTCCAGGATCAACAATGATGTTGATCCAGGGACATTCTGCACTTGATAAAATCAAGTTCTTCAAAGGCAACAGTGAGTGACAAGGAACCCAAACTCCACCAATTGACAGAAATAGAGAAAAACCTTAGGAGAAACCTGAGGGGAGGCTTTTTTACTCAGTCTAGTCTAGTGGAAGGCCAGATTGTGACCTTTGTAATGCCAGAGTTCCTGCATCACACGCAGCCTGACATCACATCCTTCATTTTTCAGCAGGCATGTCAGATCTGTAGCCACCCTCCATTAGTCCCCAGTGGGCGCATGTACAGTACATGACAGCAATTTTCTCCAGCATCAATAAATCAATATGGGTTCTATGTGCATGGCTCTTCAGTTACTACAAGGCATGCTTTCATTCCTATTCGTTTTGAAAACAGCTGAAACGGCTCACATGCTCAAATTCCAGTTCATTCATTGCATGTATCAAGCTGGATACAGAACCAACTCTCCTCATTACATACTTTAGGTGAAAATATTCCCACAAGACATCCACCATTGACCTTCAACAAGTAAACAGGCAGACAAACAACTGAAACGCAGCCTTGAACGGCTTTCTAGATACCAATATTCTTGAAAAAAGAAGAGCTGTCTGACTTGAACTTCTCTGCCTTTTTCAAAATCAAATAAATAAATAAATACATTTAAATTCCGTTCCAGTGGATCCAGAGATGCACTGACAGCATTTTCGATGACCCAACCTTAAAGCATTGATCAGTTTCTATTTCTAGCAATGCAATTTTTTATTTGCTAGTACTACCATTTACACAACTGTACACCTTTACATTTCTTTAAAGGAAAACAACAGAATGTGGTTTCATTACCTTGGGAAGCCACAATCAAAAATGAAACTAAATTCCTATTAACTGCACAGCCCTAGCCATTAAATCATCTTTGATAGCAAGGGGGACCCCTGATGGTTCGGATGACCTATAATTTGAGGACTTTCCATATAGGATATGAGGACTGGCACTGATTGGGGTAATTAAATATTCACTTAGTTATTATTTATAATAAAGCTCTCAGTTTTATTGTAGATTGTTAAGTCTTTAAACTACCTCGGATAATCTGTCTAGAATTAGTTTTGTGAGCAACCTTTATGTGAAAACGAACACTCAATGTGTAGTCAGGCATCAAGGCAACAACTGAGTTTTTGGATGATTATCACCATTATTATGGTGATAAGTCAGGAGAATTTACTACAATAATTCAAAATTCACGACAGAAACACTAAGGCCTTGTTTCATAGACATGGCTTGGATCAAACCAGGATTAGGCCATCGTTAAATTGACATTAAAGGACATTTAAATCATTTTAATTAATGTGCCTCATTAAAAAAACAAAACACTGTCCATCTTGAGAAAATAAAATACACAGATATTTTAAGATAAATCAATGCAAATTTATTTCAGTTGAAACAGCTGTGACTTACATTTTAGTCTAGGATTAAGCTTAAGCCTAGTCTGTGAAACTGAAGTAAATTTTTAGGAGAAAAAAAATCTGATCCACAAGATCACAGAATGTACGATTTTCCGCAGCAACTCATCACTGGCCTGAAAAGACGAGTGACATTTCTGTTTCTGTTGACATATGACCAACATATGAATCATGATTAGCTCAGACCCTTGTGTTTGTTCAGAGTTAATTGTGGCTCTCTATAATAATGCCTGACATTTACGACCAACTCCCAAAACATTTTGTGGAATCGTGCTGCCCTCTGAGGCGTAAAAGTGCATCTCCCTTCCCTTTACAGATAAAACTTCCTGTCTGGCTTGATACAGAAGCCGCTGTGGATGGCTCTGTAAATAACTTCACCCAGCGGCTTTACCGACATTTGCTAGTGAGAGAACACTTCAACTGTCTGAGGCTCTGCCAACATTAACATAGAATAATCTGGGCCCAAATACAGTTAGCGGAAACTGGCCAGCCCAACAGGAAGATGCGGAAGAGGAGTTGCCTTACCCTGCGGAAGCCCTGTTGACTCTTCTGGCAGCACGACTGTGTCTGCTAAAAATGCTGTAGGTCATGGAACAGCATTTGTTAATGTGACACAGTGTTGAAGAGGCTATTTTGAAACTGAAGCCTTCAAAGCTACTCAATTTATAGCACTTTGTCTGGTTAAGCAAGTAGCTTAGTTGGAAAAAATAATACAGCTAACAATATTGAATCCATTTACATTAACTATTAAAGTATGATTTTATTTTAGTAAGATATATACTTTATTTGGATAAAACAAGCCAATAAGGATCTCTAATTTTAGTGCTAGCATTAGGAATTTTGTTATTTTAAACTATTAGAGGTCATTTAGAAGTTTTCAATACTAGTTCCTCTAATGCAGTGGTCCCCAACCTTTTTATCACCATGGACCGGTCAACTCTTGACAATTTTACCGCGGACCGGTGGAGGGTTGGTTCATAGGTTGCTAGGTGACCATCAACCGTTTTCTCAGAAGATGACAAGCTGACAAAACATGGCTATCACTCTGATACAAGTTTTATTTATGGAGAACATTACAAAGCACTGCAGTGTTTGGGTGTTCTGTGTCTGTCTGAGATAATTAGTCTAAATGTGTATATTCCATACAAGCTGAAGCTGATCGGTCAGTTCTTGTCATGTGACTCGCATTGTACTTCGGCATTCATTCAACTGTTTGTGCCTGGAAAGCACGAGCGCATCATGCCACTTGCGCACACAAGCCGCACACCTCCATTGGAAATAACGAACTTGCGCAAACTCTAGAAAAGACGCGATATGCGAACGGCCCCTAAGATCGCCGTCATTTGCGATCTCCAGCAGTTGTTCTTCTTGCACAGACATGGTGGATTCACCTGATTTTTGTTGACAAATGGGTTGCGGATCTATTCCTTGGCAGTTCACGAGTCCTTCACTGGGCCTTTTCCCCTCTGCAAAGAAACCTTACAAAGACATCTGTTTCTTACTCATTTTGCTGCTTGTGGCTTAAATTTGGGCGCTCAAGTGACCGAGATGTAACTGAGAGAATACGGTCATTTTTCAAAATAAAAGATTTTTTTAAATAAAAGATCGTTCAGACTCAGATGATAAATAAAACGGAAAACGTACGTTTGTGTGAGTGCCTGCTCTCTGCTTCTCACACACACACGCACACACGCACACACACACACACACAAACACACAGCGTGAAATAATCTGAATTACACACATGCAAAATAATCAAAAATGGGAAAAAAAAAAAAGTTAACAAATGGAGTAGATGCCTTGTTAACATTCTTGTCAACTGAAGTGGTTGAGAGGTTTATTTTAGCTAGAAGGAGTGCATATATATAAATGATAGTCAAAGTCCACGATATGCAATTTTTTATGTACGAAACTCTTATTATTAAGCTATGCCTATAGTAATTTGTAAGAATTGCATTGCATAAGAAACAAAAAAACTATTTTTTCCCAAAAAGTACACAATTTGTACAATCGTGGCCAAAAGTTTTGAGAATGACACAAATATTAGTTTTCACAAAGTTTGCTGCTAAACTGCTTTTAGATCTTTGTTTTAGTTGTTTCTATGATGTACTAAAATATAATTACAAGCACTTCATACGTTTCAAAGGCTTTTATCGACAATTACATGACATTTATGCAAAGAGTCAGTATTTGCAGTGTTGGCCCTTCTTTTTCAGGACCTCTGCAATTCGACTGGGCATGCTCAACTTCTGGGCCAAATCCTGACTGATAGCAACCCATTCTTTCATAATCACTTCTTGGAGTTTGTCAGAATTAGTGGGTTTTTGTTTGTCCACCCGCCTCTTGAGGATTGACCACAAGTTCTCAATGGGATTAAGATCTGGGGAGTTTCCAGGCCATGGACCCAAAGTTTCAACGTTTTGGTCCCCGAGCCAGTTAGATATCACTTTTGCCTTATGGCACGGTGCTCCATCGTGCTGGAAAATGCATTGTTCTTCATCAAATTGTTGTTGGATTGTTGGAAGAAGTTGCTGTTGGAGGGTGTTTTGGTACCATTCTTTATTCATGGCTGTGTTTTTGGGCAAAATTGTGAGTGAGCCCACTCCCTTGGATGAGAAGCAACCCCACACATGAATGGTCTCAGGATGCTTTACTGTTGGCCTGACACAGGACTGATGGTAGCGCTCACCTTTTCTTCTCCGGACAAGCCTTTTTCCAGATGTCCCAAACAATCGGAAAGGGGCTTCATCGGAGAATATGACTTTGCCCCAGTCCTCAGCAGTCCATTCGCCATACTTTTTGCAGAAGATCAATCTGTCCCTGATGTTTTTGTTTGGAGAGAAGTGGCTTCTTTGCTGCCCTTCTTGACACCAGGCCATCTTCCAAAAGTCTTTGCCTCACTGTGCGTGCAGATGCGCTCACACCTGCCTGCTGCCATTCCTGAGCAAGCTCTGCACTGGTGGCACTCCGATCCCGCAGCTGAATCCTCTTTAGGAGACGATCCTGGCGCTTGCTGGACTTTCTTGGATGCCCTAAAGCCTTCTTAACAAGAATTGAACCTCTTTCCTTAAACTTCTTGATGATTCTATAAATTGTTGATTTAGGTGCAATCTTAGTAGCCACAATATCCTTGCCTGTAAAGCCATTTTTATGCAACGCAATGATGGCTGCAAGCATTTCTTTGCAGGTCACCATGGTTAACAATGGAAGAACAATGATTTCAAGCATCACCCTCCTTTTAACATGTCAAGTCTGCCATTCTAACCCAATCAGCCTAACATAATGATCTCCAGCCTTGTGCTCGTCAACATTCTCACCTGAGTTAACAAGACGATTACTGAAATGATCTCAGCAGGTCCTTTAATGACAGCAATGAAATGCAGTGGAATGTTTTTTTTCAGGATTAAGGACATTTTAATGGCAAAGAAGGACATCTGATCACTCATAACATTCTGGAGTATATGCAAATTGCTATTATAAAAACTTAAGCAGCAACTTTTCCAATTTCCAATATTTATGTAATTCTCAAAACTTTTGGCCACGACTGTATATTCGTCCACCATTTTCGATGCAACAGTTCAAACGAACCGATTCAACTGAATCACCAAGCACGAGTCACAACTTTCAACAACTGCTTGTTCAACACCCTTCCTTTAAAACCTTTTGAGGACGACTCTGCAGATTCTTTGACAGTGGATAGAGCGTGTGGGTCTGTCCATTTGACTGCTCATACTTCAAAATAATGATCATGTTTATGTCTCAATGTGCTCGCAGCTCGTTCCATTTATAACGCACAAATTAGTCAGGGTGAATGAGGAGTGGCGGTGGCAAAGTGCTGACTAATGCGGCAGGCAGCCCGTCCAAACTCTCTGAGTGACTGTACGACCTTGTTGTCGGTCAGGAAGAGACCCCTCCAGCGCACCGGCAGACAGGTGATCTGTCAGCCCCCGTGCCAGTATAGCAAAGCCGGGCAGAGCTAGCGAGAGGCAAGACACTGGAGGACACGCTCTCACACGCGTGCTCCTTGCTGCGGTTTAATCTATCACACAAGGACAGCACTCCTCTAATTCATCATGTGTTTTATTTTGCACGGCGCTTAAATCTCTCCAGTTCGCGGCAGGAAGCAAGAGGAGAAACTGAACTGCTTAACGAGTGAAAAATGGGCATTCATCCTGCAGCAGGTCTCGGGTTTTAATCTGAGCCTGGTGCATGGTGGAAGCAGCTCAAGTTTGACTCCAGGTTGAACTTTCAGATTAATCCACAAAAGCTGTTTATTATTTAAATGTGTGAAAGGGATTTTAGGGGACTGAACGTGAAACATTACTCTTAATGATGTCCCGAAATGCGGTTACATTATTTATCCCTGCAGTGGAGCTGTCGGTTCGAATTTATCATAAAAAAAAACTTCAACAAAAGGCGGTAGGGGCAAATGTGCCTTCTCTGTTCGGAGTTTGATCTGCGAATTTGGAACCGAATATGGTGGACAAGAAGACGCAGCATGTCTGTATTGCTCAGGATTGCATCAGACGCTTTGATGCTTGTGTCATCTGTTTTCATATCAATTCATATCGCAATATAAAAGGGAACATCACCTCCATTTGCAAACATAGTTTAGATCAGCAGACTAATGTGTTGCGTTCAGGTTTGCCTTGTTCTGTCTCGCTGCATAGGTAATCATTATTAGCGATTTGGATCATTTCCTCCACAAGCTCCAATTAGGTCCAATGCTATTGCTGTTCCTTTTGGTTCTTTAATTTACTAAACATCTAACATAAAGGGTGAAACACAAAATCTTTTTTTTTCATTCACAAATATGACCTAACTGTTTGCATGGCATTCATTCAGATAAGAAAAAAAAAAAAAGAATAAACGTAGGATAATGTGACACAATAGTAATATTAGTAATATTAGTGCCTTCCAAACAACAATGAAATCATTTAATCTTTGGCTGAATAAAAAGTTAAAATCTATATTGTCATTAACTCAACAAATCCTCTGTTGAGTAAAAACAAATACACTTTTACAAGAAATAGAAGCCTTCAAGGCAGAAATGTGTTAAAAGGACATCAAAAAGTACAAAGTACCACCATTTAGGTTTGATCATAAAAAGTGACTGTGTGAATGCTAAGCAAACAATGACCAAACGTAGACCGTTGTAAATGCACCAATAACTGTCTGCTGAGGCTGTGGTTAAAGGTAAAAATATTGTAAATGATGCTACTTTTCTTGCACAGGCTGATTATTTTGCTTCATATGACAAGAATTTAGATTTGCCTATAGTATACAAGTTTTTTTTTACTCTCAAAATGCCAGTAGTCATTGGCTTGCATTTTAAGATTCACCAAAGACCATGGGTTCATCTAAATATCTTGTTCTACTGAAAAAACCTTACAACATACATTCATAAATCTTAAATGGCCTGAGCATAAGTCAATTAATAGTAACTTTTTCTTTTTCAGGTAAACAATATATTTAACTTTTGTTCTCTCTATCATATGGCTCTAGTTCACACTCATTTTCATTACACTAAAGAAAGGGAAAAAAACAGGATCTAGTTGAGTTAAAATACTTTGGTATTTTTTCAAAGTCATGCAGGTTTTGGAAAGACATGTAATTGAATAAACGATGACAGTATTTTCTTTTTTCTTTCTTTAAAAGCCCTTTTGAAGGTCTTTGAACAAAAGTTAAAGTACTCAGCAAGAAAAGCAATGAGTCACTAACAAGTCTCCAATGCCATGATAAACAGCTTACACGGCCCAAGATCAGCATGGCTAAGGTGGCAGGTGTGGGCCATCAAACAACTTTAGGCTGAGAGGACTGCACGTTGCCAGGATCACACGTCCAACACACAGCGGGAGCTTCGAGAGGAGCCCAGCAAGATTCACAGCTTCTACGCTCAACTCTCTCGCATTCAGACTGTTCTGGGTAGTTTAATTAACACCTTCTCTTGCTAAAATGATCTCGGGCCAAAGTGTTCCCCAACACTGGAGGAGAGGACAGGACGACTGGGCCTCCGGGTGAGGCCACCCTCTCTGCGTTTGATGAATGAGCTGCTTGACAGCACGACTTTTTTTGGGCCCCTCTTCGGTCTGGCTGCCAGCATCCTCCCCCAGCCCGCTTCCTTTGAATTCTGATTTATACATCTGGTCCACTCCTTCCTGTGTGAGCAACCAGACCAGAGGAACCGCAGACGCACTGTATCAGCCGCAATTGCGATGCAAAACCCAGGACCCTGCTTAACTCTGCCTGATTTTCAACCGTCCCTCATGTAATGGATCCTGACAGGGCTCCATTCTCATGTTCATCATGACATGATTGAATTGGCAGAGCTAAACTAGCATGTAAATGGCGACTACGGTTCCTGCGCCATGATAGAGCAATTGTATAGTCGCTCCGAGGGACGGCAGAAACTCCCATGACATTCATTGTGCTTGACATTCCTGACGTGCACCTAAATCTCTCTCTACTTCCTTTTATCTCTTCATCCTTCTCCTGTCAGTACATCTTTCCATCCGTTCATCACTCTTTTCGCATTTCTCCCAAACCGGCTTTTTTGCCTACAGGATGGTTGTGAGCTAGTCGAGTTTAATATCCCTTCCGCTGTTAAAAATCTCCTTATACCTAATCCTTTCCCTGGGAAATAAAAAGATTTTCATGCAAATCTTTGTTCTTTGTGGTTTTTTACATCTATCCTTTAGTCCTAAGTTTAGATGTTGAGCTTTAAAGTGTGTGTCAGGGTTGTTTTTCAAAAGTTAGAGCTAGCGGAATAACTATTGTTGGATGGTGCATAAAATAAGACACAACGAACCCTACAGTACAATGAGACTGCATTGACGAGGGCTGCAAATTATAAGACTCAGGATAAACATACAAATTAGATGAGGAGTTCTCCAAGTCACTTCAGAAATATGCTTTGTTGATTTTGTTTTTTATCAGCTGGGAAGTACTGTGCATAAAGAGTGCCTCATTATCTGCTGCATAGCAAGTCATTTGCTTTGTTTCAATATCTTGTGAGCTCCCTGCAAAGGTAGCATTTTAAGGCACCAGAGGCGTGTGAATGCTGCTGAAATGATCCTTAATTATGCTCCATCCTAAAGCAGTTTTGGGCAAGTCTCCTTTAAAGGTCCCATGAAATAAAAAAATTAAAAAAGAATAAGATGTTAGTTTCAGTCTGTTAGTTGGTCTGCTCCAAAACAGTGACAAAATTCGTGTTTAGGAGATATAAAACCCGATATAAACATGTAAAGCTTGCAGTTTGCCGCTTCTAAATGGATCAATGTTTTTTTCACATCATCTCATACATCAGTTTCTCATCAAAAATTGACCAATCAAATCCTCTCTAGTATCTGACATGCCCCGCCACCCTCAAGACACTTCTCATTTGCTTTTCACTTCTCATTTGCTTGACCTCAACCACTCTCACTGGCAGAGCTGTGATAAAAACGAAACACTATGGGCAGCTTTTTAAAAAGGGGTTACTCTACGTCCCACCCTCTCTTCATTTTTCAGTTGAGATTATGTCAAACAGCAAATAAAAATGCACATTTCAAAGCACTTCCCGGGACCTTTAATACTCACCTGGTATCCGATCGCAAGTGGATAATGTTAAATACAGAAAATGTTTTGAGCATGTCCAGTTTGACCATGTCCAGAGGTAATTGAAAAGCATTTGATCAGATGCTTTCATTGTGTAAATGTTCATGTGATCAAATACGTTTAAGAAACCACCAGAAACCACAGCCCACTGACCTGTCATGTGATTATTATGGAACATATTGTAAAAAAGCAAACCAAAATGAGGTTGCATTCTACTAAAACACACAATACGATGAAAAGCATAGTTTCTGAATCAGTTTTATTTGCTTACTTTCATACTTGCTTATAAGAGTGTCACACTAAGCGCTCCTGTGAAAGAGATGAAGAGCATGATGAATTAAGAGGGAAGGGTCTTAGCGAAATCCCAACACAAGTGGTCACAGGAGACGCATTTGAACACGTTAATACCATGTAGAAACAGTAATGTGCCTCAGCTGACCACTTGTGATTGGACCATTGAAAATGCATATTGATACCATGTGGAAACAGGAAGCATGTGAAAGCATCATTAAAATGTATCTTTGAATTTAACTTAATTTGTAAATAAATTTTTATTTTTTTAAATTTGTACTAAAATTAGCTTAGGACACTAAGGTGAAACTCTACTGAAATCAACTACGGGATCTTCAAAGCTGTTTGTACACTGTAAAAAGGTAATTAGTTGAGTCTATTACTTTTGTAGACTTTGTTATAGACATTATGTCAATCTGGTTTGTAATAAATGAATTTAATTTGGGTTTATTTAATCCTCCTCTGCTGAGATCTAGAGTGATTCATTAATGTTCTGTTGGGATTTAAAGGGTTTCTGCTTGATGAGGTTACCATTGGGCTGAATAGCAGAGCCACAGGAGCAATCAGTTAGTATTCACTTTCAAAATATTTTACAAGAAACCTAAACAAGCTTTTTAGGAAATTAAGAATTAGGACTTTGTTTGAGTTCAGTCTAACTAAATATTTACAGTAATTTAAGTAATCTGTACTCAAAAAAAAATGACATTTTCATAAAATGAGCTGAAACAACACAATTCCTGAGGGTTTTTTAAGAGACAAATGAATTGTTTTATGTTCAATTCCCTTAAATTTGTAAAAACTAATAAGATAACTTAATTCCTTCATGTTGCCCCAATACAAATCGACTGTGTGGAACCCAGCATTTTTTACAGTGTGTAGTCATTCTTACTATTTTTTCTAGTTTTATCAAATAAGAAATGATCAAAATTAATTTAGTCACTTTAATTTCATTTTACAATGTATAGAATATGGAGTTGCTCCTTACTGTACGTAGAATTGCTGCAAACTGGTTCCATGATAATTATGCTATCTCAGTGTAGACACTTACAATTTTGTAATCAAAAATAAATGTCTATTATCTACATACATTTATTCATTTAGCAGGCACTTTTATCCAAATTATAAAATTGTATACAAATGAGGATAAAAGAAGCACGCCAAATCACCAGAGAGCTACAATATATAGATGTCGTGACAAGTCTAAGATTAGCATCTATTGTCAATAATGAAGCGACAATTTCACAACAAGCATCGCTTTGTGAAAAGAAGCAGCTTTCTAGTGGTTTAAACGCAGCAACTTTACATGATCTCATTAACAAAAATGATCGGAAATGCATCAAAAAAAATTGAGACGACTAGAATTGCCTATGTAGAATGGAGTTGCCTATGCACTATGCAGAGTTACCTGAAAGGAAGCTCTAATGTAGCATAAACCAACACTTAACTTTGTCTCCCAACCTGGCTAAGCAGATATTTTGCTGGTTTCCTGGTCCCAAACCAGCCAATAGATCAGTTAAACTGGGAGACCATCTTAGACTATTAATTAATTAGTTTTCCTTCAGCGTAGTCCCTTATTTATCAGGGGTCGCCACAGCAGAACGAACCGCGAACTATTCCAGCATATGTTTTACGCAGTGGATGTTCTTCCAGCCACAACCCAGTACTGGGAAACACCCATACAATCTCTCATTCACACACACACACACACTCATACACTATGGACAATTTAGTTTATCCAATTCACCTATAGAGCATGTCTTTGGACTGTGGGGGAAACCGGAGCACCTGGAGGAAACCCACGCGAACACGGGGAGAACATGCAAACTCCTAACAACTAGCCCAGCCGGGACTCGAACCAACGACGTTCTTGCTGTGAGGTGACAGTGCTAACCACTGAGCCACCATGCCGCCCCATCTTAGACCAATAGACTTATTACATAGCCTGGATACATCATGCAACAACAGCCTGACATATGATAATTACCCCTATTATTATTATTTTGTAGGTTTACAAGGCACAAGAATATGTTGGACCAACAATAAGTGTCTGGTTGTAGTTCAGTACATGTTTTTTTTTTTTTTGAATCTCGGTTGTAGTGGTTTATATCACAAACACAGTTTTAATCAAAGTTTGACATTTTATGAGTCTTTTGAAGCTGATGTCAGCCTGCTGGTTTTGGCATTTACAAAAGCTCACAAAGTTACTTTTTTTTTCCAAGGGCACAAAACGACTCATAAAATGTATACGCAAAATAAATGATGCAACAACGCTTCACCTGAAAACTACGTTAATATACTTAATAATTATTTCAACATATACCACGTCTTAACACGATAGCTGTAAGGCATTTTTTTCCCTTGCCACTTCAAAGCAAATGAAACCTTCTGGGGAAAGTTGGAAACATTTGGGGCAGAAAATAGAGATGTAAACAGATCAGTGCATATCTGCAGCAAGAAAAAAAAAAAAACATCAGCCTAACCTTCTTTACACATTTCTGCCTGCTTCTCATCACAGATCCAGAGGAAAATGAGAATCCTCGGGCTTGGAACATGAAAGACATCAGTGCTGAGTTTTTTTTTCTCCCCAGAGGTTTGGTCACACCAGTGTTTTTGAGATGGAAATGAGACCGGAAGCAGCTCTGATTGTGTACTTCATCAAAAGTGTGCCGCTAGTGTCTTCATCAAAAGGACAACTGTTTAGCAGAGGCAGAAATGAAGTAGTTATGAATAGTTCATCCAAAAATGAAAATTCTGTCATCATTTACTCAACCTCATATCTTTCCCCAAACACATCTGTGGAACATAAAAGAAGATATAATACAAGAACCAAACAATTTACAGTTCATACAACACAAATTTTTTGACATTCAAGACATTTGTCACAAGAAATCTTTCTCACACTAAAAAAAAGTGAAACTTCTACAGTGAGTAACAGTTCAAAATGACCACTACCGCAGTGTGTGACACTGCCGTGGGACAAAGGGATTAGTAAAATGTTTTTAGGTATAACAGCAGTTTGCGACAGTGCTGCCAGGGGGCACAAAGGGATGGGATGCAAACGGACAGAAATATACAGTAGCTGTAAATACCCTGCTACTTGTAAATGAAAATGAAATAACGAAACAAAGCATTATAATTCCTTCATAAATCATTAAAAAACTTATAAACTTGTTAACAAGCTTTATTATAATTGTAAACTTGTTAAGTGCAATGAGGATTCATTTTGGAAATTAAAACAAAAAAAAATAAATACAACTAAAATGAAAGTACAAACATACATAAATAAATAAATGAATGAATGAATAAATAGATAAATAAAGCCTAAATATAAAGAGATACTGTACAGTGTTTGTTATTTTAAAGTGATAGGACTAAGACAGCCAATAAATAAGCTTTCATTGAAAGTACATTTCATTTAAAGTACATTTCTATATTGGATTAAGTAAATAACTGTGGTTTCTGATTATATGCTGTTTTATTCAATTTGCCACAAAGCAAAAAACTTGGTTAAAAAACTAGGTAAACTTGCAAATATTGGTTTGTTTTTTGTAATATTTTTGCTTTAAACCAGCAGTTTTTGTCATGTGGCCACATGAAAAAAGGTACGGTTTATGTGCTTTTAGTTTTTAAGTATTTCTAATGTGAGTTTGATCACAATCTTGTGTGACATTTATATATACTGAAAGCACCAGCAGATAGTTTATCTCATAATTGAAAATAAAATAACGACTACTATTATATGTATTTATTATAGTTTAGTCCAAAGTACAACTTTACTTGGATTTAATTTAATTAATACATCATCTATAAAAACAACATTTTACTTTTGAGTCAATGTTTTTTTTTTCCCTTGGGCAGAATAAATATTTTGATTAATATTAAAATACATTTTTCATTTTCACAGTGGCGCAGTGGGTAGCACGTTCGCCTCACAGCAAGAAGGTCGCTGGTTCGAGCCTCAGCTGGGTCAGTTGGCGTTTCTGTGTGGAGTTTGCATGTTCTCCCCGTGGGTTTCCTCAGGGTGCTCTGGACATGTGGTATAGGTGAATTGGGTAGGCTAAATTGTCCGTAGTGTATGTGTGTGAAGGAGTGTGTTTGGATGTTTCCCAGTGATGGGTTGCAGCTGGAAGGGCATCCACTGCGTAAAACATATGCTGGATAAGTTGGTGGTTCATTCCGCTGTGGCGACCCCAGATTAATAAAGGGACTAAGCCAAAAAGAAAATGAATGAATTTTCAACCAAGTAAAAACTATAATTTGAGGGTTATTTAGTAAATTTAACTGTAACAAATTACAGTATTTTTTTAGGTTGGTCCAAAGCAAGATTATACTTTGATCTAAAGTTAAAAAGGATAGTTTTCTACTTTGTACTAAATTACAAAATTTACATTTTAATGTCTCTATATTAAACAATATTTTTAACTTTTTTTTTTAATTTAGATTAAATACAATTTTATAGTTTGTACCAAAGTTAAATTATACTTAGAGAAAAAATAAATTGTGTAACAATTACAGTAATTTTTTCAAGTTGGTTCGAAGTAAAGACATTTACACAACTTTACACCATGCACGAGATGATGAAAATACGCACAAATATAGAGATACGGCGATTCTGTGCAAATCTGTAACAAATGTGAAAAAAGAGATCTGCATGAAAGAAATGAGGACAAAAAATGTCTTTACCCAAACAGTTTGGAAACTCATACTAATCTATATATAGATTGGAGTGGAAGAGTTGGAAAGAAAGGGTGCGTGGGAAGAGGATGTTACATATTGTAAGGCAAAATGAAACTTGTGCTGAGTATGTATTTTCCATCCATCTCCACCTCAACCTGAAACTTTGTTCTATCACTTTTGAGAACTGTGGTTTCTTCTCAAACCCAAAGTGTGTTTTGTGGACTTGACAACACAGCAACTCAGCCAGTAACCGCTCACACTGACGCTTCAATTCCCACAGCTCTCACTGTACAAAAAAAAAGAGAAAAAGTCAGTCATCTTTACAGAAGGTAAGAAGCAGAAGCAAAAGCTAAGAATGTATTACCTAAAAACCTGTTACCTGGTTAAATTAGGTATATATGATCAAATATTGCGCCATTTTATCTTGTTAAATGTACGTTTACATATCACATTGTAATAGCTGATAACAATAATTGATTGACTTTTATTGTTCATTCATTCATTCATTTTCTTTTCGGCTTAGTCCCTTTATTAATCAGGGGTCACCATAGTGAAATGAACCGACGAGCCAACTTATCCAGCATATGTTTTACACAGCAGATACCCTTCCAGCTGCAACCCATCACTGGGAAACACCCATACACTCTTATTCACACATATACACTACGGACAGTTTAGCTTACCCAATTCACCTATAGCGCATGTCTTTGGACTTGTGGAGCACCCGGAGGAAACCCACGTGAACACTCGGAAATGCCAACTGACCCAGCCGAGGCTCGAACCAGCGATCTTCTTGCTGTGAGGCGACAGCGCTACCCACTGCACCACCGCGCCGCCCACACACATTATACAATGAGTAACTAATCATTTAATTAGCTAAACAAATAAAAATTGCAACAAATGAAGTTTTTTGTACAAATATGTAAACATTTTTGAATCAAGATACATTTTGAGTATAACTTGAGGAATTTGGTTGTTCTAGAAGTTATTTTCTTGACAGTGTATGCTTAAACATGAATTAAGAGCTGCCAGTGTGGTTAACAAAATAACTTTTACTGAAAAGCAAGATAATTTTACTTACCCCTAACGGCAGATATTTCTTGCTGTAAGCATAGACTCACTTCACTTTGATACGCTTTCATTAAAGACATAATATCTCATGTTATTTATCTTATAAAGTAAATATGTCTTCATTTATAAAGGTTTAGATGTATTTGGTCACTTTATTTTAAGGTACAATTCTGGCTATTAATAAATCATTAACTATGACTTTTGCCACAATAAACTCCTAACATACTGCTTATTCTTTGATGGTAAGGTTGTATGTGGGTTTAAGTATTGGGTGGGATTAGGGATATAGAATAAGATCACACAGAACATGTACTTTAGAAGTACTAATAAACAGCCAACATGTTTTATTAATAGGCAGGTAATAAGCTACTAGTAAATAGTAAAAATTGATACTTAAACTAAAGTGTTACTGATATTTTTACTGGGAAAATTATTTGACAAAATATTAAGTCTTTGGCACTGTACAGTACAATTTTATAAAAAAAATATTTTTTTGGTAAGTAACAATGTAAGTCATGTCAGTAAGATGAAAAGCAACTCATACACATTTTCTCTGGTTTTACCATTTATATGTAAATGCTTAAAGTAAAATGTTCATTTGTGTTTTGTTTTAAAACAGGTCTTTAAAAATTCAAATAAGAATATCATGTAGAGCATTTCTTAAAATTTTACATATACTACATATTTTTCCCCAATATTTGGTGATGTATAACACCATGGAATACTTGAAATTGAACTTTTGTCAATCTAACAATCTAAATGACAATATATAAGGTCAATATTATTAGCCCCCTTAAGCAATATTTTTATTTATTGTCTACAGAACAAACCATCATTATACAATGATTTGCCTAATTACCTTAACTTGCCTAATTAACCTAGTTAAGCCTTTAAATTGCTCTTTAAGCTGAATACCAGTATCTTGAAAAATATCTAGTAAAATATTATTTACTGTCATCATAGCAAAGATAAAAAATATCAGTTATTAGAAATTAGTTATTCAAACTATTATGTTTTGAAACGAGTTGGAAAAATGTTCTTTCCATTTAACAGAAATTGGCGGAAAAAATATACAGGGGGCTAATAATTCAGAAGGGCTAATAATTCTGATTTCAACTGTATATAGCTTTTTTTAAAACATACATTTAACAAGATTGATTTTACAGTGTAAAAGTTTCCCTTCAAAAGAAAGTAACTGTTTACAGGTGAAAACACGAGTTTCATTCCCAGTCCAGTTTTCATCGGCGGACGAGCCGAGCTGCAATGTGCGACACATGTTTAATGAGAAAGATAAGGATTAAGACATTGATGAAATAGATAGTGCCGTTCTCCGCCCTGCAGTGCAAACATGAAGGGAAGTGGGTGAATTACGACACACCATGTCTGCCTGCAGTGCTTTTGTAATTACAGTGGAAGTCACCATATTTCTTACCATTAATATGGCATGAAAGTCCCTAGGGGAGCTGTCAAATTCACACAAAACAAAGCATCATGGGTAGGTGGCACTGATGATAATCTTAAACCTTTCTTCTTGAACTGGAAAATGTATTCTGGAAGATTCCTCAAAAAAAAGCAGCACTGAAAAGCAAGCTACTACAGTAACTTATGACGAGATACGTGCCGAAGCGGTTATTGAATCTATAAAATAATGTTGACGTGCCCTTTAAAGCATCGGCAATATTATTTACATGTAAATTGACAATGAGATTGTTTTCAAGATGGGTGTTATTTTATACATCTCCGCAACCATGCTGAGTCAGAGAACAGCGAGTGCTTGAGCAAAAGCCGTGGATTATGTAAACCAGACGATTTAATGTTATTGCAGGACAAGGATGTTTAAGTTCATGGCATCCTTTACGGGAGCAGCTCGTTCCCCCGTTCCCTGATCTCCTGCACTCTGGAGTCTCTCCTGTCATTAAACTCACAAAGTGGAAAAACAGAAACCATCACGGCAAAGAGCTTTTCGCAGCTGCTTCCAGGGAGACAATCCTCTAAACGGCCATCTTCCTCATATAACACCTGATAGAACAACTGTGCAAGGAACACATCATTAGGACATACAATTGATGGCGGATTCCCAGTTACAATCTAATAATTGTATGTTTTTCACATCTGCCAATTGATTATAAAAAAGTAAGTGCTTTATATTCTAATAAAGAAATGTTTTAGAGAGACTGCATTAAAGGAACACTATTATGATTTTTTTTAAACCCCCCTAGAGTTAATTTAATTGACCTCTGGGTCTGGCAGAAGCACGTTTAGCTTAGCTTAGCATAGATCATTGAATCAGATTAGTCCATTAGCATCTCGAAAATGACAAATATTTTCATTAATTTCCCTATATAAAGCTTGACTCATCATGTACTAAGACCAACACAAAATGAAAAGTTGTTATTTTCTCGGCCGATATGGCTAGGATATACTCTCATCCCATCAGACCTGGATACTGGCAGATTAGTGGATTCAAGAACGGTTAAACCTATTTAACTTTAAGGGAGTTGTAAAATTAGCCCTTTTTTTTTAAAGTGGAGTGTTCCTTTAAGCATTGAAGAAACATTACAATGGATCAACAATTCAAGACCTGATCATTAATTATAAAATCTCTGTGGAATGTTTTACAGCACATTGTCGAATGTATGTCATGAAGAATAAAGGCTGTACACAGCTATGGACAATTTTAGAGACCTCTTAACAATAACAACAAACATTTGCCATGTTTTATGAAAGCACATGAATAGCAAAATTCACTTTGAAATATACTGTAATATTCAAAACAGCAATGCAATATATGTAAAGAATGTAAGTTTATATGCAAGTTTGGTGTTAAATGAAAAGTAAAATAAAATTATATAATTTACATTTGCCATTTCCAACTATAGTTTAAATATGTTCATTACAAACTTTGATGTTTTATGCTGCAAAATTGAATTGGATATGTATTAAGCAAATTTAATTGATATATGTAGCATACTGTACAAGCAAATGGTAGCACAATGATTGTTTAAATGTTCATTTTCTCAAATGCATTTAGATGTACGCTTAGGATTGAATTTTCATCATAACACTGATGTTTGTAGCAAAATTCTGAGTCAAAGGTGTAGAAAAAAGGTAGCAAAGTTGTGAATTTAAAAAAAAAAAAATTGAAAATTAAAGTCATATTGTTGCATATTGCATTTCTGTTTGCATATTAAATTTCAAAATGAATTTTGCTACTCCCATTTATGTTTTCAAACATGCATGTATCCATATTTTAACTTGAGAAATGTTAAGTGCATATTTCGTAATATAAACCTGAATTTCAAGCACAACAATAAAATAATTGTTACTCAGACCAATTGTCATTATGCCATATGAAATTAGGAAGAAATGTTATTATATCTTCATAAAATAAAAGAATATTTTTTATATGTAATATTTTTTTCAACATCAAATATATTACTATTATTTAATATAGTATATATATATAATTTAGTCTTTTTTATTTTTAATACTATTTTAAATATTATAGTCCTTAAAAGCAATCCTAAAAATGATAATCCATACCAGATGAAATAAATAAACAGTCTGAAAAAAAGAATGTGAATGGTAAAAGCTTGAGTGCACTTTATTAATTGTTAATGCAGAGAGAGAGAGAGAGAGAGAGAGAGAGAGAGAGAGAGAGAGGGGGGGGGGGGGGGAGGGGGACGAGAGAGATGAATCCATTAGCCTTTACTCCAGCTCTCTAAGACAGTCTGAACGGTATAGTTGTATGATGGCACTCAGCCAGTGTTCCCCATCAAAGGGCCATTTTCGTCCAGAGGTTTATTTTTAGAAGGAAAGACGGCTTTTTTTATCCTCCTTCCATCCTCTCAGAACCCTTTGTCTGGTTAATGCAGAGAAATAATGGGGTGCTTTAAGCTTCCAAGCACTATACGTTCTGAATGAAGTCGCTTTTCCAGACCGGTAGTTACTGTATATACAGTCATGATACAGTACGTCTGGCCGACCAGGAGTTTGCGGGGTGTTTTCCAGCGATCTGTCCGCACTCTCTGCTCTGTAATCAGCAGTGAAAACACATTTCACGGGCCTGATTACCCGGGGCTCCTGCACAACTACAGAGGCAGGACCTGGAGTTTGCCTTACACACTCGCGCATAAAACGAACCAATGTGTGAGCCCTCCTTCAAAGCGTTCTCTCTCCAGCAGGGGTGAGAGGGCTCGGGAAAAGCCTTTGGACCTCTAGGGTTCATGGTAACACTGCGAGTGGGAGGGTAACACGTCTCATTTGGTGGAGACGGCTTTTCGAAAATTCTCTCTGTCTCTTTCGCCTGCTGTTCAGCATGAAAGGCTTTCAAGTTAAGAAACCCGAAACCATATTTGCTGGAGAAATACAATTTGGGATCTGGAAAATGGCAACTGGGTCCTCGTTGGAATCTACAGTCTATCTTGTTTTCATTTTCCGAGGCCTCGTGTGCCACTTTTCTCAGTATCGCAGTCTGAAAATTGCACCTCCATTTTGTAATTATTTCTGCATGGGCCCGGCGTGAGGAATGACATTAGAGGAGATGATTACGACCTAGTGAATGTGGAGCTCAGAGGAGAGAACATTAATTCCAGGGCACACGCACGCGTTTCAGCACACATTCTTTGATATTACATGCGTCTTTTTTTTTTTTTTAAAGCTCTTTGTGTCAAATGTGACTGCTTTGCCACCAGTGCTGGGGGGGTTAACACACTGCTAAATTATTTTTCAGTAGTGTGATAGCAGCTCAGATTTTTTTTTTATAGAAATAGTAGTTCTAGTAGTCTGTCATGACCCCCAAAAGAGGTCCAAACTGTCTATTCTTGTACGCAGTACATGGGAAAATTGAGAATGAACTGATATAATCATGCAATTATATCCTATACATTATTTTAGGTGTAACTGAATTTAATTATGATACACATTTACACTCATAGGCCGGCACAGTGGCTCAGTGGTTAGCATTGTCGCCTCACAGCAAGAAGATCACTGGTTCGAGTCCCGGCTGGGCCAGTTGGCTCTTCTGTGTGGAGTTTGCATGTTCTCCCTGTGTTCATGTGGGTTTCCTCTGGGTGCTCCGGTTTCCCCCACAGTCCAAAGACATGTGGTATAAGTGAATTGGATGAGCTAAATTGGCCGTAGTGTATGAGTGTGTGTGTGGATGTGAGAGTGTGTGGGTGTTTCCCAGTAATGGGTTGCGGCTGGAAGGGCATCCTCTGCGTAAAACATATGCGGTTCATTCCACTGTGGTGACCCCTGATAAATAAGGGACTAACCCGAAGGAAAATGAATGAATTTCCACTCATTTAAATTGCATCATTTCACCTAATTTGAGGCATATTTAACCCAAGAGAAAAATTAATTTTGAACTAATGATTGTCCAACTATTGGATAACTAGAATTGTTTGTTATTTATTGAATTTAACAACTGCTTTAAAAATGCTTATTGATCTCAGAACTAGCATTAGTACAGTTACGGCTCACTGAGAGAAACATGAATGTTGTTAATAAAGCTGACAACACCAAAAGCATGAGTGCTACTTTTCTGCAAGGTGGTAACCTCAAAACCTACTTGAAACTCTTCTTAATCTTCAAACTAATTAAGATTAAACTCTAACAAGTGTTTCTTTTAACTTAAACTTTTAAGTTTACTTTATTGTCAACATTTTCTCCTTTTGAAGCAATCCCATGCAAAGCATGCTAGGAACTACACATCCACTACCTATGTAGTTACACCAACACAATCAGTTCATGTTGGCCTAACACAAAATGATTAGGTTAACTCAATAAATATTTATATTTATTTTTAAATATTGATTTAAGTGGACTAAACATAACAAAATAATTGTTTAAAAAAATTACAATAATTGTGTTGTTTCAACTTATTGTAAACAAGTAGTTTGAACATGAATCAATATTTTTAAGGGTACGATAATAAAAATGATACAATTTTGTTTAAATAAATAAAAATGAAAGACAAAAAAATCATTTCAAATATTACAAGTGAGAGTGAGCAGTTTGTGAAATGTCAACAGGGCCATTTACACCTGGATTAAGATGCATTTTCATCAATTAAAAATCACAGGTTAATGACATGCATATAAATCATTTTGAACTTGGAAAAAAAGAAGAAAAAAAAAGCGGAAAGTCCGCTTTCAATTACTTGCAGAGGTAGTCGAAAACGCATTCAGCTGGATTGCTTTCATAGTGCAGTGCTCTAGTCTGCGGAAAATGTGACGAATGTGTGGACTATATTGACGAGTCACAGTCACACGACCACTAAACAGCACTGTGAGATCCAGCAAGTTTAATATTTCACCCATACAGGTCACAAATATGTGTAATTTAAACTAGTCTAAAGACAAATAAATCTTAGCACTGACTGCAGAAAGCTGATTTATTTCAATGTGTTTAAATCCAGATTTACTGTAGCAATATTAAATGGTAACCATGGTATGTGGCAGAAATGTGGTATGTTCATATTATAATATTTAGTATAGTCATATCATTTTCCAGTACTGGGTTGCGGCTGGACAGGCATCCGCTGTGTAAAACATATGCCAGAATAGTTGGTGGTTCATTCCGCTGTGGTGACCCCTGATAAATAAGGGACTAAGCTGAAGGAAAATGAATGAATAGTCGTATCAGTTGTTGTGCATGTGTATTTGAATGTCTTTAGGCTGAATACAAATATTTTTGTTATTGAAAATTAATTAAAATTATGCAACTCAAGCTACAGCAAAATTAGAATGGTTTTAAGACACCAAGATTACAGGTACAGTGCTATAACAGCTCAGGTGCTGGTGCAACCATTGGTAAAACTGCTCCAAAATGTACTGTATATCATTGTGATCCTAAAATAAAATGGCTCATAGTAATTTATGTATAGTAAAGTCTTATTATTCTGTAATTGAGATGTGTCTCTATCCTGTCTGTTTTCAAATACTCCTGTGGTTGAATACATTCAAACAGCCACAATAGACTACTTACTCTGCACCTACTCACTTAATGTGTGTAATGGGATATTAGAGATGTAACAGTATATGAACATTTTATATTGCAATAATGACCGAAGTTATCATGATTATTAATATTATGGTGGTTTTGTTAAAATGACATGAAAATGTTTGAAAGTAAATGTCAACTGATAAAATGTGCAGCTTTTTTTTTTTGAGACAATAAACATAAACATGGATCCCTGCATTTTGGATTTGTATACTTGGGTTCATATTTCATGTGCATTGTATTTTCTATGTGTGGTTTTATAGGTACATTTGACTTTCTTATTCAAAGTATTGCATGTTAAACCTGCACTTGGAATCATTGGATCTCATAGGGATCAATTTTTGTGTTGTTTTATTTTGCAAAATTGCATAAAACTGCTTTATAAAAGGCAAAAGTGACAAAATACTTTTTCTGACTGACTTTTTCCTTTAATTTTGTGAAGTCAAGCTTCAGCTCAGTATTCCCAATAGTACACTTTAAATTAATACAATGTACTTTATATAGTGGTGTTTTATATTTAAATATACATTTATTAATGGTTTATAACATGCATTTACTTTGCAGCCTTTCGCATTTAGCTAATTGTGATGTTACATTATTTACTGGCCGTTATCAAAGTAGTCATAATCAATAACAATTTTAATGATAATTTGTTATGGTAATACTAACCATCAGAACATTTACAGCTGTTTACCTTGAAACTGGTAATCGTGGCAACACTATGGGACTGTCACGATCACTACATATGTCTTGTTAAGAAACTACAAATCCCATCAGTCCATGTCACACACACACCAGTTGCCGATTATGGCTGATGAGACACACACAGCTGAGACTTGCAACTATTTATGCAACGTACATACATTAAAGACTCCGTGCTAAACTGGTGTATGTGTGGTGTATAAATAGTCTGAATGATCAGTGATCAACGATGAGTCAATAATAAAGGCAGTGGCTGCATCCAAAATACGGTAGATGAAAAACAGCATGTGAAATGTCAGAGTACTGTACCAACAGAGGAATCAAAAAGCATCCAGATGACCTGTTACTTAGATTAAAGGGATGGATCACCCAAAATTGAAAATTGCCTCATAATTTACTCACTCGTATGTGGTTTTAAACCTTTATGAGTTTCTTTCTTCTGTTCAAAGTTGGTTGCTGGGACCCATCGACTTCCATAGTAGGAAAAAAATACTACTGAAGTCAACAGGAACCAGCAACCAGCATTTTTCAAAATATCTTTTATGTTCAACAGAAGAAAGAGACTCAAATAGGTTTGGATCAAGTGAAAAGTGACTAAATGATCACAATTTTAATTCTTGGCTGAACTATTACTCTAAGATTCAAAATTGCACATAGCCTGGAAGAGTTACTGCAAAATTCAACATAAGCACACACACAGACACACACATTTTGGTTAGACAGCAGTGCAGCTATGTTTTCAAAGGTCTAGCCTGACACTAAATTATGAGCAGTCCCAAATTTGACAAGCTACGGTTTTCAAAGTAGCTTCCCAATGGTGTCGTCCACAGAGTAACTGGTTAAAAAGAATCACAAAAAAGGCCTGAAATTCAATATATGCATTACATATGCACAGAATGATTTCTAGACTGTCCCAGAGTGCTTTGGGGGAAGTTAATCATTTATATGATATGTTTCCTGTAGGTCTGCATAATGTGCAAACACTGGAGAGTAGAGTTATGGCAGACAGGGGCTCACATTCCACTCGTCTGCCATATAAAGTCACCAAAGAAACTCACAAATGTCACTTTCCACACACACGGCTCGTACCATTGTGTGACAAACGCAAGGGTAACGCCAGATTCACCGAATGATTTATAATGCTTATGTGACAGTGGAACGGTGGCCATATCATGAGATGGGAGCTCATTTCAAAACTGCAAGTACGACTCTGTTCACATGGTCAGCGATTTAAGTTAATTTCTCTCTCTTTCTCTCTCTGACTCTGTTCCACTCGTCTCTGTCAGCTCCCCTCAATGGGGTTGGTTAAATCGTCCATAACACATAAACGCTCGTTTATAAAACCTGACAGACATGGCAGTCGTTTACAGAAATTAATTACCTTCCACTGGTGCTTCATGCGTCAGTCACGCTACACCAGGCTCTACTACCTCCATTAGAGACACCTCCACCTGCTAAGACAGACAGCGAGAGGGAGACCCATAAAACACATCATTTCTTGCCAATAATTTCATTCATGATGGAATTCCAGACCGAAAGCCAAATTGTTTTGCTTTTTTTGTGCTGTTGTTGTTTTGCTGGAAAAGGCTGTGACTTTCATTAATCTGTGGTTGGTTAATGGAGCCAATCTGTTGAACGTTCATACGACGCTGCCATGACTCTCTAATTATGGATGCAGATCAGTTGAGCTTGGTTAGCTTTTAACTTAATGAATGCAACATGGCAGAAAACGCTACATCCCGGCTCTATTAACGGAATTTTATTATTATTATTTTTTCATTGGGGCTTTCTAAAAGATTCAAATGAACTGGTGTTTTTAGTGTCATTTCTCCAGCTCTGCTTTGGCGAGGAGTGGAGCATTAATGCAAACTTGACAGCCGTAATCTCTAAAAAAAAAAAAAAATAATAATTTCCATCATTTGTTTATCAGGACATACGCCAAATGGAAAAACAGGAACTAGTTTAATATCCAGCCGTTTCAACATGAAATGGCACTTGGAACCCATTTTACTTTGGCAATATGATGTATTTCAGAGCGAAACAGGATTTTCAATGAGATAAAAATGTAGGACGGGAAATTACAAAGACAAATAGGTTAAATATATTTCTTTGGAATAACATTTACAACGAGACAAAACATTTGAGCTCAACCAAAAATGGACATTTTGAAAACAATGTCAACCATTATTATCAGCACAAAGTCAGAAAGTCTAAGTGTCCAATCTTGACCACATTAAATGGACAAAAAACATTAAACCATTCCATCTTCTTTTGTATTCCACTTGCGAAATATGTGAAATATGTGGAATGCAAGTGAAAAATGCTAAAACGTGTAAAACATTTCCATTTCTTGTTTTTCTTTACAGGAATAAAAAGTCATGATTTGGATCAAGATTAAGGTGAATAAATGAAAAGTAAATTGGGTTAATTTTGATTTCTTGTTTGTTTTCATTTCCCCCTCTCCGCCCAGGCCTCTTTTATCTCCATTCTACTATATCCTCTAAAACAATTTTCCTCAGACACACAGAAATATTCACACACACTCATCCCACCCTCCTCTTCAGGCCGGCTCACTGTAGTACTGCCAGTTACTCAAATGACACACTTAAAGGAACGTAGGATGAAATCAGTCATTTGAAGAGCAGAAGATTGCGCTTCTTGCCATGTCGTGTGTCTGGTGTGAATCTGTGGCCGCTCTTTGCCGGCAGAGGATCTAATAAGTGCGCCGCTGTGCTGTGGGTCGCCCAGTGTGAGATTAGAGGAACTCTATTAAACTTTATGGCTTCGAGTCGAAGCGCGGGGAACAAAGCTGTGTGAAATGAACCTCAACTACCCCGGGACTTAACAAGGCGCTCATGAGTGATAAAACACACTGGGACGTTTTCTTGGAGACGGGTGGGTTGGTTTCAAGCCCACCTACTACACCGATATTTCAAAACATATCATGTTTTCTCACCCATCTGAGTATTGCTTTGGGAGGAAGTTAAAACATTGCTGGTGTTATGTGTGCGTCGTTTCAAATGTTTGCACTAAAGAGTGGCTCTTAACCTTTCTGTAATGTATTTGTGTAATAATGTAACTCAGGTGATGTTTTGGATTTCATACTACGAATCATCGCTGCAGTATATAATACGTATACTGTACATTGTATGCAAATTTCCTGTATGAACAGGGTACCTGAATGACCTGCTACATTTGTCAAAATGAATAGTGTACATCAGTGTATGCTGTATGGTGTACTGTATCCTACAATGCATGTGCTTGGTTTGACCTTTCATTTCCAGTGTGATGGATGAACCAGAAATAACTTCAACTCTCTTTTCTCTCTTTTTAAAAAAACTGCACCCAGCACTTTTTTGCTCACAACTGCATACTAGCATACTTTTTATTTATACCATGTCCATTCATTAGATTGCACAACTTCAAATGTTATGAGTTTTACAGTATAAGTTAACTGGTTTTCTGGGAATCAGTGAATTGCTGTACTGGTTAAGCAGGGTACCTTGAGTAGGCAGATGAAGTGAGATGTGTGCGTGTCAATTACACAAGATACATCCATTCTTGCAAACAAGCAGCTATTCTCATCCAGCAAAACACTTTGCAGGGCCTTGGGAAACATCAAGAAGAGAAAGATTACAAGTGGTTAAATATTTGTATTGTTCACAGGCTTAAAAAAAAGATACATATATAAAAGTGAAGCCAAAGCCAGTTTCCCGACCTGGCTCCCTTCAAAGATAACACAATCATGACACTCAACCCTGTTATTTTTTCTTTTCTTTTTTTTTCTTTTCCAAATACCTAAATAATGGGAAAATAACTAGAAAAGCAAGCATTTCAACACACATCAGCATGATAAGAACTTTCTAAAAAATAATAATAATAATAAAATAAAAAGATTTAAATTTCCCTCACGTTCCATTCCAATTATATTGGGAGGGTGGGGTTTATACTGCAGCAAGCCACCAGGGGGCGATCAAAATATTTCAGCTCAATTTTTTATGACTTAAAACTTAGTATAGTTTAAGAAACCTAAAAATAGATGTGCAAAATGTGCCACATTAAAGGTATAGAATAGGTACACAGTTTCGTAGCGGCTATCAGGACAAGCTAGTTTTGAAAGCAGAAAATTCCGCCCTTTATTCAGAGTTCTCTCCAAAAACATGCCTCCTTTAAAACATATGAATGTGAAGCATAAGAGCAGAGAATATGTCATGTCTCATTCACGACTGAGGCATTACAGTTCATAAAAGTTGTCTTGTAACTTTGAAAACCTTAAAATTGTTAAGTTTTACAGTGGTGATACCTTTCTGTAAAGGTACAGAAACATAAGTTAAACAAAATTCATCAAAAACATATCAAGCCATTTGTAATTACCAGTCCAATTGAATTGCAAGCATAATTTTTCAGACCCTTTGAGTCCCTTGGTTGGTGCAAAAGCAACACCAATCATTATTGTGCTTTTAGCTCTTTCTTTATCCAGACGATTTTCATTATAGGAGTTTTTAAGATTACATTTTCTCTATTACTTCCTTTTCCAGTGCCAGGTTGTAGATTCAGGAGGAATGTAAAATAGCTGCTGTTTAGCTTGCATTCTCACTGGTTCACATCATGAAAAACGCTGATGTTATGTGATTGTCTAGTCGAGAAGGGTGAGCGGAAGTAACAGGCATGTAGAATATCCTATCATTGTATTTGGACCAAATGCAATGACCAGACAAACATTTGCAGTAATAGCCCTGAGCTTTCACAATTCTCGAATAAATTTCCTACCCTGCCTTTAATCACGCAACATTAAAGTCAGCAATGTTGTGATAGTCTTTTCATAACTACTATGACGTTTATTTGAGTGATTTCTATGGTGGGACTTGTTTTTGTCCACCGGGAATTGACTGGATTATCGTTGATGGGATTTTTTAATTTTTATGATTTGCTGTTGCTGTGATCTCATGTGAGTGACAGGTTGTCCCGCTCTTATGCCAGTAAACATGTCATCAGAGAAAACAAGACATGTTGCAAAAGGGAGGGGAAGCTATTTTGATTAAAGTGTATGAGGGAGAGGAATGTTGTTTTATTCTGTAAAGGGCTTGCGATATTTTGTTAATTTTTAATTGGTAATTTAATTTAATTGATAACTGGTCAAAATAATGAATGTTGTCAATTGTTGTGGTTGTGGAAGTTAAAACATTGGTATTTTGTTTTCTGACAATCTATGGACTAAAATGTGGCATATTATTTGTTATAAAAATTATTTGATATGTTTGATAATATTATTATTTCAAATTCTGAATACAATGTCATCAGTAGTGCCCAAAATCCAGAGCAACTGAGAATTTTCAAGTGGTCTCTTTTTTCCACAATAGCTATATTGGAAATTTTGATTTCATGGAGACCTTTAAGTCTTGCAGCTTAATTTTTTAAACAAAATTGCATTAAAATACACAATTTGTAAATGCCAACACTATCGTATACGTACATAAAAGTAGTAAAGTTGCATGACAGTAGTTAGTATACCACTTTCATTCACTCTAAAAAATATTGTTTAGACCAAACAAAAAAAATTAAGGCAACAGTTTGCATCAATATATTCAAGTTACGACAACATCTAACAAAATGAAGTTCAGACAACAAACTTTATTATGCTAGCCAAATGACCTTTTCCTCTTCAGAGACCTTTTTACATAGCATAAACTGCATTTTTTAAGTTGAGTACTCAAAAAATGTAGTTGTTTCAACTAGTTTTCTTTATTAAAATGTAAAATAAATCCAGTGTTATGTACTTAATTACCATAATTATACATGCATGTTTTCAAGTTTAGAACCTCAAATAAATTAAGTAGCTGAAATTGTTTAATTTTTTGTATGTTTTCAAATTTACTGTTCATTTAGTTGCTTGTAAGATATACATTTAACAACAAAATTTTTGTTTTCCAGTAATTTTTTATCTATTTTAAACCACAGTTTTTCAGTATTTTCCAAAACAAACATGTGTACTGTCCCATATAAACAGTATGAAAAATAACAAAAAGCATCAGTGTGTGGGCTTAAAAATACAAAACAACATAGTGCAACATAAAAAGCAAAATCTACTCTGAAATAAGTAGAGACTTCAGAAAATAACGTTCTTGAGACGCATTACTTTTGCACTGGGCTTCAGTCCATCAGGTTTGAGAAATTTCACAAGTATATTTAAGTTCCTTGAGGTAGCTCAGATTCAGAGCATATATTATGCCCATCAGCAGAGCACAACACCTTGAGATATCCATTCCATTTAGGATTCTCATGCCCTCAACCATGATGGTTCCCATCTTGTGGTTAAATTCCAAAGTAGACTGATCACCAATGATGGCAAATGTCATCACTTGCCTTTCAAGGTCCTCCTCAAATTCTTGTGTATTCTCATAAAGGAAGAAAAAAAAAACTAGATTAGCGATAGAGATAATGAATATTATGATTACTGCAGATTTTTTTAATTAAATTTTTTATCTTAAATTTCATCTCAGTTAATCACTGGAAACTTTGTCCAGTGTAAAATACATTTGATGATGGGTCCTGATGCTAATTGAGATATAAAATTTAACTCTTCAAAAATCTCATCAATACACATGTTAGATACATTAAAAGTGCTCTCCAGTTTTAGAAACAACAAAGCCATTTTTTTTCAATGCAGTTTGGCAGGTCTTTCACATCATTATTGCCATCTTGACCTTCATCAGACTCACTTTGAACTTCCACATCACTGTGTTGATACATACCTTTTTATTATGTCTGCCTTGAAGTCATTCAATGAGTGAGGAGTATGTTTTTAGCTTCTGTAGGAAGCAAATATAGCATAAATGTTAGTGCTAATGCCAGGAGATTCATGTAAATGATAATTTAACAGTAATTTATGATTTTCCGTAAGAGTAGGAGGAAGAAAATACAAATTTCATGTTGCATACCAACTGTAAGCAAGCTCCAGAATATATCTTTTTGCAGGTGTAACTAAAATAAAAACAAGCAGGATAAATCAACACTACATATGAAAAAAATAAAATAAAATAAAAAAATAAAAATACTATAATTTTTAGAGAAATAAAAAAATCTGCTAATTTTGGCCAAAAAGCAAACAGCTTACAATAAAATTTGAATGCTATCTGTGTTAAAAAGTGTGCCTGTGCATTAAATTATTTTCCTATTTACAGCTCAAATTAAATTTACTTTCTGGCTTACCGTATGTGTTTTTACATTCATATATACTGATTTTCGAGTCAAAAAACACTGCTAACACTGCTAAATACTGCTAACTGTATTTACCAGGAGTAGCCAACACTCTATTGGAATGGAGAAAATTGATTTGGAAATTAAATAGAACTCAGATATCTCACTTTAAAATGTCCTTTTTAAAATGTCTTCCTAAAACTTGTCCGGACTTGCTTCTTGTTTGTTCAGTAGGGGAGGAGCTTTGAAATCCAGAACCCCATTGGTGTGTAAAAATTGAGTTATCAACCCAATTTCTTTGGGTTGCTACAAGTTAAATATTGTTTCAAACTAATTGACAGACATATTTACCTTTAATTAGCAGCATTTTTAAGTTGATGTAATTATCCTGTTGTGAAAACTTAATAAAATTATTCTGGCAACTTAAAAGTTTTAATCTAATCAGCAATTTAGAATTTTTAAGTTACAACAATGTATTAAACTATGTAGTGGTAACAGACCTCTTGAGGTTTTTTAGAGTGCTCATTTATTCATTCATTAATTCATTCATTTTCCTTCGGCTTAGTCTCTATTTCAAAGGTCGCCACAGCGGAATGAACCACCAACTATTCCAGCATATGTTTTACGCAGCAGATGCCCTTCCAGCTGCAACCCAGTACTGGGAAACACCCATACACTGGCCAATTTTGTTTTACCAAGTTCACCTATACTGCATGTCTTTGGACCTGTGGGGGAAACCGGAGCACTTGGAGGAAACCCACGCCAACATGCGGAGAACATGCAAACTCCACACAGAAATGCCAACTGACTCAGCCGGGACTCGAACCAGCGACCTTCTTGCTGTGAGGCGACAGAGCTAACCACTGAGCCACCGTGCTGCCTAGTATACCACTTTTTAAAACGTTAATAGTTTAAAATAACTTCAGATAGTCAAATAGAAGGCAATACATAGCAGAAAGTATTTACCTCTTGTATTCAATTCCAAAGATAACCTCATACCTTCTGCAATCTGCCATTTTCATCCCAAAACATAGAAGTGTTATTCTCACCCAATCAATCACGATCTATCATATTATAAGTCTTGAGAAGTGATTTGCGATTTTCATGCCAGGTCAGTCTGCCCTGTAATGAATTTCTTGATTTTTAGTTGCTAACAGCATGAACTAGTACTGTGTGTCTAAAACTGTGTCCTACCCAATGCTAGAGTACTTAGGAATGTACACTTACTGGTACTATGATCCACCCCATGATCCGATTGCACATAGATTCCCAACTTCAGATTATTCCCATTCCGTTGTTTGCAAACAAAAGAGCCACAGATAAGAAATGAATATTAATATAGCTGTGATAAATCGTGTCGGTGAGGTCTGATCGCAAATTGATTATGCATGCATGTTGGATGTGCTCTATTTCTATCTGTTCCTGTTCGCTTTGTCTATAACACACCCTCCCTTCCCCCTTCTCCATGATTGATAGCATTGCAGCTTTTATCTCAGGTAAGCCGGTGCTGTTACTTATCTAGCCCGACTGTCACTGGACGAGAAAGGTGTTTGCTAGCACCACTCAGACAGCAGATTGGCTGGGCCCAGGCCAGTTGGGATAAACCCCCAGGTGGCGGGACTGTGGCCAATGTGGCTGTGTTGAAGTGTGGATGATACTTGCAAAACTGCATTTTCACATTGTTAGAGAAAACGAGTGCTGCTAGCCTTTGCAAAACACGACTCCACAATGCTAGATTGTTGTGGCTGGTTGCCTGGGAGTTCCTATGTTGTTGTAGCTCCAAGCTATCAATTATCTTCCTATCTAAACTATCACACTGCATAACCATTACATGTGTTGGCTTGAGAATGTGTGATGGAATAGCACATTAGTGGTGGATTTAAGTATTTCCACCTACCGGATAAGAATACTGTATGTCTAGCTTAATATGTAGTGATATTCTCCATGTCCCAGACTTTGGTGTTCAATGCTAAACACTAAACCAAAACTTAACACTTTAAGCAAACAGTAGAGCTCTGTTTCTCCTTTTATGCATTAAACAGGCATTCGAATGACACTACATCACCCCCTTCCATCCAAGGGACACAATTAAACCATGTTTTTTCTAAGAATGAGAACAGCCGACTCTATTTTCCCAGCTGTGCAGCAGTCCAGATGAGAGCATTTTTTCTTTTTTGGCTTTTTTTTTTTTGGAGAATGGTACCCCTGAGTTGCAGGGAGCGTGTCCAGCTCCATTTGCAGAGTTCTTTGAAGAGCGTAGCAAGAACAATTACAGCGTCATGGCACCGGCCTCATTCTGTGAGCGTCTACTCACGCTAACCCTGCATAATCACTCGAGAAAAGAGCCAAAACATTTGTCAAATAGAAATACTTATTAATTTATACTCCTTCAGAAATACTCTGTGGAACATGTGACTACCCTTCAAAACAATGCATGCAATTGATTACGTGGAGAAATATGATAATAAAATGCATTAGAAACAGATCTTGCAATTTTAAATAGCATGGCTATATCCACAATTGTTTTTGTGACGTAAATATACAGAATGAACTATATATAAATATTGTAAACAACATTTTATAAAATCTCAATTTAGTAAAATGCAACATAATTCATTCATTTTCTTTTCAGCTTAGTCCCTTTATTAATCTGTGGTCACCACAGCGGAATGAACCGCCAACTTATCCTGCATGTTTTACACAGCGGATGCCCTTCCAGCTGCAACCCATCACTGGCAAACACCCATACACTCCCATTCACACACATACACCACGGACAATTTAGCCTACCCAATTCACCTATAGCGCATGTCTTTGGACATGTGGGGGAAACTGGAGCACCCGGAGGAAACCCACACAAACACGGGGAGAACATGCAAACTCCACACAGAAATGCCAACTGACCCAGCCAAGGCTCGAACCAGAGACTTTCTTGCTGTGAGGCGACAGCGCTACCCACTGCGCCACCACGTCACCCAAAATGCAACATAATAAATTGAAAATTCTACATAAAAAAATAAATATATTTGATCAAAACACACACACACACACACCTGTCTGTTATTAACTGTTTATTAGTACTTATAAAGTATGGTCTAATTCTATGCTAAGCTATCCAATACCTAAACCCAACTACTACATTACTAACTATTAATAAGCAGCAGCCAATTGGTAGTTTATTGAGCTAAAAGTCTTAGTTAATGGTTTGTTAATGTGTGACCATATAAGTATAAATTCTGTCATATACTGTCAAACAATGAAGAATCCACTTAGCTTGATCCTTTGAGAATGTTTGATGCACTATGAAAACATAGAGAACTTCAAAAACCTCCCTAGGCTACATCAACCACAGAAATTAAGCAGCAAAAAACAGCATGTTCTGTTTCCCTGACCTTTCAGTCTGATCTTAACAGTTTGTGCATCACATTTCCTCATGGATTGTTTTGTGATCCTGTCACAAACTCTAATAAAGACTTTAAAAAATGTGTTGCAAAAGCATGGACAGTTAAAAGCAGCATTGCATCCAACAACAAACCTGAATTTTCTGGTGTAAGCACAACAAAGGCTGTTGCTCATTTCACATGTGCAAAGGGTGTGATTACAAAGAGTCTTAAAGGCATAGCAACAACAAAAAGTAGGGATCGAAGCATAATGACATTTTTGGCAAATATTATAAGATTGGCAATGGGAAAAATTAAATACTAAAATGTTATGTAATTACCCCTTTAATAGCTTCTCCCATTGTCACCTCTTGAAAAGCATGCTTCTTTTGCTGTTAACTGCTTTTACTTCTAGTGGCCATGCTTTTGGTGTACTGTGGATTAGTTCAACCCCTTCCACTGGCTTCTCATCTCTCTTTTTCTCTCTCTCTCCCTTCCTCCCTCTGTGCCTCAGCATTCCAATCATAGTGATGAGAGAGCTAGACTTGAACCTCTCTCTCCTTTTGCACTGCAGACTTCTATGAGAGCCTGTCCTAATGAAAATGTATTGTTGTCTTTCCCAATCACTGTTTGTTTATAAGTTCTCACATTTCTTCATTTTACTGCAGTCTTTGAGGGGGGAAAAAAATGCTATAGCTCTCATAATTACCACCGTCAGTCTGCAAACACTTAAAGCCTGCTTTCTATTTTAGCACTAATTTGTCACGCCCTGAAAATGTCTCTTATGAACAGCTATATATATGCATGTGAGAAAAAAAAGTACTAGGAATCCTAGGAAAAAACATACCATAACACTGTCAAAACAATGACGAAAGTGAAAATTAAAGTAAAGATAGAGTGTATAGGAATAATTAGATATAGATTTGTAATTCACTTTGTTGAGTCATTTTATAAATAAAAAAAATATTGCACAGGTTATGTGAGGGGGAAAAAAGAATCGTCCAAGTACAACATTTAACTTCCTAGAAATCATTATTATTATTTTTGGTGCTTAAGCTTCATGTAAGAATCAAATTCATGGTCCTTTGCACAATGCACTTATGTACTAGTATGCATGTCAGTGTGTCAGTATGTCAGTGTATCATCCAATGCCAGCGTGTGTCAGACAAGAGCAAAGAAACATCTTACGGTCATTCATGTTTTATTTATTGCAGAAACTGAAGTTAAAAAAAAATAGAAGCAAACATGGTAAAAAGGAGATCAGATGAGGTAGACTCTGTGATTGACCAGTAGGGGGCCTCGGCTCCTTGCTGTGTCTTCCTCAGTCTCCTCCCCCCAGAGTGTGGGAGTAAGAGTAAGTCATTCCCTTCTGCACTAGTGAAGCCATGCAGTGGGCGGCAGCTCTCCCATGAGGACAAACAGAGATAGGCTGCTTAAGACACTCCCCTGGCTGGGAGTGGTGCAGCCAGCCCTTAGCTCCGCCCACCATGCTGTGGAGGAGGAGGAACGCGGCGGTGCCCGAGCTGATCCCTTCAATCTTCCCCACAGTGTGGAGCAGCCGGCAGCGCGCACACACACACACACTCACGCACACACTCTCACACAACCACACACACTCACACTCACTCTCTCTCGCACACACACTCTCGCGTGCGCAACAAAGCAAGCAGACAAGGGAGGCGGGTAATAAAGAAAAGAACATCACAGAGGAACAACAGCATTGTTACACCTGGACTTTTTCGGATACTGCAGTCTGCCTGGAGTTTGTGCCATTTCCTGTGTGCTTCGCAACCTCTCGGCTCACGTCTGGTCCTTCCTGTGGAGGGTTTGAGTCCCATCAGCTGTGCATGCAGAGATCCAGATCCGACGACTGTCTACATTGCTGCTTTGTGCATCTGCCAGACGGGAACAAAGTGTGCGACTGGGATATCTGACAAGCTCCTCTGGGAACCGACGCTGCACCGACTGTCATAGAGAGAGAGATAGAGAGAGAGAGAGAGAGAGGGAGGAATAGAAAGAAGGAGCAAGATAGATAGAAAGAGAGAGAGTCAAAGTCAGGGCATGAGCAGGAGACTAGAAGTCGGTTTTCCGGAGAAGTGATCGCCACAGTGCCCCCTCCTCTTCCCTCACCTCCTTCCTTCCTTCTCTCCTCTCTCCTGTGCCGCTGCTCCTTCTTTCTTCGCGCACACCTCCGCTGCTATCCCATCCTTGTACCTCCGCTCTCCTTCCATCACCTCCTCCTCCCCTGCTCCCAAAGACGGCGAGAAGAGGAGAGGCACGGTGCACGCACGCTCGCCTGTGTCCATATCATCTCATTCTCTCTCTCAGTCATTCCTCTGGCTCTGTCCCTTACACGGATCTAGCCTCTAGCTGCGGAACCACAAGCGGAAGCTTTTTGAGTTGTTGGATCCCGCTCGCGAGTCTCTGTATCCAGCCACAGCCAGAAGGATTCCAGCTACATGGGCAAACGCTTGGAACAGCAACCAATGTACCCCCAGTACACTTACTATTACCCTCACTACCTTCAGACTAAGGTAAGAAACGTTGTTAATCTGGTTTTGTGATGTTCTGATTCTCTGCCTCTCACACTTCCTAGCATCCACACCATTCTGACAGATTTTTGACACATTAACCACATGACCAATACTTGACATGGGCCACTCTCTGGAGGTGCAAGAGTGCCCGTTTATCAAGACTGCATGCACACAATCTCACGATGCTGGGATTCTGTCCTATCAGCTGTGTAGCCTGTGGTGGTGGGGGGACTTGAATAATTGCATCCATCTCTCTAAGCCCCTACACCACCCGGACGTGGAGAATTGATTACCATGGGCTGATCGATAGGGCCGAGATGCTATCGAGGGCACTGGTGATCTCGGCTTCCCTCTGTGATTCATGAATGTTTTTATGCGGCGCACCCCATAAGAGGCTGGCACTTGCATTACATGTTTGAGTGAATGAAAGTGTAGAGAGAGCTATGATTTTGATCAGATTGGACAAAAAAATGGCTGTCAGAACAAAAGGCATAACGATGCATTTTCCCAATCAATCTGGGGTGGGCAAAATAAGAAGTGCAAAAGATGCGAGGGATGAAAATTGATGGAAAGTCTTTTGGAGGAGTTGCTTGCTCAACGTTGGCCAAATATGCAAGCGTTCCCAAAAGACACATGATAAACGGCATCGGCCAAGTCGCTCTCCATCAGCAAGTGTTTACGACCTCTCTCTTTCCCTCCTTCTACCCCTGTGTTACATTCCCAGAATTTCATAAGCGATTGGTCAATCTCAACCTTCAAAATCTCAGAAGAGCTTATAGAAACAACTTGATTGATGCCCTTCATCACTAGTCTATCCATGACACTAGCAACAGGCACCGTTTACCCATCAATACACACACACGCACACACACACACACTCCCCACTCCTTCTAGCTGCCTTCAAGGTCATGTCAAATTGGATCTTACCCACTTCCGTTGTCTAATGAGTTTCTCAAGAGTGTCTCCAAGGAATGGGGGGCTCGTCCAGAGCATCACGTCTTTGTCCTTCTCTCTCATCACAAACACAAACTTACAACAATAACTCACCGGACTAAATAGGGCCTGTCAAAGAGAATGCATGCATATTCAAAAGGTTCAGATTTGCACAAAGCATGCTGGTGATCCTTCCCAAAGTGAAGCACTACGGCAAACACTGAAGCATCATGGGTAATGGTCAAATGGGCCAGTCTGGGAATAATTATTGATCTGCAGATTATTAAAGGAGATGGAGGAGGTTTTTTGGCACTGGAACGGAGGTTCAGATTTCAGATATTCGGTCTTGCCTGTGAAGGATGGGGACCTCATGTGAGCACGGGTCAGCGTGAGTGCGATTGCGTGTGTGTGCATGATTGGGGATGTAAATGGGCTGTTATTAATCTTGATTCTAGCATGCTCTCTGAGTGGAGGCATTCCTCCAGGGGAAATCAATCATGAGGGGGAAGAGGGGCAACTGACACACAATCACTGCCCTCGCTCTCTCTCCCTCTCCCTCTCTGCCCCAATAATGCTCGGCGCTCAATGAGAGGCAAATGTTAAGCAGGGGAAATTATGATGCTACAGTAAGCCGTTAATGTCGAAAATCAGTAATTCGGTTAAATTATATAAAGACCCTGGTATCAATTACATGTAAATGACTTACTTTCACTGAAGTAGGTTCAAAAGAAAATTAAACTCGGCTCGGAAATGTTTCCATTGTTTTATAATGTGGGTCACAGATATCACTGAACATGAAATTACAAGCAAACAATACCAGGCCTTGGAGCAAGATGTTGGTACACAAACTGAACAGATTTAAAATGCAAATTCTGTTTATATCCGTCTATTTCTAGCTAACTGTAAGGCCTGCATACCTTTAAATGTTAAAGATTTCAAACAAGCATGTTTAAAGTTTTACATTTTAGTTAAAATATTCAGTCATATGTCTTTCTCTCAATTTAAACTCATTTTAATTATACTTGCTTAAAGTCACATTTAAACTGCAATTATTCATTGTCTCCACAATTCAAATTCATGAATGTCATACAACCCAAATCAACTGATTTATAATGTCACAAATCCTCTCGATAGTCCCCTCATGTGAATTAAGTACAGATCTTACTGATCGAGTATGGATGGATATATAAACTTGAGTATGTGGGCTGAGGTATCCTTGACATACACCATTGGGATATAAAATAGAATTTAAGGGAGGTAATTCCCCCCTGGTATTGTGTCAACAGAGGCCAGTGGGGCCCTGTCTTCCATTCAATCAACGGCTAGAAGTCAGGGCTTTACGGTGTGTGTGCGCATTGATGTTTCGAAAGAAGGGAAAAAGGAAGAGAGCCTGACTGAGCGCTCAAATCCAGAGCCATGAGATTGCGTATGCGAGCAAATGTGTGTGTGTGTGTGTGCGTGTGTGTGGTGTTCGGTTACACTCTGTGGGGTCAGCTTTATGTACAGCAGAAATAACATCCAGTCGGCCGTTTAAACCTCTCCTCTCTGTGGGAGTGCATGCTAACTGCCCTGCAGTGAGGTGACATGTGGCTTGCCAGCAACATTGCTGGTGCATTATGGGTACGGTGCATATATGTGGCTCATTATATTTCTGCTGCTCTCAATGTCATTTAGGATTATTACGTTGTGATATTTACTCCGCTTGTGGATAATTACTGATAATCAGCCTGATGCTTAATTTTCCTCTAGTGACACCTTTTTTTTTTACCACATCGGTGAAAATGCTCTCATCTCCCGTCCTCCAAACAACCTTTATCTGAGTAATTAAACTCGTTAATGGACAGGCAATTTTCAGGTATCAACGACAATTTGATTTTCAATTTTCATTACCAACACTGTCATTAAACAGGTGAAAGGATAGATTAAAATCCACAAGTACACGCAGGCGATTCACACACAAATGACTCCAATTGAGGGATTTAGGCCTATGATATAGTTTGGTTGTTATTTTTTTAAATGGTTGTGCAGCCCATCAGATATTGTTGGAGGACAAAGCCTGGCTCCTAATCACTTGTCCTGTCCAGCGTTCTCCCTCTGAGAGTACAATAACATTACTTGTAATCGTATTATGTGATGTTAGGCTATAATACTGTTTTGTTTTTTCAAAAAAAATCTAATATTTGGTTGGTTTGTGCCCTAATGTATTTTTATCTCTTGCTGTGTGAGTTTTTCTTCAGAGTTTCTGTTGGAAGTGAGCCATAATGACATACAGTACATAGAAACATGAACTTACAAGAGTGCAGGCTTTGTATGCGTTTGTGAATTATACATGTAAACACTTTCATCAGGAAAGCCTGCACTGTAAAACGCTTGCTGTAAGTGTCTGCCTCTAGCCGTCGAGTTGGGGACGTCAAATCTGCAAAGAGTGCTAAATTATGTTTCCCTCTGTTTAATTTTTTCGGGTAGAATCTGAACGCAAATTTAAACCACAAACAGCGGCGTTTGAGATCAAAAACTTTTCTACAGTTTTCCGTGTTGTCTTAGTGGTTTAAATCAAATTTGTTATTAAAAATGTTGCTATTAAAATGTACAAAATTTTAACAGCATCTTTAAAAAAAAAAAAAAACGCAATTCCTTTCGGTTTCTTTTTTTTATTTAAAAAGCAATCCTGTTTAAAACGACAACCGTTAAAAGTTATAACAGAGCCACTCATTCACACAGAGATGCTACTCCATAATGTGATTTGATCTGTCTCAACTTGTAAATGTCTTTTCACTTGAGGTTTTTGTTTAATGCTGAACATCAGTGCATCGGGAGAAAAAAAACTACTTTAACATGCATGCTTTTAAACTAAATGGAGCCGTGAGTCATGAAGTCGTGAGACACTCTACTTTTATATACAGTTAGAAAGCACGGATGTTCTCTAAGCAGTCTAATATTTACAAGAGAGACGGTTTTAAACGCAACAAGCCTTCCTATTTTTACTTTTTTTTTTGTCGTCAATGTTCATCTCTTTTCTCCCTGTCATTTTCTCTTCTTCCCTCCCTTTCCCTCTCTCGCTCTCCTTCTCCCACTGTGTCCTGGGCATTCTCTCCAGCCATCTGTTCAGAGGGGTGAGGTTCACTCTGAAAAGAGGAACATACTTGGCAAACATACCCTCATAGGTGGATAAAATTTTATGCCCAAGATTGTCCTCGTTTCAGGGGTGAAACGCTCTGCATTAGTCACAAACATGAAAAGAACGGAATACAAAGCGCACAAAAGAGCTGTTTGGAGAAGTGCTTCACTATTTTCTGGCCCGTACTGAAGGTGAAATGTGTTCTAGATTTTCACATCTTGCATCAGAGAGCAATAACTCTCATGCGCATCCAGTTTCAAAAAACCAATAGGAGAACGTGCAAAGAAACTCACTCTGCGCTGAAGAACTGATACGATTACATTGATAAAACTAATGGTTCTGATCTGATCCATTGAGACTCATTAATATACAAAAAAAGCACACACTTCATTTTCATTCTATATTAAAGACCACACTATTAGGGAAAAAACCTGATTGCTCAAAGGTTGCTCTTCTATAAAGTAACTCCAGACACCTAATGGAGACCTTGGTCATGTTTTATGCAGGGCTTTGAAGAATTTTACTTTTTCCATGACCTTTCTAGTCATTTGTGATAACTGGATCTTTCAAATTTATTTTGATTCTGAAAAGCAGGATACTTAACCAAAGTTCCCATTTGCTTTCAATTTGATCTCACAGCTAAATTTAACAACTGAGAAATTAAAGTGCCCCTATTATGTTTTTTCCCAATATTACCTTTCATACAGAGAGTAATATAGCTGTTTGTGAATGTACAAGGTCTGCAAAGTTTTAAAGATCAAAATACACAGCAGTTAAACAGATAAAAAGAGTTGTCTTCTAACAGAAAGAGCTAATTCTGAACCCTCAAAATGAGTTGTCAGCAATTGCAGTTTTAATTCTTTAACTGACATATATTAATTGATTTATATTTGCATAATATCAGCCTATGGTCTTTACTGGTTGCCTGCAAAGAACATCTACTTTTACTCACCCTCCAAAACTTTACTTTGTTTTGTCAGAATAGAAAACATTTATAATGCACTTACATTGAAACTTCCCTTATAAATCACTGAAGCTCCAAATGTAGCTTATATTTGCATCTGAACTTTATGTTCATGATTTAAAAAAATAGTTAATCACAGTTTATCCACAATTAATCACATGTGCAAAAACAAAACACAGGTGTTTTCTGCTGTGGATAATCAACCTATTAAACTAGCATAAACTCTTTCATTCATTCATTTATTTTCCTTCGGCTTAAGCACCTGGAGAAGACCCACAGGAACACGGGGAGATCATGCAAACTCCACACAGAAACACCAACTGATCCAGCCAGGGCTCGAACCAGCAACCTTCTTGCTGTGAGTCGACAGTGCTAACCACTGAGCCACCGCGCCGTCCCAGCATAAACTTTTTAAAAAGCAAACAAAAAGTACAAAGATATCTAATGCAATATGCACATATGAAATTAATTTTTCACAGTATATGTACTTTGATTCTTAGAGTCATGGGGGTCTTTTTTGCCACGTTATCTTGAATTTGTGTGCATTTGTCTAGTCCAGTCAGAACATCTCATCAATCAGAGCAGAGCACAGCAAGCTTGCAGAATAAAGGGGTTTCATGAGAACAAATTTTCAAACAAATCATTTGAGACTTTCTGAGAATGTCAAATGCAAATTATGAGACAACCAAAGTGTTTTTAGACGTTGAATGTATATGTAAATGTATTGTAGGTTTACATTCAGTACATAGGTTGGTTTACCTATTTTAGGACATCTCCAAAGCAAAATTAGAAACCCTGTAATAGCAATATAGACGTACTTTAAATAACTTTTTCCTACAAACAACAGATTGAATAGATTTACCTGAAATGACATGAATTAATTTTTACTTGTAAACCTTATGTGAATAAAATTTGATCCAATCCTTCTGTAAAAAATTAATAGGAAGATTAATAGGGAGAAATAAATAAGAGCAGACTCATCACAGACCTGCACCGCTACTTCTTATTCAATGACAAAAAACACACCACAGCCTTCATGTGGTCTCCCACAACCTAAGCTCCACCGTAACCTCAAAAACTCCAAAATGACAGATACTCTAACTCACCAAACAATCTGCCCATTAATCACAAGTTTTAAGCTTTCACTTAATTTCAACATTCGCACTCATGATCCAGTCTCATGTAAAATATGCTGAAAGAAATAAAATTCTACTTTCAGTTAAATCTATTCATGTTGTTCAGGAAGGATAATGCACTCAAAAATGAATCTTCTGTCCTCACTTGCCCTTTATACTGTTTATATCCATACAACAATGAAATATGGTCTAAAAAAAAAAAAAAAAAAAAAAAGTTTACTTTTACTGTACAGACGAAAGAAAATCTTTTTGGTTTCTCAAAATAAAGCGTGGAATAACTTTCACTGTAAAAATTGCTGGTTTCCACACAATCGATTTGTGTTGGGACAACATGAAGAAATTAAGTTAACTTGTTAGTTTTTACAAATTTAAGTGGATTGAACATAAAACAATTAAATTGTGCCAAGAAAACCTCAAAAATTGTGTTGTTTCAGCTCATTTTAAATAAAAACAAACAAACAAAAAAAACAGCAAACTTCATTTTTTTTTGAATGGGGAAAGTCTTTTGCACATATACACTGTCATCTTCATGAAGTAACAGCAATCCCTCCCCGTATTCATCCATGACCACCAGCATGCATGTGCGGTCTAGTCTGTAATGGGGTGATCTGAGCTAGCTAGTTGGTTTCTGTGGGTTTGAGAGAGCCTGAGGAGAAAGGCACCGGTCCTGAGGTAATGGCCCTGCTGCATTTTTAATAGAGGACCACTTTGTAACAACCCGAGCCTGATGGATTCTCTCCTTTTAAGGGCCCTGCCATTTCTTTTTTACACACAGCTTGCTTTTAGGCCACTGGTGTAAGTGCTCGACAAAGCCTGTGTTCAGGGATAAATAGCCAAGGCGAACCCAAGGAAGGCTGCGGCAACACAGGGACTCATCGACGTTTTACCGTCGTTCCTCATTGATGCTGTCGCTGCTGGGCTTTGCATCGTTGCATCTCCGAGACAAACAAGGAACAAGATTTGAGTTAGAGGCTGAGCGTTTAGCAGTAAATATAGATCTAGTGTGGATTCTGGAAAGGGATGGCGTTTTGTAGGGGGGGGGCAGGGATGTGTTTGATTTGGGATTTCGGAACTGATCAGTCGTAGCTGATGTATGATGCCATCGTCAGCGGTCGCGCATGCATGTGTGAGTATAAAACTGGTGGTTTAATGAGCTCAGAGTTGTAATTAGCGTTTGGGAAAGCTGCTTTTGCTATGAATTCACACAGAGAGGAACAGTCTGTTGCAGCTTGGCTTCAGTCGCAAACGATAACCACTCGATTTGGAGAAAAAAAAAAAAGAGGAGGAATGTTGGTGGCAGGCGCTCCTCCTTCACAGTGTAGTGCCTTTCAGCCGTTCCTGTCATCTTCCCTTACCGCCCCTCCTGTGCATTTCATCTATAGACTCATTGGAAAACATTTCCCCCTGAAAGCAACCAAGGACAGAATATTTGACGGAAGGTATCATAAATCCTTGAGAACATGCTACTCGTTGCACAGACTCCAGCCCCGTACCCTCATCTCCCGCACCAACCTTTCCTGTGTCAGGAAAAGTACACGCAAGGACTGCGCACACTAAGGCTGAGTGATTAATCAAAATGAAACCGAAATTCATAACCTACAACCAACGTAATATTTTCAGATAAAAAAGTTCTATCTTAAAAAAATGTAATTAAATAGAAAAATAAAATTAATTGCCACACACACACTTAACATATGCAAGTTATTATTTTGTATTTTTCACATATTACATTTTAAATTGATATTGAGTTACAAAATATAAATGTTATTTACAACTTTTTCCATAACACTTTTAAAATGTCATTTTACTTGATGCTGGTTATATTTCACTTTGACATGTATAATGTTTTCTATTTCACAAAGATTAGAAATGTCCCACTTTCAATAGTTGAGTGCGTTTACATTACAAACTTTTAACAAACTAGGAGGAGTGGAGGACTTATTCATTCATTCATTTTCCTTTGGCTTAGTCTCTTTATTCATCAGGGGTCACCACAGCGGAATGAACCGCCAACTTATCCAGCATATGTTTTACACAGCGGATGCCCTTATAGCTGCAACCCAGTATTGGGAAACATCCATACATTCTCATTCACACACATACACTAAGGCCAATTTAGTTTGTCCAATTCACATATGCCGCATGTTTTTGGACTGTGGGGGAAACCGGACCACCCGGAGGTAACCCAAGCAAACACGGGGAGAACATGCAAACTCCACACAGAAATGCCAACTGACCCAGCCGGGACTCGAAACAGCAACCTTCTTGCTGTGCATCGCCCTAAGTCAATAAAATAATTGTTTATTAATCAAGGTTTCTTTCCCAGTACTGGGTTGGGCATCTGTTGCGTAAAATATATGCCAGAATAGTTGGCGGGTTCATTCCACTGTGGCAACCCCTGATAAATAAGGGACTAAGCCGAAGGAAAATGAATGAATGAATAATCGAGGTTTCGATTTTAGGTCATATCACCCAGCCTTAGCGCGCACACACACCTTTTGAGTGTCAAAACAGCCTCCTTTAATAAGATACAGCTACAGTGATTCTAACCCACCATAACTGTATCCAATTCTCCACGGTCTGGCTGAAAATCAGGCCCTACAAAGGTACATTAAAGACCGCTCTGGGAAAGGCCATTTGTTTTGGCCTCGATTTCAAACCGCTGAAGACCGTAAAGATGGCATCTGAAAGGACTTGTTCCTCCCTTCACTTCCCCAGTTGGATAAAGATGCTTTGGGGTCTCAAAAGTGCCCGGGGATTGGGTGATGATTCAATAAAGATTTCCCCACGCCTGCGGAGGCTGCTCAGGGGTTGGCATGGCGGCTAGCACGCTGCCTGGGATTAGCTTATGTAAACAGTGCTTTTGTTGGGTTTCGGTTGAATTAATTTGCTCGCCCCATGTGCTTTTATCAGGATAATTTGTGCAGCAGACACTCAAAGACTTGTCCAAACATATCCCCAGGCTCAAGGCTAAATACAGAGCTAGTAATGACACTCAAACGTGCGGCATGCCCTTTTCCCAGATTTCCCATCATACTAAATGTGGCTTCTGAGGTCATATGTTTTCTGTTGAATGTCAAGGTGAATCACACAGCCTTAAATGTACACCAGGACTGTCCAAAATTTAAGAATAAGCGGCCTTTCAAATTATGAAGGCTATTGAATTGGCCATACCTTACAGGAAGCTGAATTGGAATAGCAGAAAGTGTCATTTCTTTAATTGCAATTATGAGAAGAGGAAAAAGTTGAAGAAATAAATTGCATAAAATATAAATAAGCACACATGCAAAGGTTTTTTTTTTCTACTTTTTGTCTTGTATTTTTCCATAAAACTATAAATTAGTAAAATGTATATAAAAAGAAAAATATTCAAATAAAGACATGCAAAAATCTGTCCGTTCAGAATCAGACAAAAATAAGTTATAAGTTGGTCTCAGGTAAATTCTAATTTTGCTATGCTTATTATAAGCACACATTTCTAAACAATTTAAACAGAGCAATCTCATTCTAAGGCCTGAAAACGTTCTTCTATAATTTTCTTAAAAATGTTTACGTTTTCTTTTAATTTACTTTTTTTTATTATTAAACTTTCTTCAATTAAAATTGCAATTCTGCAATGTGTGCTACTTTCATTCATGAATTCAATTATACTTATAGTATTCAAACTGTATTCTCAATTTAGTTCTATAGGAAACTCATAAATCCAATTGTTCACCTGAAGTGAACTCTATTGTGAAAACTGTGCTGATTATCCTCCGCTCTCTTTTATCCATTTGTTTGTACATGACTAACATATCCTCAGCTGGTCTGTGGTGGGTTCAGTGAACAGCTGTGCTTGTTAGCCATTGTGAGCTTGAAGGCAGGAGCCTCTGCTTTTGATGGTTCAGTTCACTTGAGTGCATTGCTGCTAGGAGGTGCTAGGTGCTAAAGAAACCAAGCCTGGACTTATTAGCAGAGCTATCGGTCACACAACAGCACCCTTGATTGCAAGAGCGAAGGCAAAAAATATGAGTTTTTTTTAACGACTAATTCCAAATGGGTGTCATGCAAGTATTTACTTTGTATCAGATGTTGTAAAAATCTGTAAAAGAAATAAGAGTAGACACAAACGAGAGTGAAGAGACAATAGCTACACTACAGCTCAAACGTTTGGAGTTGGTAAGACTTTTTTAAAGTTGTTGGAAAAAACTATTGCATTACAAGAATGAATTTGATCAGCTGTATAATTTATCATTTTAATATACTTCAATAAAAAAATAAAAAAATAAAAACATGTTGAGGAAACCAACATCTTACAAAAACATAACATAAATCTTTTTCAACATTTTAAATCTTTTTACTGTCAGTTTTGATCAATTTATTGCATATTTGCTGAATAAAAGCAATCATTTATTTCAAGAATAATAAAAATCCTTCCGACCTCAAAATTTTAAAGAGTAGAAAACATCAAAAATATATCTCTTCTGAAACTCCCAAGGAGAAATGGGTTATGATTAAGAAACATCTAAGCCGGAAGTCTTCATTTAATATCCACCTAGGAAAACAATGGATATGTCATAGAAATCTCATTTGCGATTGTTACTTCCTGCAGCGCCCTCCTTTTTCTTTCCTCTCTCCTCTTTCACAGTCCAAATTAGCGAAGTCAAAGGCACATAAAGAAGCCCAGAAAAGGAACAAGACAACTGCATAAAAAAGCAAATAAGACAGGAAGTAGAGGACGCGCTCAGAATTCGCCCTAGAGATGCTACAAACAGCGTGACCTCATCCTTTCAGCCCAGCAATCTAATCGCGTACACGCACACAATAGTCGTGTTGCTGATTCGATGTGTCTTTTTAAAAGTTTAGGCAGCATAAGCACTTCGCTGCATTCATGTGCTGCATATTTTATTAGCCTCTCCAGTTTTATGAATGATTAAGCTCCTTTGTGTGCAGCGCTCGGCTGCAGCCAGGTCTCAACCTCAACTAGAGCATGCATGTGAAGCGCTTTTTCTGCGCATGTGTATCGCTTCATAATGCTCTATCGAAAACAATGGGCCCCTAAAGGCCTACACTGCCCAGTGTCCCGGGGTCTTACCCTCCTCGTCCTTTTGTGCGAGCGTGCTTTTGTTTGAAATGCTGGCCCAGACATTTCCCTCTGCACTGAGATTGTATTTCCCAATGCCGGTCGCCAGGATGAGATGCATTTAGCTGGCTAAAGTGGTGCTAGGCACAAAAAAATAAGTCTTTTGTAGAAGCACAAGCGCTTTCATCTCGCACTGCGGTAGCGAGAAAGCAGAAGGGCCTTTTGGGGGAGGATGTTAAACTTTAAAATTTCTTTTAAACTTTCGGCATCTATATTCCACTACAGTCTGTCTGACTTCCATCAGCTTCCCTTTCTGTCTTGCACTTCAAAAAAATAAGGTTAGACACACACTAGTCGCAGGCTCTGATTGGGGTGTTATTATTTCGGCAAGAAACGGTAGGCGGTTTGACAAATAGGTGTGAGAGGAGAGAGGACAGGGGGCATGTCAGGGACATCGTGCTAATGGCTGTGTGGACACATTCCATAAGAGGACGCATGTATCGGTCCACTGCACACCAACTTCACACTAATCATCTCACTCACTGCTTAATGGCCAACATTTGTTTAAAGAAGCCAGGAATGCCCGCACGAGCCAATTAGAGAGCATATTGGCATTCATGAAGGGATGTCTTTTCTCCTTTGTGTGGGTGTTTGAGTGTCTCTAGGAATGACTGTGTGTTTGTGGGGTTGGGATTGAACTTGCGGACGCCGGCAGGCAGGTCAGAATGGGAGGTCAGAAAGAGTCTTGGGTCACAGTCACTCTAACTGTCCGAGGCTAATTAGACTGCAAACACACACACTCCAATGCAGCACATTCTAGCCTTACTAATGAGCCTATCACTGTCTAAGAGCAGCATCTTATATCTCACACACACACTCAGAGCCTAATGGGCCTGCTCACTTACTGGCCTATCCTCCCTGATGCACGGCACTCTCACAGCATCGAGCACTGCAGATGGTCTGCTAGAGGAATTCACAGAAGACCAGTGACTGCAGCTCAAACAGAAAACAAGAACAAGCTTGTTGAAGATGAAGATATAAGATATCACATTTAAAGGGACAGTTCACTGATGGAACAGAAAACGTGAATTTCTAAATATCTTGGCCAGGACAAAGTGAATCAGGACTCATAACACTCAAAGTGAATGTCAGAAAGACAGATACGTACAATAAATGGGGTTTATACCATGCATTACGTGCAAGGAACATACCAAAATATAGCTTAAAGTTCAATTTGATCAGTCAGAGCACTTACTTTGGGTACTGTTTGCCTTTTTTACATTAACGGTGCCAAATCAATACTTTTAAAAAGGTGCAGGTGACTAAATGGTGCCTGATCCAAAGTGTCTGCACTTTTTCATAAAGGTTATGATCAATACAAATGTCTTTGTATTCGTTTAAAGTATAGTAGCGGATATCCATTATTCCCTTCACACATCCACTAGTCAACTCATCTTGCCTACATAGTTATTGCTGTCTGCAGTAGTGCTGTTGTTGTTCCGTCTGTCCATTTCTTTTCCAACTGACTGTGAAACAAACTATGTCCTGGTTCAGCACTGACATATTGTGCATAAACTAAGTAGGACAAAAAAAAATACAATTTCAAAGCGCATGTGCGAGCTGCTCATACATTGCATATACGGTTAGAAATATTGGATGACATTCCTATAGAATGCAAGTTAAACAAATATAAATTGCATTTATTTTATATAGGAGTTACTGGTTTAAAATGTAGCTGATTGATTAGGCATTAAAAAAAGCATTTGCCTTGTTTTATTTATTAGGTAGAATGTCTTATGTCTTATGTTGCACGAGTATGTTTTTAGGCAATATCTAAAAAAAACATTGTATGGGTCAACGTTATCTATATTTATTTTATTAAAACATTAATTAAATATCATGTTAATTTTGTAGAAAATTTCGTAAATTTCCTACTCTAAATATATCAGATCTCATTTATTTTTTTATTGCACATTGCTCATTTTTGATTAGTAATGTGCATTTATAAGCACTTAGTTTAGATGATTTTAGATGCATTTTTATCAATATATAGTTTTTTTTTAACCCTCAGATTCCAGATTTTTACATAGTTGTATCATGTCATGAATAAATTCCAATTTAAATAACAAAATGACACATTGTGGTCCGAAGTCACAAATAATCAGTCAAAGCCTACTAATTAATTGCTAGAATAATCAATAAGTAGATAAATTAATTATCAAAATAATAGTTTGTTACAAGACTACAGTGTTAACACAGAAATACATTACTTTTACAAAACAGGTTATACCAATGTATTGTGATATACAATGGTACTAAATACCAAATCGGCGACGCGGTGGCGCAGTGGGTAGCACGTTCGCCTCACAGCAAGAAGGTCGCTGGTTCGAGCCTCGGCTGGGTCAGTTGGCATTTCTGTGCGGAGTTTGCATGTTCTTCCCGTGTTCGCGTGGGTTTCCTCCGGGTGCTCCGGTTTCCCCCACAAGTCCAAAGACATGCGGTATAGGTAAATTGGGTAAGCTAAAATTGTCCGTAGTGTATGTGGGTGAATGAGTGTGTATGAATGTTTCCCAGAGATGGGTTGCAGCTGGAAGGGCATCCGCTGCGTAAAACATATGCTGGATAAGTTGGCGGTTCATCCCGCTGTGGCGACCCCAGATTAATAAAGGGACTAAGCCGAAAAGAAAATGAATGAATGAATAAATACCAAATCATTACTTCAATATGCTATCTATTCTAAGGTGATACATGTTCAAAAACCACAGTATTTTCATGGTACTTTTACAAAAAGAACAGTACATCAATCACATAGGCAAATACAAAAGTAGACAGACAAAGATACATGCGTAGATCAAGGAAGGCACAAACTGAGAGCGATATATAAAATCAGCTCTCCTCTTTTCTTCAAAAGAAAGGCCACAAGCTGTCTATCTCCCACTGCCAGCCCAGTTAAACTCCTCACGCCTGAGCTGAGCTGGGTTTGCATAATTCAGCAGGGTGGGCAAATCCAGATCTGCAGATTATCATGGCTAACAGCACAAAGGCACATGAGAGCTAAAGTAGAGATGAAAAGATAAGCACACACTCACATGCAGCATCGCCATGGCTGTATCTTCTGTATCGATTATGTCCTTTTATGGCCATCAAAAGTGATGTTCACACACTGTGCACACAAATAACCGCAATTACCGTAGGTCCATTCCACACTTCAGACCTCAGTTGGTTTTCAAACTTTTCAAACCACACCGAGTTTGGCTTCATTCTCTGTCACACTTGCCTGATATTTCGTCATCTCGTCGCACACACACTCCTAATCCTTTTTTCCGCTGCCTTTTAGCTTTTCAAGCAATTCAATTTTATCTCAGTTTTGCCAAAGGATCGTCACACTAGTTTTTTTCCAGAGAATTTTATTAAAGGTCCTAATGGGGGACGCGGTGCTGCTGTTGATTATAGGAAAGAACCTGCGTTACCGGAGGCAAATCTAGTCTCCAGAGCAGGTTTTAGTGTAATAGGACAGAGAAGCTTCAAAGCCGAGAGTTCTCACAGGCGGCAGCTCTGGTCTTTGCACAAAAGGAAAAGCTTCCTCTGGTCTCCACAGATGTTATCTGGTCAAATTGGCTCTGGTCTTTGTCAAGAGTGTGTTCCTTTTTGAATATACAGGTAAGTGTCTGTTGTAAATACCTCACTGTTTTCCATTGTGGTGCTGGTTTGTGTTCAACATTGACTTAGGAATTAATCCAATATGCGGAGAAGGTCAGATCATGGACGGCACGCTGTACAGAAACAGATTGGAGTTTTTTCTGCAGCTTTTTGTATCAGTCAAAATTTTTATGAGAATTATTACAGAGTAAAATGTTCCAGGTTTAAAGGTACAAAAATGAAAACCTGCTATGAGGATGGGTAAATGACATGAAATGTAGGAGAATGTCTGAAAAATATTCATGCTGTGAACAATAGTGACCACATCTGTTAAACCCCCAATCTCTCTCTATCTCTCTCTTTTTTTTTCCTCACAAAACCATAAAAGTAGTCCATATGAGCCTCCTGAAGCCATATCAAAGCTTTATGTGATGAAGACTTAAATTTATGCTCGTATAGAGTCCCACAGCTGTGATGTCAAACCCCGGAAGACTTTGCCACTTTTCCTATGGATTTACAACAGTCAATGAGTAAAAAAGGTCTATTATAAACACATCTTGAAAATATTTTGTCAATTTCTCTATGCATGAATTACATCCATGCTATTAAGGCAAATTTTGAAGCAGTTATGTTAAGTCCACTATATGGATATAAGTAATGTCAAGCTACATTTGATTTACCATAACTTATTCTACTCATGAATAATAATAAAAAAAACATTTAAAATAACAAAATAATATGTTTCAGTGAATTTTTACCTTGAGAACTGTCTGCTGAAGACTTGAAATAAAGTCGAACGGAATTGTATGTTGCCATTTTAAAGCTTAAAAACAAACTACAAAAAAAAGAAAGAAAAAAAATCATAAGAAATACAAGTTAATTACATTTTTCTTTTTGAGTAAGAATACTATGCAAATTCTTAATTATCAATATGAATAACACGCATTAACTTGTGAAGAAAGACTGCACAAACAGCGGGTGTCACTTGATAGATCTTACACTTGATCTCACTTGTTCGTTTTGAACTCCAGTTCAGTTAAATCAAATAAAAATATGTCAGCACATTAAGCCAAAATACTATACACTAAAGACACATTCTCTGTAGACAAATTCTTGGGCTGAATATCTTATATGTAGCGTTGCCTCTCTAGTAGATTCATTTTATTTCAAGGCCTTTCAGTTATTCCTTTACAAGAATATGATGTTTGGTCACATTTTACAATAAGGTTTCATTAGTTAATATATTTACTAACATGAGCTAATTATGAACAATACTTTTAAAAGTACTTACTAATCATAGTTCAACATTCACTAATGCATTATTAACATCCAAATTCATGCTGCTTGTTAACATTAGTTAATGCACTTTGCTTAGGCTTGTATTTTACAGTACTGTAAAAATACTCAAAAATGTCTCTGTCAATGTTTTCAAACACTTATATTTGATTTACCAAAGTCACAAAAGTGCTAATTTCACATCTGTCACATCCATAACAGAGAGGGGTCACATCCATTTTTGTTCTATAGAGAGTCAACTCTTATCCTTTTGATTAGCATTGTTTCTTTTGGGTTGTGCAGTTTCATTCACAAAATTTCTACAAAGTATGTTGTATACTGTAAACTCGCTAACTTTTTTGGTCACATCCATAACGCATGTTTATTTAAAATATCATTTATTTATGTTTATTTATCCTCATTTAAAATATAAAAAATATTTACAGATTGATATTTTTCTGATCCCAAAACTCTGTGGTTAGTTGTTTTGGAAAATATAAACAGCTGTTTCAATATCATTTTAACATATACTTTCTCTGTGAAATTGTGTTTTAAGTTTTTACTGCAAAGGTCACATCCATAACGCTGGAATTGCTCAAATGCATTACCTAGCATTAACTAATACAACCTTATTGTAAAGAGTTACCTGATTTTTTTTGTAAAATGAATGTCACTATGAATGAACTATTGTTATAAAGATGTAACTCAGTCATGCAGGTTTGAAACAACATGAGTAAAAATAAATGACGACAGCATTCATTTTGGGGTACGTTATTTGACTAATGGGTTTGTCGAATGAAATCCGGCTGCAGTGGTCATCGAAGTGAATCCTACAAGTCATGGCCTCTGGTTCAGGGCACAATAGCACACTGAAAAAAAAATTATTCATTGAATTTTCTAAAAAAAAAAAAAAAAGGTAAGTGGTTGCAAATAATTTAAACAGGCTGAATTTAAACAAACACATTAGATTTAGTAATGTTCATTTAAATTCAGCTCATATAAATTGCTTGCAACCACTTACCTTGAAAAAAAATGTAGTAAACCCAACGAATAATTTTTTTTCAGTGTATGAAAGCTGTCTGATATGAAAAGGTGTACACTTTCCAGTGCTCTGGAGTGAATTCCTTGCAGACTGCAGACACAGCTAGAGTCGTTCCAGGTAGGTTTCAATTTCAAATGCATTCTCTCTCTCCCTCCCTCTCTCTCAAGTGGATCATTGCTCTCTCGCCCTCACATTGAGCCTGCGTTACTGGAAACCAGCTGCAAAGAGACTCCCAGAGGTGTGTGTATGTGTGTGTGTGTGTGTGTGCGCCAGGATCACCCCTTACCACCAATTAAACCGCACAGTCTTTTCAAAGAATCAATTATTAATAACAAGAGGTACTTCACAGGGGCCTGCCTCTCATGTACTCTCCCTCTTTCCCTCATGTCCTTTTTTGGGTCCTTTCTTTGACTCTGTCGCCGTCCCGAATCATTTATGCATCCCTCCCTCTCTCTCTCCACCCCGCCGCACGCAGGCTTTTCTCAGGTAACACTGCTGCATTCCAGAAGAGGACAGTGATACGACCGCATTGTGCCATAGACACACAAAGCTGTAGGAAAATCCCCACCCTTGCTTTAATGATGTTGCAAGGAAACAGCATGCCATCTACTTCAGAAACCTGATCGGCGCAAGCATGCATGCGTGTGTGTGTGTGTGTGTGTGTGCGTGCGTGCGTGTGTATATTGGTGCAGCATATGGCTCTTATGGTACTAAACAGCACTATCATGCTCGGTGCAACTACTAATGGGTCTAGCGGAAAGAGGCCTGGCTTAAGGGGATGTCCGCCGCTTGTACCATAATTGGCACTTAGACAGTAGGAGAGACAGTGAGGGCCGGGTAAGAACGTGCTGGCAATCGCCTCGCATATATACCGCACAATTGTTATTATGCTCGAATAATTGTATTCTTTTTTTTGGGGGGGTGGGGGTCATTTTATTCCCTCTACTCACTCCTACACGTTTCCATCAAGTGTTTAAAGCAGACAGGGCCACGCTGACATTACACTGAGACTCAACACTGATTATTTGTGTGAATGATCACATTGTGTCCAGCAAACACAAATATCTCGAGAGATAATTACGTCGAGTGGGTGGACAAACAACATGGAATTGAAAACAGACCGAACGATGTCCGTCCCGTGTCAGGTTGTGTTCATGGGTTGAAAAAACACAATCGGTAGAGGAAGAGTTCACAAAAAAATGCTGTCATTATTTACTCACCTTCTTGTCAGGCCATGTATGTTTTGTTTTTGGAATAAAAAAAAAAAGCATTTTCTTGGCCACTAGTTATAATATAATACAAATAAACAATGAGATATTTGAAATATTCACAGAAACAAGATACATAAAAGCTATAAAAGGTATCCATGACATGACCTGTTCCTAATATCACACAAATATGATCATTTTGTGACAAACAGACTGAAATTTAAAGCCTTTTTTTGTTGTTGTGAAGGCCGTTAACCTTTGTAAGAGACTTGAACTTGAGACGTGAGCTATTTTTCACAAAAAGATGGCTAGAGAAGCTTGAGCAGTTTTGTCAGAGAATGGCAAATTACATTTTGGTCTGTTCCTCACACAAAGTTATCATAAGGATAATTGAAATGGAATATTTGAAAAGGACCACTCTGAACCACCTTTTTTTCCATCTGTCGAATGCCCCTACTGAAAATGATTGCTATAATCGTCTGGTCTGGTCTTTTGTCTCAAGGTCAGGCTTATATTCAGGTAATATAGGATTTACTTTAATTTATAAGTCTTTACTGTATGTCTGTGGTCTTGCTCTGTTTTAAAATCTGTTTAAATATTAAAATTAAACAAATTTTGTGTATTTGTTTTTCAAAAAGTGGAACTTTTTTCAGTTATTCCTCTCATTTTGTATTTAATTATGATGTTTAAGTACTGAATTTTAGTGATATTTCAAGCAGTAATTTTTGCTGCATTAGCTTGTCATCATAATGTATCACAATGTGCATGCTTTTTGACGCACCAAAAATATTTCCTACAAGTTTGTCAGATTGCTTATGAAACTATTTTACTAACATTCTACTAACATTTTTGTTTTGTTTTTTACAAATAGGTAAACTACATTTATATTACAGTTTTATAATTATACAAATAGGTATTTAAACTACATTTATATTACGGTTTTATAATTAACGTTATGAGATTATTTTTTTTAAGTTTAAATTTAACATTTTAAATAAAATAAAAAATATATGAACTGTTGAGAAATACTTTGGGAATCTTAAAACTTGTTTAAAATGGAAAAACATGTTATTTATTAGGTAAATAACAAACTTACAAGTGCATTCAACTTTCCTAAGAACTCATAATATGGTCATTTGAATAATAACAAATAAAACGGATTAATAATAATAATGATAATAATAATGAAGTGCTTCATGATTTTTCCAGCCTCTTTTGGAAAAAGGCATTTTGAAGATTCATGGATAACAAAAACAGCCTAATTAATATTAGAATAAACTTTAATATTGGCTGCTACTTGTGGTTGACACTTTTGTATTGAGCATATTGTGTTTCAAGAATAAGATTCAAGGTTAAGAATATGATAAAAGTTACTTGTAAAAAACAATTCACTATTTAACAATATTAGACAATAGTGAAAGATGACTTCCCTTATTAATCACGTCATTGCATGTTTTCCCGCCCAGCATAAAGTTGGACTCAAGAAAAATAATTGTTTGCATTCGTCAAAACTAATTTGATTAAGTCAAAAACATGGACTGTGATGGTTCCAAACTCACCAGAGTCCTCCTGGCTATGGGCCTGTAAAAGACTGACTGTCCACTCTGTGCACTATACAACTGTTTAAATCTTCTTTTTTTTCATATCTACATTGGTTTGTTGTTTGATACAGATCTTGTTTCGCAATACTAAATCTGGCATCACTATGCTGCCATCTCAGCTGGACTCAAAATTCAATAAGCTGTGTAGACCAGACTGACTACAAGTACAGTATTGTAGCAAAGACATTCAGCATGTTTTCCACGAGCAAACCACCGTCTCCTCAAGTAGCAGAGCTCACTTTATCACCTGCATAGCCACTAATTTTGTGGCGGCATGCGATGACGTGAGGTGCTTCGTTAGATTAGAATTACTTGTCACCGACGCAGAGAGACTCTTTTTTTCCTGGGCATAAGTTGCACGATACATAAATATTCTCACCTTTTACCTCAACAAGGGAAAAGTAGTGCTTATATTTCCAGTTTGCAAACGCTACCTTTGAACTTGTTGGATTTGCCATCGTTCTGACTCCTGGTCGTTGGTGTGTGTGACTGACTGCATGTGCTTGCTTGTGAACGCCCGCACTACTCTGCCTCTGATTGGCAAACAATGGAAATGTACTCTGAGCCAATCATCACGTTCTCAGTTACACCACGTTCACAGACACACCAATAATCATCACTGGTTGGTTATGTGTCCCACCCCAGCCCCGAACACACACACACACACACACACGCACGCACACGCACCCACACACACACCCCAGAGAAAGAGAGGTCCTATGGCTAAGAGAGACGCTGCTCACATGAAAACCACTTTAGTGTTCTCAATTATAGTAACGCACATTTTATTGTCAGTAATGGCAACGGTGTTGTAACGGGGGAAACAGTAATTCATTTGACTACTCGTTACTGAAAAAAGTATTGCAGTTAGTAATGCCATTTATTTATAGCGCCGTTATTCCCATCACTGATAATAACTTCTATTTGATTGTAACTTTAACTTAATTTGATTGTAATGCAATAATGTGCAATAAACCTTCTGTAAAGCTGCTTTGAAACAATAATTATTGCAAAAAGCACTATACAAATAAATTTGAATTGAATCAAACATTTCCAAAAACATACATGCAGCTTAAAATTAATTTTCAATGTCTTTCACAGTTGCTAAATATCCAATCAGATATGTGCAGAAATCAGATTTTAGCTGACAGTATGAACAAAACCCCAGACGCATACATGGTTCCATATAAATCTGGTTATTTTGAGTTATGATAACAAATTAGACTATAGGACAGGAAGGTAGAGGTACAGCTAATGATTTGTATTTCACAATCTAATAACCGTGCACATAATATCGTATAACATGATATCCTGTTTGCTTTATATTGAGCATCAGTTACACATGTTGTTTAACGTGTGGATTCCGCACGGGCTAAGAGATGATCTTAGCTCGCTCATGTCCTACGCCTGGACCACAGCCATGTCCTTGAGTGTGCGCTCTGACACAGCAGCACCCGTGTGGATCTCCCGTCAGCTCCTTCCCACAGCGGCCGCACACCCACAAAACATAATATGCGTCACACCACACAGATGCAGGACATCTATCAGACTGGACTGTAATGTAGCCTTTTTTAATACTAAAATAATCAAAAATAGTTTTAAATTGACAAAATAAATGACCATTATCTAAACACTGCAATCATGACTTGCATAGCCAGACCTTTAAGAAGACAATCCCATCTTTCATTGACCAAAGTCCACCTAACAAGCTGCTTGACTGACATGTAAAACAATTTTTTCAAACAATAACAGACCAGTTTATTTGGTTACAATTTGTGAAAAAAAACAAAAAAACATTTTTCATACACAAACTGACCACCAATTAAAGTTTTTAACTCCTAAAGTTAAACAGTTGAGTTTTACCATTTTTGAATCCACTCAGCTAATCTCTGGGTCTAGTGGGAGCAATTTTAGCTTAGCTTAGCAGAGACCATTGAATCGGATTAGACCATTAACATCTCACTCAAAAATGACCAAAGAGTTTCAATAATTTTCTTATTTAAAGCTTGAAACTTCTGTAGTGGGGAAGCACGGTGGCTCAGTGGTTAGCACTGTCGCCTCACAGCAAGAAGGTCACTGGTTTGAGTCCTGGCTGGCTCAGTTGCAGTTTCTGTGTGGAATTTTCATGTTCTCCCAGTGTTGGCGTGGGTTTCCTCTGGGTGCTCTGGTTTCCCCCACAGTCCAAAGACATGCTGTAGTATAGGTGAACTGCATAAACTAAATTGGCCGTAGTGTATGTGTGTGAATGAGCGTGTATGGATGTTTCCCAGTACTGGGTTGCAGCTGGAAGGGCATCCGCTGTGTAAAACATATGCTGGATAAGTTGGAGGTTCATTCCGCTGTGGCAACCTCTGATGAATAAAGGGACTAAGCCGAAGGAAAGCATTGCATCACTCCCATTCATGAATTCTCTCGTGTGGCATCATGGGATAGTGTAGTGTTCATTGGATGAGCATTTCAGAGTCTATGAATACTTCAGGATACTATGAATTTGGAGATACTACTTGACTCTCATACTGTTTTTAACGTACTATATAATATGGAAATACGTGATTTTGCGTGCAGCCCTAGACTTACCAAGCTGTAATATCATTACGCCGGATGCAGCCAATTTTCTTGATTATAACGCCAAAATAAAAGTATAGTTCCTAGCCATAAATCACTCCACAGATAGCATCTTTTAAGAACCATTGGCAATGTCAAGTTTATTTTCATAAAGAGTTGTATTTCTGGTTAAGATATTGTACTGGTAATTGATTCCTTAGGCGTCCACTGTCCACACAACTCAAGACATTCAATGGGGTTCAGGTCAAACGATAGTCAGCTCAAAAGCAAAATGATGCATTCTTTCACATTTTAAGCCCATTGAATCTTGGCGTTGTCATGCGTGGTAATAGGATACGCTTTCCAGCATGGTTGTTCACTACACACTGAATCCGGTAGGTTTAAAAGAACTGTTGCCAAACATATACCATGCCAAAAACATATTAAATCACTGCAATAAAGATCCAACCATCCAAGCTGGGATTTAAGTAACAATAGAAATTGCACCCTTCAAAACTGTGCACGCTTTATACTGTAGCATAACATTTCGGTACATAAAATGCTTTGTATACTGTGTCTGCCCTAAAGCATCCCTCAATCCCTTCAATATAAGAAAAGGAAAGAAATGTTTTAACCTTTCATGGTAATTTGATATGGCTCTTAAATCATTCCCCAGCACAGAGTATGTCTTGATCATCATCTGCAGGGCCAGCATCTGTTTGTTCGCTTCTTCCTCTGTTATTGATCAAATCAGGCTCCAGCGTTTAGTGAACTGATGAAGGACTAGGTATGAAAATTGATTAATGGCTGCTTCAATGTCACTCGTATTCAGTGACCATTTGAGGGAATACAATACTCTGTCCATGGACTGGCTATCTCTCTCCATCTCAATGTCAGCATCGAGCTTAGCTGAGGTTTCTGTAACACCCAAAGAGGGTGACATTGAGACATGGATCTCTGCCTTTTTATCATTTATTTATTTACGTCCGAAGAGCACAGAAGTGCAAGGCTGAATGGGGGCCTCAACATATAGATCGCATTTGGAGACCACACACACACACACACTCCTTGCTAACATGATGTGACAACATTTGATGATGTGTGATTAATGGAGTGCAGAGCTGATGACTCAATGTGAAGGGAGGCACAAGGACGCGCGGCATGTAAGACTCTTTATCATCTGTGTGTGTGTGTTGTGGCAGGACAGCTGTAGAGAGAGGGGCGAAGAGCCGCAGTGCAGTTTGATTCACAGTGCTATAGTGTAATCTTACAGATAAAGTACAGATATAAAATATATATTATTTAGTGGTGTCCAACCCTTTGCAAAATATCGCAAATTATCTTATTATTATATTGTATTATATTTGAAATTTGCCAATTGTCTACCAAAATACATTATATTGTACTACTAATTAATTATAAGTTGTTACACTGATTGTTGCACAATTAATACTACAGTAACAAGGTATAAAAAAACAAATCCTACAATATTGTGACTGGACCATTTTAATTGTTTTTGTAAATCATACCAATCTAGTTGAAAACTACACAATTATATTTCAACATATAAACATGCTATTTTTGTGTGGCCTTCTTTATGGATTCTTCTGTGCTGAAAATTCCACATATTTCTATATTTTACTAACCTCATCCAGTGTCAAAGTTTCAGGAACCTTTGCAGAACCTTTTGCCTGATCCTTCACCATGTTCACATCACTGTCAAAGCTGAATAAAGCAATGATTTAATTTAGCTTCCCTCCATCAAATCCCTGTAACATGGATGTGACCTCTAAACCCACCCAGCTGTCATGCGATGCCAATTAACAGTAAATGTTTCTCAGACAGCTTTTGGGAATGGAAAAAAAAAGGATTTGGAAGAGCGGAATTGCCTTGTATGGGTCAGGTCCAGAGTTCTTGGAAGCCCTACTGCACAATCAAACCTGACGAAGGAATTTTAACGAAGGCACAGGAAGTGAGCTCTTCTTGAGCTGAGTGAATCGTGTATGACTCTTGACCAACAACAAAAAAACTCATTGACTTCCTTTGACTTTCTTTCTCTGTGCATTCTGCGTTTTCCTAAAGGAAGTCTCTTTATACTGTTTTTTTAACTCAAATGGAGCTGGATTGGAATTAGCACAAAGGAAATGCAGACGACTGGTCTACAAAATCACATTTCTCAACAAACTAACATGCTGGCTGAGGTGACGGACGTTCAGAATAAGTTTTTTTGAACAGCGATACGGTTCTGGCATAAGCCCTAATGAATTTGACAAACTGTGGAGAAATCATGACCCAGTGGCTCAATGCTTCTAGTGAACAGAGACGTTTCTAATTGATTGATAAGACCTCACCATGTCCTCCACTTTGTTGCCAGGGCAACAGAGGTTGGTGGACTGCTAGCGTCTGCACGGCTCTCTGAGCGGTCTGGTCCGAAGCAAGCCGCACATTCGGATGTTAATTTCAGCAGGAAGATTGGGAGACGAGAGGAGAGAATGCTATCAGACTGTTTTTGCTAACAATACAAGAGGAAGTCATTCTCAGATTAAAATGGACTGCCGCGGATTTGCGGGCTTCCATCTCCCGTTCATATGCAAATAAGCACACTCTGATTGTTTCCTCGTATTTGAATGTGGCATGCTTGGCCCTGAGGGGCCGGGGATTTTGCAGGTCACGAAGGAAGGGGGGTATTTAAATACAGAGACATCCGCTAATGTGGTGTACGAATTAACTCGGAATTTGGCCTAAATTCCAGATGCGACTAAATCCATGCAAACTTCATTCGAAGTTTTACGCCCCTTCGGAAAGAAACGGACAATTAAAACCTGAGCTCCTCAGCCTTCACTGTTTCCATACATGCTAACTTGGTTAAACCTTGACCTCGTCGATGAAAGAGGCGGAGTGCTTCTTGAATACATTTAAGAGAAATTAGCATTTATCTGCATAATAAGGAGGTGGTGATGATTATTCATGCGTCGCAAATACTCGGGAGGTTGAACAATTGTGGTGAGTAATCCTTTAGTGTCATCACAGCAGAGCCACAGATGTGAGCCGATTCTGAGTGGAATGAGGCGCGGATTGTCATATGTTGCGTAGGCGGACGAGTTTGATTGCAAACGGAGTGTGAACCTTTGCTTGCTGTGCTGTCGTGAGAGAGGCCGGTGAGGAAGATGTTGTTAGTGCTGTCTGGGCGAATGTTTGTGTAACTCGTTCATGACATTAAGGGTGCGTGGGCCTGACGTTAACAAGCTGGAGTGTGTGGTTGGGCGTCTGGAGCAGCATGTTCCTTCTAAATTAAAGCCAGCTTATTTGTCCTCACATTCCAGCTGACAGAAAGAATTATGAAAGGTACGGACCTGTGATCTGGTACCTGTTTAATCTGCGTGTGGTCCGTTCCGCTTTGTAGTTTTTCAAAAGGGGCCAACACATGAAGAGAAGTGAACATCGTAATTGGTTTCAGACCTCAGACAACACATCTTCAGAAATAATTAACATTCTCAAAAAGGTTTCCCGAAGCGCTCTCCTCATCTTCTGTTACAAAAATAGTCCCACCCTTTAACTTCAAGATGCTAAATCCAACACAGCAAAGTAAGCGTTTAAAAGGAATTGAACTGAAATGGAAAAACACTTTAACTTTCAAAAACTGACAAACTTCCAAATTAAGCCATGTCAAAGACTGACCCTTCACCTTTCCCCACCACCTTGGTTTTCAGTACAGAATATCCAAAAGCAATGAACTAGAGATTTCTATGAACGGCCATTTTCACTAAAACCTGCTCAATGGATAGTATTCTAACATGGTTCAGGCTGAATTGTAGCACTACAAAGGACTTTTATCTGCCTTTGTCCTTGAGATTTCCTTGAGAGCTTGTGTTCTTACTGAGGTTATTCATGCTCATTTGAGAATTAAGGTAGGCCAAATACACATGCACTTCTCAAGATTAATTTAAAGATTTGGAAGCAGAAAAAAAAAAAAAAAAAAAAAAAAAAAAAAAAAAAAAAAAAAAAAAACACTACACCTTGTGCCACTATAATTAAAGCACCAGCAACAATGTGGTATTTTACATTTGGATAATGTCCATATAACTGTGCTATCCAACTGTCCAAACACACATACATAAAAAAATAATAATAATAAAAATAAAAGAGTAAAAGCTTGTCTGAGGAAATGGTAACAGTTGCTAAGGTAGTGAAGGGTAAATTAGTCTATTTCTTTCCACCAGTCTGACCCATTCAGGCCAATTAGCAGTACAGTTGTGAACATAACAGGCGCATAACAGGCTGGCATTATCCCATTCACAGCCAATCACAGTGCTAAAGAGACTCTGCCTTTTGGCACATGACTTTTAGCCTCTCTTTTTTGCTCCTACATGTTCACGCTGTGCTTTAGGAATTTAATGAGATTTCAATGAACTCCAATGGAAAAGAGATACTGCCTTAAATCTAATTCCTTATATGGTGCTAAATGTGCTCTTGAACAGTGTCATACTTATCGAAACATTCCATAATTAGACTCATCATTTGAAGAAAGCAAAAAATGATGGTCAAAGGCCCTTGATGACTGACACCTACACAACACACTGAAGATTCATGACACTGATCATGCTCTCTTCCTTCAAGTGTCCTTTGTTTGAGTCACAAGCCAATGACAGATTCAATGTCAGGCCTGCGATGAAAAACGCGTTTCATTTCATCAGTAATGATCGCCTTCAATATCTCCATTACAAAAAAAGCTGTAGAAGAAGACTATTCCTTTATTTCATACGGAATTCTGCAATTCAAAGAGGCTCTAATGCAGCATGCTATCGACTATGAGCTTTAATGGCAGAGAGCACTCAATGCCCGCTTGCACAGAGGGCTTAAAACTCACTCTCTCGCTCTCCCTCTCCACACGAAATCTCCCTCCTACCTTTGCTGCAGTAACTCTAACATATAGATCTTCTTGAGAGCCTAATGGGCTAATGCATGTGGTAATATATTTCTGGGTCAGATAGAGTCATGTGTTTCTGTGCGTGTGTGTGTGTGTGAGCAGAGTGCTCAGTGTAATCACTAGATCTTCCTCAGGCCTCCGCTGTCCGGATGCAGGGGATCTCAAACCCTTTCCCCAAATAGCCAGCATTCTTTCCCTCGCCCCAAGGGGCCTCGGGGGTAGAGTTGAGGGAAGGAGAGCAATGCTCGCCGTGTCCTGCTCTGGTCCCTGTGACGGCAGGGTCACAGCGTGTACTATCGATCACTACCGTCAAGAGCAAGGCCGAGTGCATGTGTGTGTGCTGCTGTGAACACTGTCTGGAGAAGAAAACAAACTGTTAAGGAAAAACTATGAGATCTTTCCTCCACATTGGGAAAACGGTGGAAAAATGTGCCTTATGGGTCAAAGACATTACATTTTTTTTATACAATCTATTCAGATATTCAAAAAGACATTAAAATGTAATTACATTGACTGAAAAGTCTTCTGCTATAATGAGTGTGTTTTTAATTTCTGCATGAAAACACACTGACAAATTCTGCAGAGCATAAAGTCATAAATTTCAGGTTGATAACACTGTCCTGATATATCAAAATAGAAAATGGGCTCTAATATATTCTTGCCAATTCTATTGCAGTAATCTTTGGTTATTATTTCACTCTCTGTGTTCATTAAAAATTCCATGGCACTTCTCGTAAAGAGTAGGGGTGTAATTCCCTCCATTGACCATTACCCATTACTTATCATGGTCTCCCAATCATCCCCATCCACTGAATTGGCTCTATCACTGTCTCTCCACTCCACCAATAGCTGGTGTGTGGCGAGCGCACTGGCGCCGTTGTCCTGTGGCTGCCGTTGCATCATCCAAGTGGATGCTGGACACTGGTGGTGGTGTGGACCCCCTCTCATGATTGTAAAGTGCTTTAGGTGTATGGCCATACACGATAAATGCGCTATATAAATCCACATTACTTACTTACTTATTTCTTAGGACAAACATAAATGTTTAACAAAACCACTTCTCTGTTAATTAACATTGGAAAAGTCACAACTGCATTTAAAGTCTCTTAAAATATTAGGCAAGGTTAGTTCAGGTTATGAATACAGTCAATGTTGTGTATCGTGTAGAAAATACTTTCCTCTTGAAATATTGACAGGAATATTTTTACATAGATGTTTTTAAAACTAGCCCCGGCTAGGTCAGTTGGAATATCTGTGTGGAGTTTGCATGTTTTCCATGTTTTCTTGTGGATGGGTCCTCTGGGTGTTCCGGTTTCCCCCACAGTCCAAAGACATGTGCTGTAGGTAAATTGTCTGTAGTGTATGTGTGTATGTCCTGGTCCTCCAGGTTGGGGGTTGAGCGTTGGGCTAACAACCCACCTCATTAAAAACTAGATGTTACGAAACACCAATATGGTGCAGCTAAATATCAACTTCAATATAAATGGCCCTGGGAGTGAGTAAGTAAGTATTTTTAAAACTTCTTTTCAAACCGATGTGTAATAGGGCTGCACAATATATCGTTTCAGCATAGATATCGCAATGTGATCATTCGCAATAGTCACATCACAGGATGTGCAATGTTAAGTTTGTATTATTATTGATCATTTGTATGTGTTTTTGAGGCCTGTGACTGTATAATGATTTTAAAAGCACTCAGGCATAAGAAATATTACCGTTTGTACTTTTGATGATTCATTTTTATTGAATTAGTTTTATCTTTATTATTCAATTACTGTACCTGAATACTGTTAGACTGAGAAAAACAAGTTTATTTCAATTGTATATTTTTCTTTATTGCATTTATAGCTTGTTTATTACATTTTATGCAGATGCACTCTCAATGCAGTGAAAGTAATAAAAATAAATATTAAGAATAAAAATACCTTACTGCATTACACCACTTTAGTCATTTCAAAAAGTTTAATTTCACAAATTTTTCTGAATTTCGAAAAACACATTTTAACCTACACGTTTCTTCCAAAGATTTTCCCTTTATTGTGGATACTCTTATGGAGTCATTTAACCATATCACATGCAGTGATGCATCACTATACAGATACAGGAGATATTTTAAATGCATGCATATATATGAACTGCACACACACATTTACATTTCCACAGCCTAAGCATAATCACAGTTGGCGGAGGCAGGGGTTAACTCCACATACTCAGCAGGCAGCGCAAGAAAGCTGACCTGATAGAGGTCAATCTCGCTCTGCGAAGAACAGCAGAGGAGAAATAATGAGAGGGAGAGAGAGAGAGAAAAACACAGACGGACGGACACAGGGAGGAAGCTGGGTTGGAGGAGAAGCGGCCATTTGAAACCCATTTTCGAGGGCTCTCCAGGAAGTACTAATTGTTTGGTGACTGGAGTACTCTTTAGGGAAATGAAGGCTATCTGGGCGTGCAGCGAGGAGATAATGTGTGTGCACATCACTCACCCTTTAATAAAGAGCAGAGCCCGGCTACGCACCGGCCATCCCTGGGATATCAGAGAGATTGAGGGAGCAGGAGGGAGGGAGGGATGGATTTATCCGTAGTAGAGGAGGGGGCGGCGGAGAGGAGGAGACGCTTTACAGAAGCCAGGCTGCGGAAGAAGAGGGGGGCTGAATGGACAGATTACAGTCATTAGAGTGGTAGAAGACAGGGATGAAAGAGGGTAAAAGACAAGGAGAAGAAAAGCAGGAATTGTTTAATTAGCAGACAATAACTGGTTTCCTCTTCTCTGGAAGGCTTTGGCCTTTTTGCCACTTTGATTTAAAGCTACAGAATAGCGATGACCAGTAATAATTGGAGTGAAATGACATAACCGAGGCAGGCTGGAATCAAAACTCATGGAGAGTGCTTGATCATGTCCTCCAATTACTAGCAATGATAAGTAACACATACTGTAGCTAATTGTATTTTTTGGATGTTGCTGATATAACTTTATGCAATGATAGTCATTAAATTATGTTTCTTAAACACTTTGCCAGTAGGCCAGGTTAACTGGTTTAGTCATGACTTATAAGTTATGAGAATTTTATAATTTAATAATAATTTATGATTTAAACCTACAGTAGTAAAAATCCTAAGATTGAATGTTTGATTACATTTTTACATTTATTTATTTTTAATTCACTGTGACACTGTGTATGTTGTCCTAAGACAACAATGGGTGTTGTAGAATAGTTGTTAAAAATATTTTGATCAAAAACTTCAAATGCTGACATCTGTGTGTGCATGTAAACATTACTCATTTTAATAAAATTTAAAAAATCTATCTTATTTTTAGTACTGTCACGAATAAGCTGTTTCACACAACAATTTACATGTATCCACAAAACAAAACAATAACTCTATCTATCTATCTATCTATCTATCTATCTATCTATCTATCTATCTAATAAGTGTTAAACTCTCCAGGGTTCTTCAGAAAATCCTCCTAGTCTTGCACATTATTTGATTATCCAGTATATTATATTTAATACACTAGGCCATGACTACAACAAATAGTATACGGCACAAACATTTCTGACCAAAACCCTCAAGACAACTGCGGTCAGCTGATAACATTTCACAAATGTAAACCTTTATATGTGCTAATGCGTTTCAGACAACACATGCGTAGCGTAATAGCAGATCTATCACCAGGCAATTTGTTTTCGCGGGTCTCCTTGGTTAAGTTAAGTGGCTCTGCTAAAGCTGTATGTACGACTGAATGGGATTTGTTAGTGTGTGTGGCTATACAGACATCTAGAGTATGTGTGTGCGTGTGCATGTGTGTGTGATTCCTGCTGGAGTCCGCCGTAGAGGCAACATCATCTCTCCCTTTCCCTCTAATCCCGGCCCGTCTGACGGCAAAGTGAACGCCTTTGACGTTTCAAAGGCTTCCCCCATCATGACTCCTGACACACTACACACCCTGACGCGCTATCGCCGTGCCCCTGACAGCTGCACAAATTGGCTGAAAGAGGTGTCTGTGGCGAGCACTTTGATCAGCCGAGCTTTTGCTCTCTTGCGCTCAGTCTGTCTCCATCCCGGCGTCGTGTTGCGGAGGCCAGGCCCCCGATCTGCCAAGGAGAACCAGGCCGGGTGGGTCTGATAAGCTTCCACTAGTAACACAGGAAGCTTTTTGTGCAGTCGGATCATGCGTGTGTGTGCATGACTGCCTGAAGCCATGTCAGACACGCATATGGTGTGTATGGTTTCTGGGAATTGGGTATATTTATTATATCCAGATTTCTTGTAGGTTTCTGGCACACAAGACGCAGATTGCAAGTTACGTGTGCATCAGGGTTTGAACAATGTTTAATGCAATGCACTACTGTACATAATAAGTTAAAGAATATATTGAATGCAAAATAAGTATTTTGTTCCCCTAAATGTTTGGTACTGGTTATTTGGTTCTCTGCACATGTATCCAACAAATATAGTGCAAGCACAAAACTTAATTTGGAGCTCCTATTGTTGTTTCTTCATTTTAACAAATCAATATAAATTTTTAAATGCCAAGAACAATCTTTTAATCTATACTCTTTCAACAGATGCTAGATTACAACATAATATAGTGCACTTTGCTTCCAATAACAGCAATAAGCTCAGTGTTTTATTACTTTTGGTAGGAAATAAAGGTTCATCTTTTAAATTCGGTCTCAGGAAATTCAGAAAAGAGCATTAGCCTATTTTTTCCCCCACTGCATTTAAATTAATCTGTTAGTGATTAACTAATTATTTAAAATAAGGTATAAAAGCCACTGAGCAATTGATTATATTTCCACAATGAATTAAAAACAACAATACTTTAATTATATTTTGAAGCTAATACAGAATTCTGATTATGTTACCTCAAAATAAATTGCAATTAAATTAAGTTCAGGACACTTATTGATTGCAGCTATTTATAAGGAAATTACAACTGAATTTATCTATAGAAAAAAAAAAAAGAAGCTTTGTTTAGGGTTTATAACAAATCAATCAAAGTTGATGGCAACATGTGAACAGATAACTGTACACAAATACAAGTAAACGCTAGAACACAGGTTACTTTATAGAAATCATTGAAAGAGACGTTCATACTTTACATGACGCTCACGATTTAGCGATTCAAATAAGTGAATCATTATTTGATTCTGTTTATAAACAAACGAATCACTTCTTTAAAATCAATAGACAGCATAAAAGGAACCGAGAAGAACCATATGATTCATTAGAACGAGTCGAACATGAATCGAACAGATGGGATGGGGGATTGTTTACAATGAACGCAAGAGACGAACGATTTACGGTTCTTTTGCACAAATAATGAGATTTGATTACAAAATATAAATAGAAACTTGTTTTTCCGCAAATGTTACAATATTTCGGCAACACATGAAGGAGCGTCACGTGGCTAAAAATGAATGAATGGATTAATAGTAACACGTCTCATATTAATATAAAACCCCCTACTTTTTCAGTCAGTACTGTACATGCGGTTTATGTTTCCCTTATGCACATGCGCACAGTATGTTTTGAATGCAGTTTGTCGTCTTCTATTCCCCGTCTGTGTGTTGTGTTCCTGAGAATTCAATGGGTTCATTCATAACTGTAGCCTGAGGCACAGGGGTGTGCGAATTATATGAATGCTGAATCTATTCCTACGTGATAGGCCCGTCTGTCTGTCTGTCCGTCTGTCTCAGCGTCTGTCTGGAGAAAATTGCAGGCTGTGGGGAAGTGCAGGTAATTGATTAATGCCAGGGGAGACTTGCCAGTGTACAGCACAACTGACAGCCAATGATTATCGCAAACACAGAGAAAGCGCGGGCCAGACGCACACACACAGTCCATTACATAGACATCACTGGGAAAGCGCGCACACACAGATAAATAATAGCTCTCATGCCACAGTCTACCTGTCACAGTGATGTTTCTATATCTGACTGCCGTGTCTGTCAGAAAAAAATATTGAACGCTCGGCGTGTAAGTTATGCGGTTCAAAAGCTTTACTGGATCAGTCGGGCTAGACGCCATATTTCAGATGACGCGAATTAATACAACATGTGAGGGATGAACGTACATCAGTCAGTGCAGTAAGTCCTGTTGTACCGTACCTTGTAGACGATTATTTAGTTGGTAAACCTCGAAAATATCCCAATTCCCAACGACAACCTACTTGTGATGCATCGAAGTGGAACCACTCAGCTTCCTTGGACCAATCAGCTGCAATATTATCATCAGCTGGGACTGGAGCACGTGGCCATAATCCTGATGCATAATATTGAAATAATTACGTTGCAAGGGGAGTATCGGTTCTCGTATGAAAATATGGATCATAATACAAAGTATTTTAGTATTTCAGTACTTATTTGTTTTGTATCATAAGCCTTTTAAAATGAACTTTACAAATAATTGCTCACAGGAACAGCAAATGGAAACCAGTTTACGAAAATTAACCGTGGATTTATTTAGAAGTGTAGCATACCAACTGTTTTTTCCCTGAATTCATAAAGTATAACTAAAGCTTAAATACAAACGCAGTTGTTAAATTATGGTTAGTTTAGCAAAACAATTGTGGTTAACATCGTTTAACTACAGCAATGTTTTGTTTATCTCTTTTTTTACAAGAATGTGTCTGACAAAGCTTGACAGTCATTTAACCTCACCAAATAATGACCAAAGTCGTGTTTATCATTTAAGTAATAGTAACTGGTGTATCCTGATATTTTTTGTGATTATGATATTGTAACTTGTAACAGTCCAAAATCACATTCGGTATTACTTTCTGAATTATAAACAAGCTTTGCACACAATGTCACCCATATTGTCATAGTGTATGACCTACAACATCAAGTTGATTATTATTGCGTAGATTTGTTGGTTTTAAAATGACTTTTTTAGATGATATTTTCATATGATCAACTAGCTGTACATAATATTACCTTCAGCCAAACACTTTTGAGTAAAAATTTTCTATACTCCAAGGTTTTTCAGGCATGTGTGCCCAATAGAAATTAATGTATCTTCTTACTCAGTCAGGGGATATTGCTGTTCAGTTTTGCATATTCAGTAATATTTAAATATATAAATTAATTATTATGTCTCTCTCTGTCTTGCAGCAGTCATATGCCCCGCCCCCTCCGCCCATGGCTCCGCCCAGCCCCAGCACCAATAGCAGCAGCCACAGTGCAGCGGAGCAGCTCAGTAAAACCAACTTGTACATCCGGGGCCTTCCGCCTGGCACCACCGACCAGGACCTCATCAAACTCTGCCAACCGTAAGTGTCTCTCCCAGATGACTCCTATCTGTCGCTGCCTGTTATGCTCTTTCTCTCTGTCTAAACAGGATTACCATCCTATATGAGCAGTTGCTCTATACCTATTTATAGTTGAATTGACACAGGTGCCCACATGCAAGAACTCATGCAATCATGTAAATGTACACAAAGAAGGTCAGAGGGATAACAAAAAGAGTCACTATGCTTGGTTAACAGAGAAGAATATAGAGACTAGAGGAAGAATATGGCCTCATAAATGAATGTCAAGTCAGCATCATTAGCGTGTAGGGAGGTCATTATGAAACGTTGCACAAGAACCAGGGGGCAGCTTGCATAATCTTATTCTCTGATGACTCATGCAGATGTAAATCCTGTGTGGGGGCTTTCTGCCTTAAAACCGTAGACGTTTACTCCAGCACCATGACCTTCTTTGAGTATTTCTGAATTTCCTAATTTCACCCATACCAAGCTGACCATGAGAATATGGGTCTGGGGTCATCAGTTTCTAAGCAACGTTTAAGCCAAGACTGCTTTTTTTTCTAGCGGACCCTGCACAGATGAGTGCAATTACCAGGCCAGCTAGTTCCCAGAATTCATTGTGATCTTTTTGTAAGTGTGTGAGGTTGAGGGAGAAGAGGAAAAAAAAGAAAAAAAAAAAAAAAAAAAAACTAAAATGCACGCCATTTATAATGCTCCAAAAGTCAAAACTAAGGTGGTGAAATGATGAAACCTCAAGCCACAACCTCCCAAAGCATCTCTCAATTTCTCTCAGGGTCTCGGGCTACTACGGTCCAGGTTAGCCCAAGGCTTGGAGTGGGATTGGAATAAAAAATTCATGATTATAAAAGTTTTATTAGCTGCGGCTGCCGTGCCAAATGGGCAGTAACATTTTGGAAAGGTCAAAGGGGTTCGCCTTGGGGCTCACTTCCGGAGCTCAGCAGAAAAAAAAAAGAGCGTCCACAAACACACTTTGCATTTTTTTATAGCACCACAGTGATTTAGATGCCATGCATGCATATCTACCACCCCAGTGTCTCGATCTAAAGCTTACAGCTGCGTGCATGCATACGCACACATTTTTGCACACAGTTAGTGACCCTTTTCCGTCCTCCAGTGGCTCTTCTGCAGTGGCGGGAAGGGCAGTGAAAAGTGCTTCTGTCAGGCTGACATTTCGGAGATCTTCTTGTGTGATTCCCGGCGGAAGATTGGCAGGGTTTTGAGGCTGAAGGTACAATGGGGTTAGACTCTAAAGGAGAAAACGTGTGGCCTCAGCAAAATCCCAAACCTCAGCCATGAAAATGAGCCCCTCTTGTTTTCAGCTTAGTTATTTTTTTTTTTTAGATTATCTGATAATTGAAGAATGGCATGTTGTCAAGATGAAGACACTGAATGTCTGCCACATTGCAACTTTGAAACAAACATCCAGATTTGAACATCTCAATGATGTCGGATTAGAAAAGGTGAAAAGGTCAAATTGGAGGAGCGTAACATTTACAGAGACGAAAAGAGCCGAAAATGCACTAGGGCATTTTCATAAAAGGCTTGAATATGAATCATGAATTATTAATGAAGGCCTTAGGTGAATACGTCGTCATGATGTTTATGTGCTTTCATTATGCATCTGCAATCGTGTGTGTGTGTGTGTGTGTGTGTGTATGCATGCTGGCGGAAACCAGAGGGCGGAGAGTCATGTCTGTGAGCCGGTTCATTACTTTTCCTTTCCATGATTTGATATCATGGAGTATTAACCCTCAGGACACCGCATTTTACAATACCATTTAAAATAATTGCATTTCAGATCCCCTCATTATGTCTCTGATTGTAATCTAATGCAACAGAGAGAAAGTGAATACAATCCAACTCAATTCTGCTCTCACTTGGAGCAAGGTTTTAAGGGATAAATTAGGATTTTCAGTTTAACTAAGTTTAGTATGTTTTTGGCCGATTTGTCTGTCATACGGAAATAAAAATGTATTGCCACTTAAAACCTGATCATGCAGAAGTATTTCATATGTCTACAGGATATTATGGTTTTGTTTATTAATGTTTTGAATACTTTGTTTTTTAAAATATATAATAATGTAAGTAGTAGGTAGTAGTACACTAATGCTGAGTTCAGACTGCATGATTTTCAAAGTAGTCGCGTCACAGATGTTTTCACACTGCATGACTGTCTGGGGTATCATTCCGTCGCTGCTGTGTTTACACTGCAAGATGGATCGGCGACAGGGGGTTTCACACTGCATGACTTTACAATAGGAAGAAACCTCAACAACTTTGTCTCAGTCCGCAAACTACGTCTTACAACCAAACACACGCGAGAAGTGACATGAAAATAACGGGATGTCACATAGTATATCTTTTGTTATCAACTACATAATGAGAAAGAAGCCTTCAGTGGGTAGAAAATGTACGTATTTTGCTCACCTGGGTTTTGAAGGGATTTAGCAATTTCTCATCAACTTTTTTGTTTTTCGACCCGGTTGTGGTATTGCTCAGATGACACGTCAAACACACACGGGAGCACCTGCCAAATTTCCACTAGTTTTTCCTCCATTTCTTGTGTCCAAATAGAAAAGAAGCCCTTAACTTAAGAAGGCCTACAGATACCCATACTAGTGTATGCTGCTCTTTCATTGGCTGTAGGTATTTGGCTATGTTATTTTCAATCAAAACACATTTCACACGGCATTTTGAATCACAGACAGGTCCAGATATTTAGCATGCCAAATATCTGACGGGTGTCTGCGACTCATCAGCGATTCTCTCAGATCGCATCTTTGATAGTTCACACTGTGTGTTTGTTACCCGCGTGAACGAGCACCGATTTGCCTGTGATTTCAGGCCTTTGTCTGCGATTTCTCAAAACCTGTCGGTGAGTCAAAATCGGGACTAAAATCATGCAGTCTGAACTCGCCATAAGTTTTGTCTGCACTGTGCACTGTGTTATTCCACACTTTCTCTACAAAATAGTAGATGAACTTAAAAAAAAAGTTATGCTGCACACAGAAAACAGCTAGAACAATAAATTTAAGATCTGTTACATCATCTTGCACTAGAATGGTTTATAATCACTTGAACGTTCAAAATGGCAAGGCTTAAAAACACATGCAATTTTCATGATGGCATTGCAGTGGTCCAATCTGGCATATGAAAAATTCTCAATTGTCCCTCAAACTTGGACCCTAAGTACTGTAAATGGGCATGCAACTCAAGCATGGTGTAGCTCAGAAGTCTTTTGTAAATAAACATACACACATACATACAAACGAGTTGATGTACACTAACAGAATAGAGCTACAGTATAAAACCAAAGTCGATAGGCCAGCTCAAATAATATATTTTTGTTCAAGTTTATTCAATTTTATCTGATCTTTTCTTCGATGAGAAATGTTTCAGTCCATATTTAAAACCTTTGGCTTTTTATTCGGAATGTGAAATCTAAAGGGAGACAGATGCAAGATTACCAGGAACTCTCTTTTCTGAAAAGTCTAGGGAGCAGGAGACTTCATTTGCTCTTCGTTTAATCTCATTGCTGTCTTGGAGAAACAACTGAGATATAAAATTGATCTCATTTGTGCTTATTTTCCCTGTGTGTGCATGTGTGAGTAAGATGAGAATGTTATTATATTGCTTCCAATGGAATCTTGGCATTCAGCGGTTCTCATTTTCTCGGTTTTATTCTACATTCCTCTCCTATGTATAAAAAATAACTTATATATTTCATATTTGCTGAAAGCATCCAAGGCTTGCTGCTCAAAATGGCAGCACCCCCACACCCCCACACACTCCCACCCGCACTCTCTCTGTCTTTCAGCCTGATTGACTAACTGAGCCAGTGGAGGAATTGCCCTTGTGTACTGGGCTGCCATATCTAGGGGGGCCTCTAGGGTGGGATCTCATTTTCAGTCGGCAGATCCCCCCCTGGGCTCGAATAACTCAGGCATCCAGAGCATGCAAACCATTTCTGAGCCAGTGACAAGGCTAGTAACAGGTCACGGTTTTTATTTCAAAGTGTTGCTTTCTTACCATACATTTGTCATCTTCTTTTTCATAGACTAAAATTTATGCCTGCTTCTTCTCATGGCTGTAGAAGGGTCTTATCACAGGGAGGAAATCAGGATAGTGTTTCTAATGATTTCACGACAGATCCATAATTCATAGTGTTAAACTCGAATTTAATTCATGTCACTGCTGTAGTGCAAAATAAATTGCAATAATACATATTAAAATAGGGTATGGTTCAAAAAGCAACTCCATTTCCAATACATTCATTCATTCATTTTCTTTTCGGCTTAGTCTCTTTATTAATCCGGGGTCGCCACAGCGGAATGAACCGCCCATTTCCAATACACACTTACAGTATTAGTAAACGTCACTCCTGTCTAATTAAGTCTGTAGTATTTACTGTATTTATAGTCACATGGCTTCAGAACACTTGAGATTTAACATTTATCGATTGTAAAACTTTTTAATAGGGTTCCATTAGTTAATGTTCACTACTGTATATATTTACTAACACGAACAAACAATAAAAAAAATACAATTATTACAGTATTTATTCATCTTTGTTAATGTTAATAAAAATAAAGATAGTTCATGTTAACAAACAGTGCATTATCAGATTTTAACAAGCATAACTTTGGTATTTAATAATGCATTAGTAAATGTTGAACTATGATTAATACATGTTGTACAAGTAGTTTTCATTTTAAGTGCATGTTAATAAATTAACCAACATTACCTATTGAGACCGTATTGTGAAGTGTGACTATCAAAAAATTTGTAAAAAATAACAATTATTCATTTGATGTCAAAGCTAAATTTTCAGCATCCATTACTCCAGTGTCAAAGGATTTTTCAGAAATCATCCGAATGCTCATTTGGAGCTCAAGAAGCACCTTTTATTGCTATCAGAGTTGATAGTCGGCATGATATTTGTTATTTTTTGGTTAATATAATCTTTTTTAGGGCGACATGGTGGCTCAGTGGTTAGCACTGTCGCCTCACAGCAAAAAGGTCGCTGTTTCAAGTCCCGGTTGGCTCAGTTGGCATTTCTGTGTGGAGTTGCATGTTCTCCCTGTGTCCGCGTGGGTTTCCTCTGGGTGCTCCGGTTCCCCCACAGTCCAAAAACATGCAGTATAGGTGAATTGAATAAACTAAATTGGCTGTAGTGTATATGTGTGAATGTGAGAGTGTATGAGTGTTTCCCAGTACAGGGTTGCAGCTGGAAGGGCATCCGCTGTGTAAAACATATGCTGGATAAGTTGGCGGTTCATTCTGCTGTGGCGACCCCTGATGAATAAAGGGACTAAGCCTAAGGAAAATGAATGAATGAATGAATTAATTAATAATCTTTTTAATCATAACAAAGTAAATGTCTTTAGTGTCACTTTTGAGTTATAAATGTAATGCATCATCAATTTAGCATCCGAAAAAGTACTAATTTCCTTTTAAAACGGCATTGCCTAAAATTTGCATTTATCCGTATTTTAATGTTATTTTAATGGTTAATTGTATGAATTTAAGCATTTTTGCTTTTTTTTCTTTTTGAAAATTTGGTGCTTGATATACAATGTAAAATGTGTGTCCTGAAGAAAACCCTTATTGCAGTTAGACTCACTTGAATAGTTTTATGTTTTCATGGTGGCGCAGGATCAAATTAGCGTTAAGTGATGTTTCCTTTATGAGACTTCTCCATAATATCTGTGGTTATTTCTCACAGCTTTTTTAAAACCTGAAAGCAGCAACATGTCTCCGGCATTCAGAGGTCAGATGAATGTCCGACGACTCTTGAAGCTCAACTGCTCTGGGTCTGTTCAGAAGAGAATGTGAGGGCCAAAAAGCCGCTAGCCATGAAGAGTCGTCTTGAAGTCTTTGTAAACTCAATCTCTCAGTCTCCCTCAGTATCACACAGCTCTTGTCAATATGTGCGAGTTGGGAGATGAAGTGGGAAGCTTAGTCCAAAGGTGCCTAAACACTCAGGATAAAGGTCTTTTAGGCTGGATTCGACTCTGTTTTATTGATATCAGCTCTGTCTTGTGCTTCCCTGCTTCCTAAGCAAGGTGTCAGTCATCTTTTTGAACTCTCCTCAGCAGTTCAAACCACAGACATACACACTCACTTACCAATCCCTTGTGCTGAAGAACAGAAAAACAAAAAAAGCGAGGCAAGCCTTGTCCTGTTAGCATGGCTCCTGTTGCGTTTTTTGGACACACAGACCTAGATTTACTATAAATAATAAATAAAGGGCACTAATAATGTAAGAGACCCAACTAAAGGATTCTAATTTGCTAGTACAATCTACCAGATTGCATGTGTGCTTTGTGGGCTTATTCTGGGTGATTTAACTAAGCTTAAGTGCACGCATGCAGCCAGACTTGCAAATAAGTTGGTCACACCCATGTTTAAAAAAGGGATTTGTGGTTGGTAACTTCAGCGAATGTTAGACATGTTGCTCACTTTCAACTTGAACTAAATAATAAGACATCTGTGGCGGACTTGATTCACTTGTTGTCACAGGTGGTTGCAAGAAAGCAGACCCAGTTGCAGCAATGAACAATACAAAGGGGTTTATTTACGGAATTAGGCACAAGTAGACAGACAAGGGGATGACAAGGTCCAAACAGTAGGGGCAATAACACAGGGAAGTCAGTGGTAGGGACAAGATGACACCAAATTGAACAGTCAGCCAGCAGTAGAGCAACGATGGTCAAAACCAGAGCTAGATTCTGGAGCAAGCCACGTACACTCCAGATTGGCAGGCCAGGCAAGACAGGACACGGGATATGACTGGAACAGTATAATACACAAGACAGGACAGCAAACAGGCAGCAATAATATAAAATAATAAAACTAACTAAATCTAAAATAAAATATTAAATCAAATATAAATCCTAGTAGAAAGAGAACTAGACTGACTTTAGCAATTGAATAAAACAGAAACTGAAATAAAGACTTCTAGAATCTTAACAAGAGAAATGAAAAAAAAATCAAAATGACAACTAATAAATCAACTACTAATACAAGACTGGAACTGACAGAAAAATAACAAAAATGGTTCTAAGGATAAAAGCAACACAAAGATTAGAACACAAAATTAAGTAAACACTGGGAACAAACAAAAGAAAGTAGTAGCTACAAACAATAAGTAGACAAGAGAACTAGAACAGGCAAGACAAAAAGCTCAGCAAGGATACAAGGCTAGGATACAAAACAAGCTCACGTGGAACGAACCAGTAAAGAAATGAGAACACACAGCACAATATATACACACACAAAGCACACGAGAGACAGGTGAAAACAATCAGGATAACAAGGTCTAAATAAGAGGGTGGGGGAACTTAAAACAAGGAGAAAAGACAAGAGGAGCACATGGCCAACACAAATTAAGGCAAAGCAATGTAAACAAGCACAGGACAAACAGGGAAACATTAAACACTGACAGGACGGACAAGACTGTCAGGTCAGGACCATGACTTTTGTTGTTTTCAGGTCTTGCTTCCACCTGGTATTAACATGCATTCAAATGCGTCTCTTGTTTTCTTTTGTAGGACAAATATGGTAACACTTTAGTTTAGGTCACAATTCACGGTATTAACAAAACATTAACTAATACTGCTAGCTTAAACTACTAATTAGCTGTTTATTAATAGTTAGGTAGAATTTGGGTTTAGGTTTTGGGTAGGGATGCAAAATAAGATCATTCTTTATAACTACTCATGAACTGTTAATGTGTTAATAATAGGCAAGTAATAAGCCAGTAATTCATAGCATGAAAGCAGTAATTAATAGCAGTAAAGAAGGACCTGAGCCGAAAGGCAAAGCTCTCGATTTACCAGTCAATCTACGTTCCTACTCTCACCTATGGTCATGAGCTTTGGGTCATGACCAAAAGGACAAGATCTCGGATACAAGCGGCCGAAATGAGTTTCCTTCGAAGGGTGGCAGAGCGCACCCTTATAGATAGTGTGAGGAGCTCTGTCACCCAGGAGGAACTCGGAGTAGAGCCGCTGCTCCTCCACATCGAGAGAAGTCAGCTGAGGATGCTCGGGCATCTGTTTCGGATGCCTCCTGGACGCCTACCTAGTGAGGTGTTCCAGGCATGTCCCACCGGGAGGAGGCCTCGGGAAAGACCCAGGACACGCTGGAGGGACTCTGTCTCTCGACTGGCCTGGGAACGCCTCGGGATCCCCACGGAGGAGCTGGAGGAAGTGTCTGAGAAGAGGGAAGTCTGGGGTTCTCTCCTAAGACTGCTGCCCCCGTGACCCAGCCCCGGAAAAGCGGTTGAAAATGAATGAATGAATGAATGAGTAATAGCATGAATTGTGACCTGAACTAAAGTGTTACTAAAACTATAATAAAACACTGTACTGAACTACTGTACTCCAAATATAAAATTTGATAATAATTATTTTAATATTTCATGTTTATTATTATATTTGATTATATTTATTTTAAATAATTGTATTTCTGGGTTTTTTTATTAGCTACATACATTTGAGTTTATTATTACTTTATGTTGTTTTATCAGTATTTATTTGACTACGCAATATATCAAAATGGCAGAATTATCACAAATGTGAATATCGCGATATACATATCTTAATGTTTTGCAATAAATGAGCAATTTAATACAAAAGTATCTTTGTGTTCCTGCCACTACACACTCTCTTAAAGACTTTTTTTCACATCAGGCAATGTAGTTACATGTCAATGCGCATCTCTGAAACCAGCCAGAGTGGACATGCTGTTTTTAGTCAAAAGCTATTTAGTATGGATGCTGAAATGTTTGACCAGCTAAGGTAAGAATTGATGATTTAAGAAAAATGTTTTCAGGTTGCTAAAACTACACCTGAGAACCAATTTGGTGGTGATATTTATAAAAAAAAATGTTGTTTATTTAGCTACATTGTAAAATGTCTAATTTGTTTTATGCAACAGTAAAACATGGCTATTTACTTCAGAAGTTTTAGTGATTCTTTTGTTTCCCTGAAATATAAAATATATGTAGGTTATATTGCATATTGCATTATTTAACATGCTATCGCATAGCATTTTTTGTCAATATCGCACAGCCCTAGTATATATTGAATTATTTTATTGCCTTAATGTAGCTTTTTGTATTTGTTACACAGCACCTTTAACTTCAACCATGTGGATTATTTCAGTGTCTATTGGTATATTAATAGTTTAGTTGGATGTAATATTGTCAGTTAATGAAACATACTATCCAGTAACACCTAAAACGCGAACATTTTGTCAACTACAGCTGTCTTTACCATATATATCATGCTTTGCATTGTCTCCATTATAAGCAGAAATGCTGTTTTGTTAACCTATTTGATTTTCTTGGCCTGTGTTGTATATTAGACATTAATAAACTACGTGAGTAGAAACATTTTGTGTGCTTTCTAATAAGCTTAGATGTGGTTTTATACATGCAAACATTTAGCAAATCAAGGCCACAGAGCTGTAGGAAAGCGAATCCTTCTTTTTCAAAGTCAGAGGGCATCTTTTTGGATTCCAACGGTGCAAACAAGTGTACAAACAAACATCAGATGCTTGTAACTTACGGCACAGAAGTGTCGAGCGGCATGTCAGACGAGACAGCTGCATTGGTAGCCAATTAAGAGATCCTACACACCCACCTGGATAGAAGTTGAAAGAATGCTGGTTCACATCTCTCGGCACGAGACATCAAACGGTCCAGCATCCGTGGCTGCCGGCGCTCTGGGGAAAATAAAAACACAGATCAGAGTGTGTGACGGCCCTTTAAGAACTGTCATTAGCACTTCACACACCGCAGCTGAAAGCTTCGTACACAAGACGTGTTGTGTTGTGTTGACGGTGATCAAATCAGCTGGGATCTGCTCCCAGCTTGGGCTGTCACAGCACGTTGAGCCGTGTCGCAATCTTTCAAAAGTGCGTGCGCGCATCTAGAAATATATATTTCTCTTCATTGAAAGTCATTCTAGGCATTTTGGTTAACCTCATGTGGTGTTTACAGTTTTTTTTGTGCTCATGTTGATTTGATTTTGTGTGCTTGTGGGTTGACTAAAGCGCTGCAAGGGTTCAGTGTGTGCTGTGTTGGAAAGGGTGGTGGCGTGTGTTTGGTCCTGGGTTTGTCATTTGTGGGACCTGACGTGCTCTGGTCAATGTGGAAAAAAGGTTCTTTCATCCAGATCACCAGAACATTGTGATCCCACATGCTGGCTGAAGCGCGGTATTTTGCAGAAAGTTTTGGCGTGTGTGGTATCAGTAGGCCTAATTAAAGCTCTCGGAGTATCTGTTATTGTAAGGGCGTTGCTGCCTTCTCTCTTTCTTTCTTTCTTTCTTTCTTTGATTCTGTTTGTCACAGCTGGCTTGCCTTTCTGCTGATATTAATAGTTGTGACTTCCCTCACCAAGAATTGAGGCATAGAAATGTACCAGAAATGTAACATAAATGCATAAATCTACTCAGACATTCCCGTGTTTTATCAGTGACCCCGCTAAAAAGCCCTATTAAATTGTTTTGTGTGTGTGTTCTGGTTTTTGTGGTTTACAAGAACATGTCCTCTGTGTCCTTGTAATACAAAACACTTCAAAGTCATACTTAAGGGGGTCTTTTGGAATTTGGATTTTGCCACAGGTTTCATGTGAGGGCTGGGTTTAGGGTAGGGTAAGGCCATATAATAAGCTGTTCTTATGGTTTAAAAAGCATTATACCTATGGAGGAACCACTTGTGGTCATCATAAACCTCATAAGACACTTTACTGTCACTTTACATCAATCCAATGCTGAACAATGTTGAATAAAATGTATTTATATAGAAGTAACACATTAGAAAATGAAAATCAGTTTGATGTGTAAAGCCTAAATGAAATATTGTTCACAGCCCGTGTTACCATAACAATTTGTAGTTCATTATTGCGACATATTTTATGAGGCATAAATGAAGCAACAAGTTTAATTACAAAAAGTAAAATGAACATGAAAGGTGACAGGTGGTCAAAAGGGACGTATAATGGCATCAACCAAAAAAGAGAGTGAAAAAATAACATTTTAGGGGAGTGATATTTAAAACATTTGAATGGTGAAGACGTGCTGCCCAAATGAATTAATGCACAATATAGTACCAGAAATGCGGATTATACTGTAAATAGGTTAGACATTTCTCTAATAAACTGTAGAGCTGGATTTTGGACTAATGAGATTTTGCTGCTGGCAGGTCAACAAATTGCAAACTGTTGAAAATAGAAACCAAACAATCTTGTTGTGCATTGCTACTTTTTTGTAGTCATGGCTGGTTAGAAGAAAAATCGAATTAATATGAATGGGCCTTATGTATCTGCAGCTCTTTTGTGTTTGGAATGACTAGGACTTTATGCAATATGCTATTTTTGTCCTTGAGTTTATGATATTGCTGTAAATCATCATCATCATATATCAGAAAGTACACTGTTTACTAATATTGTAACATGAAACTTCTCTCACTGTAAACCATTTGACTCTTTGGCTTGATGTTATTTAAGGTCAGATTCTTGGCACTAGACATCCATGAGGGGAACTCCATGCTTGAGGTTCTGAGCGTTTTCAGCTTGTAAACACACTTGAATGTTGTTCCTAATCAAAAGTTAACATCCGTAGAAACATTTTTTTGTTGATCGACAGTAACCATGATACAAAATCCATAAAAATATATATTTTTTAAAAAGAGTTCAGCACTTCATTAGTGTGATGATAACACTTGAGATTTGCCAGCATGAATTTTACATATGTGCAGACTGTAATGAAATGCATGCAATGCTAATTAGTTAAGCTAGTGCATCTTTTAGTTCTAATGACAGTAAGGACATTAAAGGAATAGTTCACACAAAAATAAGGCTTCCATCATTAATTACCCATTTGGAAGCTTTCTTTCTTTCTTTCTTTCTTTCTTTCTTTCTTTCTTTCTTTCTTCCCTCTCTCCCTCCGTCCTTTCCTTCCTTCCTTCCTTCATTCTTTCCTTCCTCCTCCTTCCTTCCTTTCTTATTTCTTTCTTTCTTTCTTACTTCCTTACTTCCTTCCTTTCCAAATTCCAATACTTCCTTTTCCATTCATTCAGATGTTGTGTTTTGCTTCATATAGTGTTTCATACAGGGTGTCAACCTACATTGAATCTAAGGCCTTTATTCCCAACAGTTAGATTTTGATTTGTTTCTCCAAGAGGAGCACAGACGTTCTTCCAAACAGAGCCATTAAACATGGCAATACAAAAAGAGATCTTGGAATTGTTGCTGAGTTATGCAATAGAGGAAGTTTGTAATGATTTTTTAGTGGGGGGGGGCTTTTGCCTTTATTGTGATAGGACAGTAATCAGACAAGAAACGGAAACTTGCCTGGAACACAGTGGCATTGCCCATGTGTTCATTTGTGCCAACAATGGAGAACCAACAACAATACTCCTGGCTTTATGTTGTTTATTTATGACAAGACAGCCAGAAGAAAACATGCCAATTCACTAGCCATTGACACTCGTAATTCTCTAAGCCAGTTGCGTCTTTCTCAGCGACATCTCGCATGATTGACTGGGAAGCCACATGTAGTCTGAAATGACAAGAATTTAGGACATGATATTTCTCCTTGAAATCAGTATCAAATTTTAGTTATTTTCCCTAATAACCAGTAGCATAACAAATCTATAAGCAAAGCTTGATTTTTATATGCTAGTTTGACACTTTACAAATTTTGAGTGGACAATTCTCTGAACCCAGTGAAAGTGACACTTTGAAAAACAAGCAAGTACTAGCAATGTGTTTAAAAGAAATACTGAAAATGCAAAAATATATGTGCAAAAGGCAAGTATTTTCAGAAACAGAAGTATAGTTGACTAGTTGACAAGTGTTGCAGTTTCCACCACATATGGCAGTACATCTAAATGCACCTTTAACCTGGGGTTGAGTAACGTCACATTGCAGCAGAGCTGCTCTCCATCAGCTTAAAGCTACCCTGATGTTGATTGTTCAGTGTGAGCGTGATCAGGACAGTTTGCCAGATGTTCTCACAGTCAGCTCCTCCACCTTTGGCTGAAGCTTTAGCTGTGTCATCCTGACAAATGATCCTAAAGAACATTACGCTAACCAGAAAGTATACGGCATTGGGGTCATTCAAGTTTTTGAGGTTTTAACAAAGACTTTCATTTTGCAACTTATAAATCATGACCACAGGCATCTACTGAACATTATCCCACCTCAGTAGTGTGCGATGCTTCATTTATCAGTATCTAAACAAACAAAACAAGACAGGCACATGATTAGAGGGGCATTTTGCTCCCTGCATCCCTTATTGGCTGTGAGAGGATGTATGTACGCATATGTTTGTGAGGGAACTTTCCTGTTCGTGACTTTTATGTTAGTGAGACATCCATGTGCATGACCGCGGCATGGCACTTGCTTGCGGAAACGTTGCCAGTTATGCTGACTACATTCCTCCCTCAGCTCCACCCCCGACCCACTCACTCATCTGAGACGCCTGTGTTTGTCCAACCAGTTGTTTTGCAAGATGAAATGGCAGCAAATCAAATGTTCGAGTCAAATGGTTCTCATGTGTTTCCCTCACATTTGTGTGCTACATGCTTTCTCCAACAGCGCGCCTCGTTTTCATTTCTTCCACTCTCTGTTATGTGGTTGCTCTCGTCCCCCAGGCTTCCACTTTGTTTACTGACAAACCATATTGATGAAAAAAAAAAATTCAAACAAAACCAGTATTGTTTCTATAATGAGTTTCTGCAATAGCAGAGTTGTGATTATCCGTTTTTGGAAGAAAAATAAAAAACATCCGCCCACTTTCTTGCTGCGTGATGGTGTGAATTGCAGATGACTTTGTTGATAAATTCGCACGAAACCTCATATATATGTTTTTCTTCCCGCTATCAACCTTGCAGCGTTCTACTGTGGCTTACGGTATTCATTTGTGTTACTTCTGCAAAGCTTTGCCGTTCGCGGGCTTATAAGGGATATGAGATGAATTAGCTGCCATTTCCAGACATCAGCTTTACAATGGCTCAGTGGGACGCCGCTTCTCATGGTGACAGGAAAATGATCCTTCTCTTATTAAACGCCTCCATCCTTATAAAGGTGGGTAATATAGTCTCCCGCTTTTACCTGGAGGTTGGGAGCCGCATTAAATATTAATTAAAAGTCACATCAGGAGCGGCACGCTTATATCAGTCTTCCTGGTCTTCAGGCAGAGACGGAAGCGATAAGTAACTTTATTACCTTCATCGTGGATGAAGGAAGGCGGTAGGGGAGGAATAAGGGGGAAAAAAACAGGACTGCGGAGAGGAAGCAGATTCATCTGTTGTGCAGACACTTTCGTGATTCTGTGACGAAACTGATTTCGCTATGTGAATAGGGGTTTTGTGGGTTAGAGAGAGAAAAAAGAGAAAGATTATTGCAGGAATACAAGCGTACTCAGTGCTTTGAGCTGAGGTGAAAAAGCAAAAACGAGGGCGGGGATTTTTGTGGTGTAGATTGGGGCTCTGAGATGCTTCCAGTGTTTAATTAAATCACTGGGGTTTGAGACTCACGTCCTGTGCCCAGAATCAACCTCCCCTTGTTTACGGTGTCCTGTTAAGGAATGTATTGATGTATCGATAAACATCCCTCCGTCAAGGTTTTTAATGAAGCTAAGCTAAATCTTTATTAAACTTACTCTTTGAGTTAGACTCAAACTTTTTAATTAACCAAGTTCGGAGCAAGCATTACACTTGGGTTTTTTTTTCTCAAGTTTGGGCACTTGCGTGTCTCAGGGGCTGACTTTTATTAAACTTGCAGATCTTAACTTCTTTCTTTTTTGTCATGTGAAGGTCACATTTAAACTAGTTCTTTTTTAAACTACCCTTTTTCACAGACCCTGAAGAAAAGTCATCCTATATGTTTTATAAATGCATGTCATGCTGTTGATCTTATTGGATGATTCATCTATATTTTGTCAAGTCAAGTTGTTTCTATAGCACTTTAATACAATACAGCTTGTCAAAGAAGCTTTAAGTGGCGTACAGTATGCAGTAATTCCATCTGCTTAAACCCTGCTACTCTCTTACAATTGACTTCAATCTCGCATTCACATCTACCTGATAGAAACGTTCTTTATTCCTAACCAGCCATGACACTGATATGCAACAAGCTTACAGAGACTATTTCAAAAAGCACTTCTGTATCTGCTGGGATATCATACAAATAATGACAATGACAATTACTGGTGCTGAATATGTCTTTTAAAAATGGTGAAATGATTTTGCATTTACGAGCTTGGTCATGCACTTTTTTCCATTTCATTGAGGGTTCAGTGTAATTGCAGAGAGAGCCTGTTCGCAAAGTCTTCTGATTGGCTGTAAATCTGTTAACCGTGTTGAGTCTGGTGTGTACTGAAAAATGTGTGCAATCTCCTGTATTAGTGGAACAAAAAGTCTAAAATAGAGTTTAGCCTACGTTTCATGTAATAGATTGTAATGTACTTGATCAAGCCAGCTTTCATTTGAGCTGATCTTGTTGTTCTTTTGTGTCCTTTGCAGGTATGGAAAAATAGTGTCAACAAAGGCAATCCTGGACAAAAACACCAACCAGTGCAAAGGTGAGTACCGCACTGGCCGTACCGGCCTGCTTTAAAAACATGCTCACAGATCACAAATTAAACCATCCTCATATAATGACAGATTTTGAAAGATTCTGATTAGTCTGGATGATGTTTATGATGTTAGCGTGATTATGGGTCAAGTCTTCACTGCTGGATAAGACGTTAGCGTGACTAACAGGGCTTGCCGTGGCAAGGAAAAGCACAAGGTTCCTCCTGTGTTGATTTGAAAAGTCCGGGCCTAGTAGTAGGGCTTTAAAAATAGCCATAGGGGTGAAGGAAGCGTCCGGCTGAAATTGATGATTTAGCAGACAGCCTCTTTTCAGGAAACACTCAGCCAGAGCTGTAAATAAACAGCCTGGCTTCCTACACAATCTGCCAAAATGGATCCCGCAGGTTTTTCTCTTGTTTGTGTGTATGCGTGCATGCGTCTGTCTCTTTGTCATGCTTTCTCTCTGAGGGCACATCTAATATGTCCAGAAATGAGTATTAATGCCCCCATGAGAAGAGGAGTGGAGAGGGTTTGGGAAGCAAAGGAAACCACTCCAGGCTTTAGAGGACTTCCACTTCCTGACGTTAGCTGCCCTCCTACTCTGCCAGGCTTCTCCACCCTGATGGGCTTCCAGCCAGGACTTATGGGAGCCAAGGAAATCAGACAGGAAACAAACAAAAAGATGGATTCGCTTCATTCATGACTTCACCGAATCTACTTAATGCTCGCTTCCAACAGGATATGCAGTATTCATTTCAAAGATATGTTGATTGATCACAATTGCAGGACTGTAATCAGCTGTACAGTAGATTAATCCCGTATGATAGAGCAGACCATCGAGAGCTGTTTACAATCAAGTTTGTTCGGTCGGTTTGCTTCTGAAGACCGTTAGTAAGTTGTCAAGCTCTGCCACGTTTTTAATCAATGCTCTTATATGGATTGTTGGCCGTTTGTTAAACACACATGCTTAAATTTCTGTTTACTTTGTGTGTTTTACATTACGCAACTGGACTCTGTAATTATGGACTTGTTTGTGCAAAAAAAGACATTTTCAGTTTGATGGAGAGATGGAGACAGATGGAGAGGGTGACAGTAGTGGGGGTTGCGGGCAACATTGAGGGTGTGTTTGATTTTCTTTTTGACTCAATCACGAGACTCTCATTAAATGAAGTGAGCGTAAATATTTGTGTGTCATGTGACACGCCAGCACGCCGACAAACTCTCTCTTTCACTACCTTGCTTTCCTTTTCTAATTGGAATTATATGCACAGGAAGAAGACAGTCTTGTGTTTTTTTCCCACAGCATTGGAAGATGGAGCCAGAAAATAAAGAGAGCGAAAACATGCACGCGCTCATTTGAGGCACATTTGTATTTATGGATTTAATTATGTAAAGCTTCCCAGGCAAAACCTCATGTGCGTGATGTCTACACACGAACACATGCTTTTTATCTTTTTCACCTCTCTATCGAGCTCATTTTCCGACCTGTTCCGGTTCTGGGCATCACAATGTTAATAGGAATTGATCCCTACATTCTTCAAGTTGAAACCTCTTTCCCAGCCCACTTCCTGATGGCTGCTGTTTAGCTCTCTTGGTCAGTGACCTCAGGAATGCTCGCAGCCATCTCTCAAACCAGAAGTGTTCCTCTCTCTGGATCAAGAACAGTCTACTGGAAATCCTTTTTCACACACACGCTCTGTTTTCTTAGGCTTATGAAACATCTGCAGTCTTTGGAACATCTGGATGGCTCAGTTCTCTGCTGTAGAGATCTCTCTCCCTCTCCGTCTCGCGTCCATGTTTACCGTGAGGCTTCAAAGCGGATGGCGTGTTGTTCTATATGTAAGGTGTGTGTGAGCGTGTAAATGAACACATATGTCTGGCATATAGAGCTGTTGGCTCCAACCATTTGCGGGCTCTCCAAAGCTCCACGTTCTGCCATCTGTGGTTTCGAATGTCAGTCAGGCTTTGAAAGTGTGTGTGTTTAGAGTTTAGAGAGGCTTATGGTGAGAATGCCTGCGCCGAATGAAGACACACTGCCTCAAATGTGCCTCAAAAGTACTGAGGGTCTTTAAGAACCTCCGCCACAGCAGCTTTTATTAAGATATGCTGTAAAGGAAGTCATGGATCTTCTCTCTCACTTACTGCCAAAGACATGTTTGTGGCAAAATGAATCCTGCTGGAAAAGGAGCTATGTTTGAAACATGGTAAATGCATTGTAGCTGGTCAAAACTGCCTATTAGCAGGCTGACCAGGAAACAAATACAGTATATACATATGTACATAATAGATAAAAATTCTGCATGTATAAATATATACAGTTATGTCTGCTGTAATTATGGCAAACCTGATTGTTTTGTTCGTAATTACAGTATCAGAAACTGAACTGACAATTAGTATGTTATTCAATAAAAATAATCAAATTCTTATTTAAAATTTAAGATTTAGATTATTGGAATACATTAGTACTTAATAAATATATAGAACCCTCACACATGCAGTACATACATTAGTCTGTATTTATACTGCAAAACAAAATGTTTTTCTTAAACTTTAGATTTTTTTGGATTGTTTCTAATCTAAATATCTAAAAATTCTTAAATCAAGAAGCATTTTCTTGACAAGCAAAAAATATTGTCTTGTTTTAAGAAATAATATGCCAAAATTAAGTGTGTTTTTCATTTAAACAAGCTAAATAATCTGTCAATGGGGTAAGCAAAATAATCTTGTTTACCCTTTTGACATAAGATTATTTTGCTTTGCTCATTGGCAGATTTTTTTTTTTTTTGCTTGTTTCAAGGAAAATTCACTTAATTCTGGCATATTGTTTCTTAAAACAACAACAATAATTGTGACAATGTTTTGCTTGTCTATAAAATGCTTCTTGATTTAAGGATTTTTAGATTTTTGGGCTAGAAACAAGACAAAAATAATCTTTTTTTGCATTGTATGTGTGTGTTTAAGTATAAATTGACAAAAACAGAATAAAAAAAAAAATTGAATACACTGACACCCCAATTGTTATTATTTTAAAGTTGTGACTTTTAGAACCCACTTAAAATATTTGTTCAATCAAAATGATAAAATCATTTGAAATTAATAATAAAATAATTGATTCATTCTTACAATATTCCAAAATCATATACATTTTTTTGTTGTGTGGAAGAAATAGTATGCAGAAAATATCATAAAAATAGTCAACATGCAACATGTGCTCAGTATTCTAAATACTCTGAATTAACATGATGACTGCATGAGGTAAATAAGTAATTTTGAGTCAAACTAACTCAAATTATTTGGTTATAATTTTCCTATTCATTTAGCAACTACTAGATGAGTGAGTAAGTCAAGTCAGTATGCAAGTCAAACGTATCAGTCTGATTTGAGTCATTCTGTCCAGTTTCAGTTCATTAAAATAATTGATTGGTTCATGAATCATTTAAGAACTCTCATAAGCGTAACAATAAGAGCATTTTTTACTTTCTATTTTTGCAATAATTCTTCAGTTTTTGTCTTTCGTTATATTAAAAACATTGTCCAATATGGGAAAAATGTGCCTTTTGCATTCCACAGAAAAACATCATGTGAATATGGAGTGAAATAAGGATGAGTAAATACAAACAGAATGTTCATTTTTGGCTGAACTCTTCCTTTAAGCTGGATTTTGCAGCAGGGGTGAGGTCAGGCTAAATCTTTCTCTGTCCTGTTACTGAGGAAATAGTTGACAAGCGTGAGCCTAGAACAAAATGTCCGTTTCCTGTCTCTCCAAGCACACACACAAACCCACACACAGACACAAGCGGCTGTGCTCAAACATGCAGACTCTCTTGTGTCGCCACGATCAGCATGATAAGACAAACAACAGAGCGCTCTTGTTTTGACCCGTGAATTTAACTCTGATAAATGTGTCTGATAATGTCTGATTAATGTCTGATAAAGAAGTCTCCAGCTTTTTGGCAAAAATACTAAGAAGTGTGTGTAGAAATAAGCCTTATCTGACTCTGTACATGTGTGTGTGTGTGTGTGTGTGTGTGTGTGTGTGTGTGTGTGTGTGT
>CAIGQV010001633.1:20479422-20491444 GCA_903798115.1 Danio jaintianensis | reverse complement strand
TGTGTGTGTGTGTGTGTGTGTGTGTGTGTGTGTGTGTGTGTGTGTGTGTAGGATATGGCTTTGTGGATTTCGACAGTCCGGCGGCGGCGCAGAAAGCTGTAGCGTCCCTGAAGGCCAGCGGCGTGCAGGCACAGATGGCAAAGGTAAGCTAGGCTTTACACCATGTCTAAACCAGGTGCGCAGTGACTTTCTAGCATCGAGTCATTTATTCCCAAAGAAAGAGAAATATTGTGTGAAGCAACACAATCATGGGCACATAACGTTTGATGTTTAATAGACAGCTGTGAGCTATAGATTTTGTACCTATTAGATTTCACTGTGGAAGAGCTACAATGCACATTAAGGAGCAGCGAAACATGAAGTAAGTGATACTAATGAATATAATAATGATTAATAAAACTAAAAACAAACCCAATTAAACATACTGATATACTCACTGCATAGTTCTGTATCCTTCTTCACTATAGAAAAAGAAATACTTAAGGTAGCATTTAGATGAACGTTAATATGATCTATGAGCTTTCTTTTTAGTAAAAATAAATAAATAATTAACAAAAATGATAGAGGTGAGAAAACAGCAATTAAGAACCCAAGAATAATAAAACATTTTGTCAAAATTTACTCTCAACTTGTTGCAAACCTGTTTGGGTTTCTTTTTTCTGTTGAAAATAAGCTATTTTGAAGAATAATTCTAGACCAAAATTCGATTAAATTTTTTTTCCATTATGCTTTTAAAGTTTTATTTTTTCTCAATTCCGTTTTATTTCTTTCTTTACTTATTTATTTCTTCTTCTTCTGTTTTCAATTATTCTGTACTCTATTTATACTCCGGCTTATCTTAATGTGTTGATAAGAAGCTGTATTTAGTTTAACAACAATTTGTTAAGAGCTTTAATTTTAGGAACCATGTGCAATGTCCAAAAGCTAAAATGAATCCAGATGTATATTTTGAGAGGTTGTGGGGGGAGATACTGTAAGTTTCATTGTACAGTACATAATATCACTATTGCATTTCTCATATAAAAATACATAAAACATTGCCAAAATTATAGGGGACTACAAACAATTGACAGTAGCCATAGTATTTTTTCCTGATGTGGAAGTCAACAGCTGTCATCAACTCTTTATCCAAAAAAAAAAAAGAACATGTTTGTGTTCAACTTAAATGAGTAAGTGAATTGTGAGTAAATTTTCATATTTACATAAACTTCTCCCTTTAACTGAAGAAGACTTTCATGTCAACGTGTGCCAGTGGTAATTTCAAGGTGTTTTCCACACTGTAAAAGAATGCTGAGTTCAAACCTGTTTGTTCTTTGATTTTTCTCATTTACGTAAATAGTAAGAGTATTGGAGCATATAGGTTATTACCTGGTCTTCCATAATCGACAAACTAGTTTTGATAATCTGTTTTAGTATGGTTGTCAGGCTGGAAACCAATGCAAATAAACTGCTAAGGAACAATTTGACTAGACTGGCATACTAGCTTAAATCAATTTAGACCAGCAACCCTTAAGCTGGCTTTTTTTTCACCAGAAAGGAATGTGAATACAGAGTATGTTGCTTCTAATTCTGATTATGGAATCCATGATGGCAATAATGATTATCGGGAAGATGTTGATGACAGCTGATGTGGTAAACATCTGTGGAGGAAATATACATGTGATTCTCTGGAAGTGCTGGAAATGGACTCAAGAAGCTCCATGTCCAGTGTGCACATTCAGACGCATGCACGCACAGTTGTTTAAAGCATCTGTCCTCTAATATTCATAAGCTTGCGGGCTGTCAGGATGCAGATGGGTTGTGTATCTGAAATCCCATTTAAATGCATGCCTGTCAGAGCTCTTCGCAACGCAGCAGGCCTCGTATGAAACAGACAGGTCATCTTACAGAGAAGAGGAAAGGGAGGCGGTGAGTAAGAGAGAGAGAAGGAGAGTGATTTAGCTCATGTTTGCATGTTTCCTGTGGTCTGACTAATAGAATTTACCATTTAAATGAAGTCCAGTCGACATCCTTTGTTGTGTAATGCTGATTACCACCATAAAATATTTTAGAAAATGTAAAAAACAAAACAAAAAAATTTAATTAGTTCAACATAATATTGGTACAAATGCTGTTTATTTAGCTTAACTTGCATTGAACCCTATATTGCTTTAGTGTGCTTGGCTTGCAGAGCAAAACAGTTAATCATTTTTGGAGGCCATTCATAGGATCTGTTCCAAAACCCAGTGAGCCGATGCTTAATAAGACACCTTCAAACTGTACTGTATCTTCCACATATGAGGAAACCCCAAAATATAGTGGAAAATATTGTTGAAATGATGTACACTAACTTGAAATGTTTTTGAAAGAAGTGTAGTATGCTAATCAGATCTGTTTTCATTTGGTTTAATATACAGTTAAAGTAGTAATATTGGTAAATGATATTCAAATTATTAGGAAATAATTTCCATATATATAGGACAACACAGTGGCCCAGTGGTCGCCTCACAGCAAGAAGGTCGCTGGTTCGAGTCCTGGCTGGGTCAGTTGGCATTACTGTGTGGAGTTTGCATGCTCTCCCCGTGTTCGCGCGGGTTTTCTCTGGGTGCTCCAGTTTCCCCCACAGTCCAAAGACATGCGCTATAGGTGAATTGAATAAACTAAATTGGCCGTAGTGTATGTGTATGAATTAGTGTGTATGGATATTTCCCAGTACTGGGTTGCAGCTGGAAGGGCATCCACTGTGTAAAATTATTTTTATGTATTGAAGCATTAGATTGTTGGCAACGACAACATTTTTCTTTCAAAAATATCTGGACGTCCTTAAAGCAAGTGCATTGATGCTATTTATACACAATGAAACAATAAAATTAACTTAAATTTCTTTGACTTTATTGATTTTATTTATTATTGAAAATCAACCTTTCAAATGTTGTGCGGATCATGTGAATTTGTAATTAGAAAATGCACCCTGTGGAGTCCACTGGCAAGGTTTTGGGGCTATTATATAACTCTTATTTCAGCTGCATTCCTTCGCTCAACTTTTGAAAATGAGGTATTTTTTAAAGAAGGCAAACTTGATTAGCTGCCTGGAGTTAAACAATGATTGGTTTGTAGCTCGAGCCAATCGGCACGCTTCCCGCCCACCAGCACCCACTTTATTAAACCAGTCAGAGCTGATACTCAATTTCTTTTCTCTCTGTCTGAATATGAATTTCACGGAAATAGCTGTGTAATCTAAACATCCAACGTTATTTTCCAATTGAATTTTCACCGTGCTGTGCTGTATTAGGCGGAACAGGAGAACTGTTGAGTCCTACCTGGGTGGAAGAAACATATAAACTAAACTGTTATTCAGAGGAATTTACGCTGTGGAAGACGGCCACATACGTCTTTTTAACAATGAGAGAAGGGCAATTAAAAGAACTAAATCGCCTGGCTTAAGGCTCATTAAATTAAACAGGAGCGCAATCGAAGAGTTTCCCTCTGCCCTATTAAACCTGTTTTCATTAAGAATTCTCTCACTTTAACAGTGCCTCTCAGCAACAAAACTAGCCTCTTAAACTTATTTCACCAGTGTATCAACCTTCTCCTGTGGTGATTTCTGCTTCTGTGGAGGATTTCAACATGGCAGATGAGATTCGGGCCATGATATTAAGCATGTGCAGATATGAAAGGACATATGCATGAGGATAAAAGATGAAACAAACCCATCTCGTGTTCACGTTCACCTTTTGATACTCAAAGAAAATTGCAAATGTACTGTTTAGCAATGAAATGTACCTCAGAGGCTTGTGGAATAGTTTAGCATTGAAATATATTTATAGGACAGAAACCTACTGTAGGTAGACACATAAAAAACATGTAAACAGTCAGTGTGCAAATATCAAATGTTATTTTACAGGTCTCTGGTGATTCAGTTAAGAAAAAAAGCAATGACGGCTCTATATTATCAGACTGTCAGCTGTTCTAGTTCTAAAAAATTCTATGGATTTATGATTTGTAGCTATGTTTCAGTAAAACATAATTTGGTTTTATTCTGTAAATAATAAATTTAACGTAAAATTGTTTTCATTTAGTGTAGGGCTGCACAATATATTGTATTAGCATTGATATTACAATATATTGGGATACGATACTGGGATTATATTGGGATTACTGATCAGCACCACAGTTCAGAACTTGTGATTGTGGGGATCGGTTCCAAAAGCCAGAGAGCCGCTGCGTTATAAGATACCTTCGAACTGTACTGTATCTTCCACAGATGAGAAAACCTCAGAATATAGAAGAAAATGTTGTTGAAATGATGTACACTAACTTGAAATGTTTTTGAAATATGTGTATTATGCTAAACAGGACCGTTTTCATTTGATTAAAAATAGTGAATGCAGTAATATTGGGAAATTATATTAAAATGATGTGGTTTGTGGGGTCATCGCAAAAGTTTAACCCTAAAATAAAGTGAAAGATTTTCATTTGTATGTGTTTTTAAGACCTGTGACTGTGTAAGATTTCAAGCAAACTTAAGCCAAGAAGTTATAAAAATATATAAACAAAGGTATATAAATTATTTATACAATGAAGACTATACAGTGTTATTTTACATAATATTATTGAGTACCTGCACCTCAATACTGTTAGATTACACAGAAAACCATCAAATTAATTTGTATCTTTTATTAATTGTATTTTATGCAGATACTCCTCTACAAAATAATCCCAATCAATGTAAAATTATGAATTCTTTCCGAACAGAGTTATAAGTCATCTTGTGAAATTATATTCATATCGCAATATATCTCACAGACAAACTAAATATCACAATGTCAGTTTTTGTCCAATATCATTCAGTCCCAATTAAGAGCATTGTTTCCCAGTACTGGGTTGCAGCTGGAAGGGCATCCACTGTGTAAAACATATGCTGGATAAATTGGTGGTTCATTCCGCTGTGGCGACTCCTGATGAATAAAGGGACTAAGCCGAAGGAAAATGAATGAATAACAATAAGGTGCCATGTTTTCAGATGTTTATATTCATGTCTAATATGCTTATATTGATGTCTAATTGCAACAAATAAAAAAAAAACATATTAGTCACCAATTGTCATATTTTTGAGGAAAAAAATCTCTGAATGACAACTGAAATGTTTTTAGATCTATAGCACAAAACAGATATTAACAATTTAACATTTTTCTCAAACCCATACTTAAATAAATCCAGTAAAACAAGAGAGTTTCCAAGTGGTCTCTTAATAATTTCCGTAACTGTTTATATAAGGCTGTCTGAAGTCACTTCAATAAGTGTTTGCTGTTGATATGTGTGTGTGTGTGTGTGTGTGTGTGTGTGTGTGTGTCTTTAAGAAGCCTTTTATTTCAGATTTCATAACATCATTATGTGGATGCTATTCAAACTTCCAGTCCTTTTCTGCTCTTGTTTGTTGTGCTGGTCCTGCTGTGGCGTTCTTATTATGTCTGATTTTCTCTCAATTAACTTCAAGCAACGTCTGTTCGCACTTAAACAGATAATAAACTCTTTCCTGAAAAGTGGAGACTTTTATTTGTCACGTTTAAAACTAGTTTGCATCAAGAAGGGAATTTGTTTGGCAGGAATGCGTTATAATTATGATGCCATAATGAGGTGCGAGTATGGAATACTGTAATTGTAAGGGCATGAATTATTCATGAGGCGGTATTTATGTAAATTGTTACACATACGTTAACTGTGTAATCGGCGCAAGAGGGGAGTAGAGAAAAGTGTGTGCGTGTGTGAATTATTGGAGTAGTCGCCTGCAGACATGTCCTTCACATCTGAACATCTCTCCACACACTCTTCTGTGAATCCACATGCCTGCTGGTGATGCATGTTTGTGTGCGTGTGTGTATTTCCCAAGAGAAGACTTTGGTTTTGAGCTTCCACCCTGTGTAAACTTGTTTTTTGCCAGATTCTTTGTACGTTGGCGAATGGAATAGAATCATCATGTAAAATGTCAAACGTTCTCAGAGTCTTGGCTTTGTTTGAATGCTATTGGTGTGTAGTATTGTTTTCTGAAATTTCTTTTTTCCGTGATGGACAAGGAACAAATGAAAGAAAAGAGGGGGAAAAACATCAAAGAAATTGTACTGCCAACTATGTTATTACTGGTAAAAAAAAATCTGAGTTTCCATTTAGACAGATTGCACCTGGATTCCAGAAAGTCTGCTTTTTTGTTTTTTGTTTCATGTGTTTTGGCACATTTTTGACAGGATACGTTTTTTAAATAACATTTGCATTAGAAGAGAACGTCTGTGATTTTATGTTTGGCTTGAGGTTGTGAATGTGTGCATTGTGAAACCCATTTAAATAAGACGTTTGTTAATAGTAAAATGAAGAGAATGAATAATTCAAGATTGTAACTAATGTGGCCATTTTGAGTAGATTTGGTGATCAAATCCTGCTTTTTGATTGAATTTTCTTATTTACAGATACAGTAGGATGACAGCAGAACCATCAATTTGAGTGAGAAAGTTCACAAAAAAGGTCTATATCCGTAATGAAGGTAGACCAGGCAGTGGAAAGATGAATTCCTCTGTGTTCAACTAATGTCAAAATAATGAGGAGAATCATTGTGAAAATAATATACCGTAATCACAGACATTCCTGTCTGAATAGGATTACATTTCTCAGAGGGGTTAGTCGAAAAACTGCAGGTAATTTCCTTTTTAATTTTTATTTATTTTTCCGGGGCGGTTTGAGGAAAACACAGACTTGCTCGAACAGGACAGGATTAAAATCGCAAAGTACGTCTCTGTGAAACACAAAACTAGGCTTATGTGTGCTTATTGTGTGCTATCAGATTTGACCTAAGCTTACACTTACATTTACTGGCACTTTTATCAAAATCTTTTTGGAACATGATTGGAAAACAGTCAATTTCATTTACATTTTACAGTAGGGATGTGTCTCCTGAACCCAAAAATTCACGATGCCAAGAATCAAAACTGAAAATGACCTATTTTGAAGACTTTTTAAGTTCATGAAATGTAATGGTATAGTTAACATTCATTCATTCATTTTCTTTTCGGCTTAGTCCCTTTATTAATCCGGGGTCACCACAGCGGGATGAACCGCCAACTTATCCAGCATATGTTTTACACACTGGATGCCCTTCCCGCTGCAACCCAGTACTGGGAAACAATGCTCTTAATTGGGACTGAATGATATTGGACAAAAACTGACATTGTGATATTTAGTTTGTCTGTGAGATATATTGCGATATGAATATAATTTCACAAGATGACTTATAACTCTGTTCGGAAAGAATTCATAATTTTACATTGATTGGGATTATTTTGTAGAGGAGTATCTGCATAAAATACAATTAATAAAAGATACAAATTAATTTGATGGTTTTCTGTGTAATCTAACAGTATTGAGGTGCAGGTACTCAATAATATTATGTATACATGTTTTAGTATTAAAATGTAGCTTTCACACAGAGATTCCTGAGGCTTATGCAGACAATGTTCAAAAAGGCGATGATATGCCATTTTTTGCATTCAGAATTTCAGTGCATCTCTACAGTACTTTACTGTTATAATTGTGTCAAGTCTTTAGCCATTTCTTGTATTTGTGAATCAAGCTCATTCCGCAACAGAGAAACAGAAACAGAAACAGGTTCTGCCTTGTTGTAACAGAACCATCAGGTTGCTTCGACTGCTGTGAATGAGAGAGAGCATACTGTAGACCTGCAGGATATCCTGAGCACCAGAATCACATTTTGGAATATGTAAATCCAAAACTAGACTTTTGGTGTTGTGTGACGAGACTATAAAAATGTAAATTAAAATTCACTCTCGAGTGGCATCAATAGTTGAAACGTTAGCCGTTACCATTTTGAAATATAGTGTTAGTAATCTTTTATTGATACTGCAGTCATCTTTCAGTAATTTAACAACTTTAGATGGCCAGACATCTTTAAATGTGCTCATTAGCATTACATTATGTAACTGTTGGATTAAACTAGTCTGTCTGAATGTGTGTGAGTCCAGTTGCTTCTTGGCTTTTATGAGTAGCAGCAAAGTGGTAATATTGCAGGTTTTGCTGCACCTTTGGCTTCCATTATGATTTCTTTCCCCGGGTCATCTGAATAACTCTGAACACTCTGTGATAATACTGTGAGGTGTGCGTGTGTGCGTGCAACTGAAGGTCTTTTCTTTTATGCCTGCATAGAGATTTGCATTGTGTGCACGAGTGTGTATTTACATGTCTCTGCGAACTGTAATTGTATTACCTTCATGACTTAGTAGCATTGCTTTCTTGAAGCATATTCCCTTGCTTAAAAATGGTTTTGTTTTTTAATATAGCCATATAGCAGGAGGCGGAAAAAATTCCCTCAGGGTATTATACGAGGGGAAGTGTGGAAAATGCTCTCATTCTTCTCCGTTCTCAATTTTGCGTGTGTCACGGCGTTACGGTAGCGCTAAATGAGGGCGAATAATTGCTCCTTAAAGAAGAGGGCCTTTCCATCCTCACGGACACCCCATATGAATAAACCAGTCCAACAACTTCAAATTGAAGTTAAATTGTTTCCCCTTTCTGTCTGCTGTGAGAGGACTTATCGTTTCTTCACATAACCTCAGTGGTTTCCTCATTCATGTTTTCGTTCAAGCTGAAAAGTTGCAGGGAAAAGTGTTAAAGTGTTCCCTGCAGTAGAAGCTACTCGTAATAACCTAACCAAGGTCAGGTTGGTAATTAGAGTGTGTGTGTGCGTGTGTGTGTGTGTGTGTGTGTGTGTGTGCGTGTGTGTGCATGCGTGTGCGTGCGTGCGTGTGTGTGTGTGTGTGTGTTTGCCAGTCCCCATCACACCTAAAGCCCAGACGTGAATTACGCTGTGGGAGTCTGAGCTGCACCTGTCGCAAAGATTCCTACTGCTGGGTGACTGGCAGCTCTTCCACATACAAACACACACACACACTCAGACAAATGTACGTATAGCGGGAGTGTTAGGATACCTTGAAGCACACTAGTTTGGCCAAATTGCCTAAATCCAGCGTTTTCCTGTAAAACTTTATTTTTTCATCCAGCTACTCTATTGAAGTGGAATTTTGTTCTTTTCTGAAGAGATCGAGTGTTGCTTGCCCAGCGAATAAAGCATTGTTGAGGTGTTTTCAGGGGTGTTGGCAGTTTGTTTGTTAAAGGGTTATGATGGCTGCTAGCATGTCCTGCCTCTTAAGAAAAATAATAATATTTTATTGTTTGTTTTCTATGAAATGATAAACTTATTACAGAAAAATGGCTCAGTGGTAAGCACACAGCAAGAAGGTCGCTGGTTCGAGTCTCAGCTGGGCCAGTTGGAATTTCTGTGGAATTTGCATGTTCTCCCCGTGTTCGTGTGGGTTTCCTCTGGGTGCTCCGGTTTCCCCCAAAATCCAAAGACATGCTCTATAGGTGAATTGAATAAACTAAATTGGCCGTAATGTATGAGTCTGTGTGTAAATGAGTGTGTATGGATGTTTCCCAGTAATGGGTTGCGGCTGGAAAGGTGTCCGCTGCATAAAACATATGCTGGAATAGTTACGCTGTGGCGACCTCTAAAATAGAGACTAATCCGAAGGAAAATGAATGAATATTACAGAGAAAAAAACAAAAACAAATAAATAATAAGTACGTACACTAAAAAAAACAGGTTTCCACACAATTGCTTCTTGTTGTCCCAACACAAATTGATTAAGTTAACTTAATTGTTTTTACAAATTGAAGTGGATTGGGACAACTTAATTGTTTTAAGAATTTTGTTGGTTCAACTAATATTAAATAAGTAGTTTGAATAAATGGCAAAAGTATTTTTATAAGTGTAAAAACAGTAAGGCTATATTCTCTGGATTGACATTTTATAGTTATGCATTTGATTAAAATGTTGTTGTTTTTATTCTGTAAACTGAATGACATTTCTTCCAAATTTATAAACAAAAATGTCATTTAGAGAATTTTTGTTATAAATCAAAGGTGCTATATTTTTAGACATATTTAATTTAATTTTTGTAAGTGAATGAACGAAAACATTTGTTAATCTGATCATTTCACAAGTTACAGATATTTGAATGAATAGAATATGCATATTTGCCGTGCTGTCCGAGGAGAGGGCTCTGAGCTCGGAAAGACACCCTAACTCATGTTATCCCCCTTGTTAGGAGAGAGAGAGAGAGAGAGAGAGAGAGAGAGAGAGAGAGAGAGAGAGATAGATAGGGGTCAGTTTTGAGTGCACTGTATAGCCCGGCCTCATAACGCTCCTCCCACTCCGATTTAAGTAAATAATCAGGTTTAAAGGTGTGGATCTGGGGTGGCAGAGGGATGCTGAAAGTCAAGAAAAAATGGAGGTAGGACATGCTTGGTTATTTATAGGGGTTTAGTTTTAAGCTGATTGAATAATAGAATGATTGTCAACAATTAATTAGTCTTGTCAAAACATCTGCCCGTACTCCTCCTGAAATTTGTTTATATAACATCACTTGTCATTTTCTGAAAAAAAAAATAATAATAATAATAATATATATATATATATATATATATATAGATATAGATATATATCAGACCTATATCAGACCTATAATCTATAGAATCCTATAATTTCAGAGAAACTTTCAAGTGTACAACTTCTGTCACATGCAAGACATGAGATGTCATTCACGCTGCATAAACGGAGCAGACAGAAGCTATTTTAATATTACTAATAATTAGATGAAACACCCCCTTACATTCGAGCAGTAGTTGCGGTGAAGCTTGCCTTTTAATATCATGTAGAATGTAAAATCATTCACTTATTATTGCATTCGATGGATCTAACATCCGTTCTTAGTCATTACTGTTTATTTAGCTTGCTATGGGAACACGTTGTTATTTGTTAGCTTTCTCCATCCTCGGGGGAATATCATACGGTAAGCCAAAGACAAAGAAAGCGTATTAAGTCTTTATACAAACGAATTACCTTTTGTAGTTGCTTAGCAAAGCATAGCACATCACTTCCAGACTGTTCTTAGTACAAGTCACTCAGGCAAGCTAAATATGGAGGAGCTGAGAAATATAATGTTCCTCTTTTTCCCAGAGTGTACATACTTTATGTATAATAAAGGCAAACCGCCGTAATCTAACACCGTGTCGTGTTTAAAAATCCAACCACTATCGCTTCGAAATTATTCTTCTCGTAATGGGGCCGGAAAGAGCGCGAGGGGGGAAAAGCGAGAAGGGAAAGATGTGATTGCTCTTTGTCTTCCACCGTTGACATCAAATTCCCATTTCCTAAATGTTCTGTGAAGTGTGTTTCCCTCTCCATGGGCTCGCCGCCGTCTGTGTGTGTGTGTGTGTGTTGTGTTGTTGCCGTTCGGTTTTGGTGTGGGCCCACAGTGATTGAAAACAGATGCCTTGTTTTTTTGTAGTTGTCTCGCTGGGGAAAGTAATGGACAAAGCAGAACACAGGACAGCGAAAGCATAAACGAGATCTATTGCGACACAATGAAATGGGCTCGGGAAGCAATAAGCACCAGGCGCATTCCGGTTATATAAAATGGTGGCTTCTCACTCCCTTTCACTCACAGATGATTTGTATAACATAATGCGCCTTCCTTTTGCCTATGATACTGCGGCGAATAAAAAAAAACACAAAACAAAAAAACAGAGTCCAATATGAAATTGAGCCATGAAATCCTGTTTGCCAATGTCTTGTTCTTGGGGTTTTGTAATTCAAAGCTTGACTCGTTTTTAAGAGGTTATCTATCTGGGATCGGGACTCTTTGTTTCATTGCAACTCTGTGTTTAGTTTGTCTTTATTCTTAGCCACATTTTTTTGTTGTTGTTGTTCTAATGGGTTGATTAAACTGTAATGATCTATCCAAACATCCCTAATGTGCGGTCTGCATGTACTTTGTTGTTCTCAATAGTGCTTTCCATTTTCCAGCTTTTTGCGCAGTAGGTTGGAATTCTGCTATTTTTTTCTTCTCATAATGGATGCTGAGTATAAACTGTGTACAACCTACTATTAGAAAAACTGTATACAGGATGTTGTGTATAT
>CAIGQV010001633.1:20462562-20479022 GCA_903798115.1 Danio jaintianensis | reverse complement strand
GTATTTCATATAAATGCTGTTTTTTTGTTGTTTTTAATTTCATCCTGATTATTTGCTGTTTTATGTTTTTCATTTTTTAATGGAGACCATGATCTATTTTTCATCAAGATTATTTGATGAAATTAAAAACAAAACATTTATAAATAAGTACAATTACTTTAGAATTATGTAAAAGTGTTTACTATCAATTCAAAGCATCCTTGTAACATAAAAACATGCTTGCACCAAACCTTTGCATTCTGCTGTGCATCAAATGCATAAAATAGTCAACATTTATTTCATTCATATTTTTCCTCAGTTTAAAGCATTCGGAAATCGCCCCATTTTTGAAGGTTACGTGTGACCTCAATGTTTTGAACAGTACTGCATGAATTTATATTTTAGCGATTCCAACTGTGTGTACATTTTGTTTAAAAATCAAATAATGAAGAAAAACAGAATTATTCTGAATCATAGTTTATATTACTTTACGTAGAAGTCAGGTGAAGTGCGTTATGGGATACATAATCCCATTTATTAAATTCTATTTGTGAACAGCACATTCTAGCAAATGTAGTAGGACCTCTATTATGCTTTTTAAAAATATATTTTATACAGTGTATTTGTGAATGTAAAAGAATGTCTCCTGAATGAAACTCCCTAAATTCTTCATTTGGTTTGTGTTGTCAAACTCCTGTCAAAAAGAAGCATTTACTGTCAAGTCGAACGATTTATTCTAGGCTGACTTACACACTTTTCACAGAAACTCCTATTATAGTCATTGGAGCTGCAACATATCTACACCTTATTATTTATGATCATAAAATTCATTATAAAAAAAACTCAACTCTTTCCCCCTTCAGAAAAGCTGCACGATTTCCCTGTATGGTTAGTATGCTGTTCCAAAGACGCGGATGTGGGAGTGGTGTGGCCTTAAAACCTCCCGCTCGCAAACAAAAGGAAGATGGCCAAGCTGGCCCAATTGAATTATGGGTGATGTAGTCAGAATGTTAGATCTCAGAGCCTCTATCAGCCTCTCACCAATCTCATTATCCGTGCATTAGCAGCTGTGTGAGGAAGGAAAGGGGCTTTTAGTGGGAGAGCACTCAGGGTCTGGAGGGCCGGGCTCCAGACAGCCAGCCAAAAGAAAGCCCAGAGCTCAAGTACTTGCTGTTGTTGTTGTTGTTGTTGTTGTTTATAAGGACGCTAATGTTCATTTGCAAGATGCATATGTGTCCAATCTCTGTCCACCATTTTTGCATTCCATCTTTATTTCTATAGCTTTTACAATGTAGATTGTGTCAAAGCAGCTTAACATACAGATGAAGAGAAGAGATCTCAAGTTTGAGGAAAACATTCCACAAATATGTAACTATATTTGTTAATATAGAAGCATTCAATAATTCAAGTAGTTCTAGTTACAAGAAAAAAAATATATATATGCGTTGCATGACATAATAATTGCATAATTGAAAGACATCCTTTTGAATAATAAGCTTGTGCTGGGTAAAAAAAGTTATATATTACAAATAACTTACCTATATATTACCTATCTTAATCTTAAAAAAAAAAAACAGCAAAATAACATAATACATACTTTCATATTACGTTCCGGGGCGACGCGGTGGCGCAGTGGGTAGCACGTTCGCCTCACAGCAAAAAGGTTGCTGGTTCGAGCCTCGGCTGGGTCAGTTGGCATTTCTGTGTGGAGTTTGCATGTTCTCCCCGTGTTCGCGTGGGTTTCCTCCGGGTGCTCCGGTTTCCCCCACAAGTCCAAAGACATGCGGTATAGGTGAATTGGGTAAGCTAAAATTGTCCGTAGTGTATGTGTGTGAATGAGTGTGTATGAATGTTTCCCAGTGATGGGTTGCAGCTAGAAGGGCATCCGCTACGTAAAACATATGCTGGATAAGTTGGCGGTTCATCCCGCTGTGACAACCCCAGATTAATAAAGGGACTAAGCCGAAAAGAAAATGAATGAATGAATATTACGTTCCTTAAGTTAATAAGTAACACGTTTATTTACAAAACAAAGTAGCTTGTGGTTGTAATATATTACTTTTAAAAGTAAAGTTACCCAACACTGGGGTAACACTTTGTCACAATTCATGCTGTTAACTACTGGCTTATTACCTGCCTATTATTGCAATATTAACAGTTATTTAGTAGTTATAAATTATGATTTTATTCTACATCCCTAATCCTACCCAAAACCTAAACCCAACATCTACCTTACTAACTACTAATGAGCATCTAATTATCAGTTTATTGAGCTAATAGTAGTTATTGGTTTGTTAATAGCATGAAATGTGACTTGAAGTAAAGTGTTACAAACTCTGGCTACAAATAGTCCATAAATAAATCAAATAAAGCAGAGGAAAGCTACACATCATTCAAGTCATTTGGTCAGACCACTGATCAGGCAGGAAACACATCCCTCCAGCTGTTAGCACTAGAAACACTGTCACAAATGAAAGGATTTGAGAGAGAGAGAGAGAGAGAGAGAGAGAGAGAGAGAGAGAGAGAGAGGAAGGGAGGAAAGATACAGTACAGGCAGACACACATCCGGATGCTCCAAAGTCTCCTCTGTCCATGTCGAACACATGTAGCTCCATATCATTCCAGCTCTGTTGTTATTCCTCCTTACTAGCGCTGGAGATCCATCTACAGTTGAAGTCAAAATTATAAACCCTCCTGTGAATTTTCTTTTCTTTTTCAAATATTTCCCAAATGATGTTTAACAGAGCAAGGAATTTTTCACAGTAACTCATATAATATTTTTTCTTCTGGAGAAAGTCTTATTTGTTTTATTTTGGCTAGATTAAAAGCAGTTTTACATTTTTAGGTCAATATTATTAGCCCCCTTAAGCAATATTTTTTTCCGATGTCTACAGGACAAACCACTGTTATACAATGACTTGCCTAATTACCATAACTTGCCTAGTAAACCTAATTAACCTAGTTAAGTCTTTAAATGTCACTTTAAGCTGAATACTGAAAAATATCTAGTAAAATATTATGTACTGTCATCATGGCAAAGATAAAATAAATCAGTTATTAGAAATTAGTTATTAAAACTATTATGTTTAGAAATGTGTTGCACATCTCCTCCATCTCCATCTGTGAGGTTTACTAAGCTGATATGGCCGCTGATGTTCTCGTCCATTACTGAGAGATGTCGTTCTCATGAGAGCTCGAGCAGACTGTCATTTCCACAGCGAATAAATCTTACACTTCCTTCAACACTCTTATAATAACTCCATCTGCTTAATACTTGATTCACAAGCACCTCTTAAGTTGTGAGATTTATCGTAGATTTTGTGACAGAGATATTTTTGGGGTTTGAAAGTACTGCAGATGTACTTGAAGTTGGCGCTTTATATCCAAATATAGTAAATTATATGAAAATAACTTGAACGTAATTTTGTATATACAGTTGAAGGCAAATATATTAGCCCTTCTAAATTTCCCTAGTAATAAACAGTATTTTTGTTCTTCTGGAGAAAGCTTTATTTATTTTAGTTTGGCTGCAATACAAAAAGCTTTTAAGTTTTTTCATAATAGTTTTTAAAGTCAATAATTATTATTAGCCCTCCTAGGATTTTTTTTTTCAATTGGCTACAGAACAATCCACTGTTGTCCAATGACTTGCCTAATTAACCTAACTTGCCTAGTTAACAAAATTAATATAGTTAAGATTTTAAATGCCATTTTAAGCTAAATACTAGTTATATAAACTATTATGTTTAAAAATGTGTAGACAAAAAGTTCTCTAATAAAAACTACTTTAGAAATATTTAAAAAATGTAAATTACAGAGGAAGGCAAATAAATAAATGAATGTTTATAACTTTAAAGGTCCCGTGAAATTAAAATATATATTTTTAGTTAATGTTAGTTTCAGTCTGTTAGTTTTAAGTATATCTATTAGCTAGTTTGCTCCAAAACAGTGACAATATATATAGAAAATATAAAACTGATATAAACATTCAAAGCTTGCAGTTTGTCTCTTCCGTCTGATTTGATCAACGATTTTTTTCACATCACCTTACTTCAGTTTCTCATCAAATCTGACCAATCAAATGCTCTCTAGTATCTCACATGTCCCACCCCCTTCAAGATGCTTCTCATTTGCTTTTTATTTGATGCGCTTGAACTAATCCACTCCCACTGGCAGAGCTGTGGTAAATAGAAACGCTATTGGCTGTTTTTTTAACAGGAGGGGAGGAGCTACTCTGTCCCACCCTTTTTAAGTTGAGATTACGTCAAACATCGAATAAAAAAACATTTCAAAGCACTTCACGTGACTTTTAAGAATAAACATTCAATAAATAGTAAACTATTTAGGATTGCATGATTTTAGGTAATTACATTTTAATGTATGCTATTATTTTATAACGTTTTTCTTTTGTATAAAGAATATTGCATAAACAAAACTGACTTAAAAATGTAAGGCTAGTGGGAAGTTCGCTCTACTTGAGATATATTAGGCTCACTCAGTGTGAGTAATGCTGTTTGGCAAGTGTGCAAACACGCACTACAAGATCCAATGTCACTATGACCTTGTGATTGGTCCACTTTTCACATCATCCATGCAGATGTCTTTCACAGCACACCCATAGGCACTCTGTTAGGGTCACTGAGTGGACTTTGATTGAGGCCACTAAAGAAATACAAAGGAGTTTCAGATGCAGGACCTCGACTGGTTATCATTCCATATGGGATTGAGTTGAGCAAACAGCTGCTACTGGCGGAACAGCATGTTCCTTGGGCTGAAAATACTGAGCAAGAGAGAATGATAGAGAAGGGAGTTCCTGAAAAGTCTGGAAGATTTGACTACGTCGAATAGCCAGATTGAACCTACTTCCTGTCTGCTGCACAGAGCGGCAGTGAGAACGCTGGACGACATCTCGTGGAAATGTCTGCTTTGATGAGCTAACTCAGAAAGACGGCCAGCATCTGCGTGTGCGTCACAAGTTTCTCACCCTCGCCGGTGCGTGCGAGCCTTCCCTCGCTCTGTGCCAGCGCAAGAGCAGAATCTTAGCCGAGAATCAAAATCAATTGGCTCCAAAGAGCAGCTCACTCTAAACAAAGACAAATGAATGATCCTCACTTCCTCTTGCTCCACTTTAAAAAAAAAAGGCAATACTCGCCTTTGGGATGCACAACAAGAGGAACAAATGTTGATCTGTTCTGGAGTTGTAAAGAATTATATATATAAAAAAATAACAATAGACCTGATTCTTTGACATGCTATAAATCAAATTATATAATTCATAAAAATCTCCCTCCGGATGAACAGGCCAGCTGCGAGAAGGCCAGCGCTGAGTGATTAATGCCTCTCTTTACATTTGATCTAGCTCTCGCACACGCAAAAACCACACAGGGGTGTAAGCAGTGTTTGAACCTGAGGCGCAGATGATGCTAATCATTTTGATACAAGCGAATGATTGATGGAAAGCGGGAATGATGCAGTCTGAAAGGAAATCTTGGCCAAAAACATACACCCGATGTGGCACTGGAGCCGTCCGTCATGGGTGTGGTATAGGTGGCTACGTCAAAACGGGCTCTATATGTGCCAAAACACAGCTGCCTCGGACCCAGATGTCAAGTAAAGATGACCTCATCACAGAGACTAAGTTGCAGCTGCTGTTGTAATGTCAGGCAGATATGAGCTCACTGAAGCGTTTGCCAGTTAACTATAGTTACGGCCTGACAGAGCACTGGAGAACCATTTGTGATGCATCATAGATTTTTTTTTTTTCAACTGGAAGTGCAACAGAGCCATCCATTACTGTCTGATAATATAATACACATAACTGCCTCTATTGCAGCCACAGATATACTCCACTGCATACTGATTACTACATACACGTTATGTGCTATATTCATGGCTTATTGAAACTTGGAATTTTGCTAGAAAAACATTGACAACTGTCAAATGTCAATTCTTTATATGACTGCTTGGCAGGTTGCAGTCAGGTAGTAGGTATTATGGGAGAATCACTGTTTATAGTCTGAAAATGGAAAAAAATTGTCTTCAAACCATCCATTTTTCTCCCTGTCTGTCTGTCTATCTATTTAGAGTTAGAATGTTAGAAGGATCAATTTGGCGATCTGTCCATCTGTATATCCATCCATCCATTTGTCCGTTCATCCATCCATCCAGAATTGCAATAACAGAAAGTTGAATTTGTTGATCTATCCAACCATCTATCCCTTTTTTTTATAGTTTATAAAGTAAATTTCAGCTTTATTTATCAACTCTGTTGTCTTACGCAGCATGCCATTTGCTAACACAGTCCAAATTCAGTTTAACTGGAATTGTAAATACGTTTTAGTTCTACCAGAAAGACCAGGGAGATAAATATGATATTGAATTATATTTATTTGATGAGTATTATTTGACAAAAATATAATAAAAAAAAACATAGGATTTCTTCGGCGGAGGCCCCGTCTGTAGCTTGAATCGGAAGCTTTTGGATCCAGCTATGACTGCCAAGGATGAAGGCAGGGGTGGAGCCTACTCCCCTGGACAGGGCCAGCCTGGTGGTGGTTGGGAGGATGGTGGGTGAACATCTGCGTCAGTATCTGTAACCAAATGAATGAAATGAATGGACAGCTTATATATTCCTTGTGTCTCGTGGCTATTGGTTGGAACTAATTGTGAAGAGTGACGTGACATTAGGTCTTCCTAATAAAACTAGCGCTAAAAGCTGCATTTCTGAACGGTGCACATATATACTGTACCTAATAGGGCTGCACAATATATCGTTGAAGGCATCGATATCGCAATATACGAATCCTCAATTATCACATTAAAGGATCTGCAATATCATTTTGGATATAATGAGTATTAGTTCATAATATTGTGGAGTCAAAGTTTATCATTTGTATGTGTTTTTAAGGCCTTTGAAAGAAATTATAAATGTTAGCTTTAAGAGTATTTGTACATAATTATTTACACAACTACACAGTGTTATTTTACATTGGATTATTCAATTTCTCTGTCTGAATACTGTTAGACTCTGCAGAAAACCAAAAAGCACAACGTTTCATTTCCTTTTTTTATGTTTGCTTGTATGTATTTATCTTATAATTTGTTTATTATATTTAATGCACATATACACTCCCCTACAAAATCATCGCAGTCAATGTAATTGATGAATTCTTTCCAAATAGAGCTAATCAAGTCATCTAGTGAAATTGTATTTACATCACAATATACAGTCAACTTGCAAATTCTGACTTAAAGTTACTTTTATTCAACCAGCAATTATTATTATTTTTTTGACTGGAAATGGCTTCTCCCAAAAGATAATAAGACTAAGTACAAGAGGCATCATTGTGGAAAAAATAAAATAAAATTCTTTAAGTAACTTTAAGTCAGAATTTGCAAGGGGTATGAATAATTTCAGGCTTGACTGGACAGTATATTGCAGGAAAAAAAATACACAATATCGTTACCGTACAGCTTTTGTGTACCATTGAAGACAGAATGACAATAAGGTTTGGATTGACTTCACTATGAGTAAATATTTTTACTTATCCTTTAAGATAAAGCCACTTTCATCACTGAATGACCAGAAACACCAATCACACACACAAACATATGCACAGTTCACCAAGGGCTTGTTATACATTGCTTTCTCTACACACCACTGGTTACAGACATTACCACAGGGCAAATGCTGCTCTTGGCCACCGTATGGATGAGCTCACTGTTTCACGGTCTTGGCAGGTCTTGAGGCGTGATAGGCTATGTTGGCCAATATTACAGGCTTTGAATCACTTTGAACATGAGCTCAGCAAGTGTGTGTGTGTGTGTTTATGACAGAATAAACAGTAGGTCGTTTGGGCCCCATGATGGACATTATGTCCGTAGTGTAATGGCCCTACTGGAGGAAGTCTCACTGTATTAACAAATAAATTCAGCACATTAGGGCTCTTAAATGGCCATGTACGTGAAAATGGGACTGTAATGTTATGGCTATCTGATTCGTTCCATTATGAGACATTATTTGTTTGTGTCTTATGTTGTGACTAAATTCCCCCATTAAAACGTCTCTCTTTTTTTTGGTTTTTAATTAAGTTTTGGCAGTGTGGTAAATGAGCTGTAGCAGTTAAGCGCTTTCCCACGCCTTACGAGAATAAACTGTTCAGATTAAGCATGGCACAAATCTTTTTTATCTCTCATCTGTAAGTAACGGCTATTTAGTTCTCACTATATTTATATATAAATTGTTTATAAATATTTATGCTATATCGTTTTGTTTTTTTGTTTTTTAAAGAGTACAGAAGATTTGAAGGCAAAATTATGAAGCATGCGTATTTTCCAAAAAACATTTTTTTATTATTATTATTTGTTCTGTAAAGCTGTATACAGTAAGTCATCTTACTAACTTTTACTTTGTCTTAAATAATGTAATTTTGATAGGGTCACCAGTTAGTATACCAATAGTGCCGTGTTGTCACATCAGGTAAAGATGTGGCAGACAGCTTTATGTTTATGTTTTCTGGCTGTTTCTCAGCATTAGACTTTTGGAACGTACTCAGACAACAGGAAGGAGATGTTTATATTCTTCTGCTGTTTCCAGACAACAGTCTGGCAAACCGCTTGCTGAGCTCCATGTAAACAAGGAAGTTATGTCACCTGCCTTCTGGGTATCTTTCTGCAGACACTGTAAAAGTTACCGCCTTTAAATCCTTTACTACGTTACACTGTCATGGCAACAAAGTTGGATATAAGTTTATACAGGCAAGTTTTGTGAATGACCTTCACACTAACATCATGTAAAGAAACATTCTGTATGTAATATGTAAAATTGGCAAGTATTGTAGAGGTAAAATACACATTTTATTGCAAGAAGGTTCCAATTATTATGTGATAAAGGAATGCTATGAGTTTATTGCTATAGTAAAGCTCAATCAACATATTTGTTGCATAATGTTGTCCCTGACACCACCCTCCACCCTCCGAAAACGAATGTGTATATAACATTTTGCAGTAAGTTTTTCAACATGAGTAACCAACAATTGTTAAATTAAACTATCAAAGAAAAAATACTGTGAGTCTTAATATGGTAATTTTTATCATTTTTAAAACATTACTAAAATCAAAAGTTATTGTTATTTAACAGAACTGAGTTAACAACAGCTGTGTTTTGTTAATAAACATTTGCAAAGATTAATAAATGCTATAACAAATGTGTTGTTAATTGTTAATGTTATTGACTTCATTCATTCATTCACTCATTATTGTAAATTATTTCCACTTCTACTGTTTAAACATCTGTATTAAACTGTAAAATTGTTTAAGACATCATTAGCAATAGCAAATAGCAAAATTAGGTATTAGATATGAGCTTTATCATGCATGTTGTTTTCATTTTTATTTTTATTCTTCTGAAACAGGAAGTAAATAGCCTTACTAGCCAATAGCCAATCCACATTGTAATCAACCTTAATTAAATAGCCAATCCACATTGTAATCAACCTTATGTTACAAATCCTGTCGATTGAGCATAACTTATGACAGAATTTAGAATATTTCCCAATCATACATAATATTTTAGTCTTGTGGCTTTAAACTATATAATTGACTTTCATTGTAACTGTGTTATTATAACTGCACAGTTTTTTTCTATCATGTAAGTTATTTTCTAGAAATCACATGATAACGATCTACACACCATTGTATTATATTAATCATATACATACTCAATGTAAAATAGAAACATTCTGACCAGAGATTTTCATCACTACCTTTTTGTTTAATTTATTTTTTTTTCTTTTGGTCCTCCACCTGCTGGAGATTGGATTTAGATGTGTGTATTTTTCCTTTCAGCTCTATTCAAAATCATTTTACCGTCAAGCGAACATAAAATCTGATGCTTGACTTAAACCCTGAGAATTCCTTTAAATGTGTTGCAATAATTTTGCAGCCTGAGACCTATAGCCCTACATTCAAGATAAGATACAGGCCGTCCTTCTCTCTCTTTTTTTCCACATGTAATCTCTTCTCTCCGTGCCATTTTCACCCTCAGTCTTCACAGTAAGAGCTGTAAGTGTTAACATTTTTTAGCACTGCCTATTTGATCACTCACCAGTGTGTGTGTGTGTGTGTGTGTGTGTGTCGCCGCTGGTGACATGGTTCAGCGGCATCAGTGTGATCCCTCACTGCCTCTCAGAGTGCCTGTCCTATCCTTTATCATTTTCTATTGCCACTAAATCCGAGGTCATGACAGATAAGCCTCCAGGTGGCACAGTGGTACACAATGTATGTGTGTGGGCAGGTGTGTGTTTGTGTGTGTTTGTAGCCTATCCAAAAAGAAGAAGAAGAAGAAAGAAAAACATCCCACTCTATCAGTCCGACAGTAATTGAGAAATATCATAGCACTCATGTCGAAATTTAGAGAAACATCTACAGAGCTGTGTGTGTGTGTGTGTGTGTGTGTGTGTGTGTGTGTGTGTGTGTGTTTGTGTTTGTGTAAGTGTGATAAAGAAAAGGAGGTTGGTTTCTCCGGAGCTCAATAGTCTACCCTTTATCCCAATCAAGATGAAGAGGCCACTGCGAGTGAAGATGAAAGCGGAGACGCTTCAACACCACCGGCTCTATAATGCCTCTGGTAATAACAGGCTTTCATCAAGAGTGAAATGGCAACAAACGTCCGCTTGTGTTTAGCCATCAAACACAGGCGTTCCTGACTGAAAGCGGACAGATTAGCGTAACTCCGCAGATCGGTCACTGGAGTGTTCTTCTCTTTGGTTTGATTGGGATCATCTCTGCGGAGTGTTGGGGAAGAGGTGTTTTATGGAGACGTCAGGCCTGGCTGTGCTGATTGGATGATGGCGGGAGGATTTACGAGAAGACGCTGGAGCCGTTGATCAAAGCTGAGGGCTGAAGTGGACAAACTGCCATGGAGGGAGGGAGAAAGAAGGGAAAAGAGATTCATATGCGCAAATCAATGTAAGAGTGGCGCCACCGACGTTGCAGGATTCTGAAAGGTTCAATCCTCACCTGCGCATTGAATCTAGAAAGACATTTGAAGAGATCAGTCATCCAAAAATGGAATTTTTCGCTCACATTCATGTATACAGTACTCAGAAATCAGTACACCCCATTTTTATTCATTTCTTAGTCAATATAGGTAATAATATACAGTTGAAGTCCCTCCTGAATTTCTAGCCCTCCTGTACTTTTCAACACATTTCAATTTTACATTTTTCAAGATACCAGTATTCAGCTTAAAGTGCAATTTAAAGGCTTAACTAGGTTAATTTGGTTAACTAGGCAAGTTAGGGTAATTAGGCAAATCATTCTTTACAGTAACAATGGTTCGTTCTGTGGTCCAAAAAAATATTGCTTAAAGGGGCTAATAATATTGACCTTAAAATGGTTTTCTAAACATTAAAAACTGCTTTTATTCTAGCCAAAATAAAACAAATAAGACTTTCTTCAGAAGAAAAAAAAAATATTGGAAATACTGTGAAAAAATTCCTTGCTCTGTTAAACATCATTTAGGAAATATTTGAAAAAGAAAATAAAATTTCTTAGGAGGGCTAATAGTTTTAACTTCAACTGTAGGTGTTTTGGTGCATTTGATTAAAACAGATGTATTAAACAGATATATGTATTAAAATAATATTTTATTCACCGGACATCTTTAGAAATAGAATGATAATACATTTAAATTCATGTGAATTATTGCAAAAAAATACAAACTACAAAATTTCAACAATTTTCACCTATTTTTTACATTTTTATTTATTAGTTTTTCCATAACATATACATGTGGGCTACTAATTTTTGGACTCTTATTGTATGTTATTTTGTTAGATTAGCTCCAGATTTGGCTTCAGTACTGACTGATCTAGTGTATATGCACAAATATATTATTGTAAACTATCCAATAGAAAATATTAATTTAAAATATTTGTTTAGGGTGTACTCATATATGCTGAGCACTGTAGGTGTATGATATTTGTTGTTTATAATAATATCATAATTGCTGTGTTAATGATTTGTCCGCTGACATTATGACTACTACTACTCACTTTGCAAAAAAAAAAAACTGTATATGTATAATAAAAAGATGGATACCCTCGTCTGGGGTATCCACCCTTACAGATAAACCACATGAGAGTCACATGTTAAAATCACACATACTGTAAAGCACGTGACGCTTAAGTGATGCACGTGGCTTTCCAAAAGCAAATAAAGATTGCAATGACTGCATAATTCAAGTTATGAAAGCAGAAAATATCTAATAATAATAATCTCTGTGTGATTTATGAGTTATAAAATTGAGTAAGTTACATTTTATACACTTATTTCCAGTTTCACCAATACGATTAGTTCCTAAAATAATAAATGTCACATTTATATGTATCCCCAACAGGCCTAAACCAGCCGAGGCATCATCTCAAAAACACACTATGTTTGTTTAATATTGTTAAATTATTTTTATCATAGAAAAAAAATAACAAAATATTGAAATATCTTTTTTTTTTCAATAACCACACTCCTACACTCTAACCCTATATGTATTTCTTTCTTTAAAAAAACCTTTTGAACAATATCTTAGTTTGATTTGTTCATGCAATGTGAATAGAAAAATTATTAATGTAATTTTATTCTTTATTTATTGTAATTGTACATATAAAAGTTTCCAAGATTATAGAAAATATTTAAAATATATGCAATTGAATGTCAAAATGTCATTCAGTTTGTATCCGGTCTTGTCATTTTGTCATCAACTTCATTTTTTTTTTTTTACTTAATCTTTAATGATTATTATAGAACTTGCTTATTCAATACAGTAATGGAGTCAATTGAGTCCAATGTTGTTTAGACTACTACATTCTTTGAAATAAAATCCTTGTGTCCTGCAGAAGAAAGAAAGTAATACACATTTGGAACAAGATAATGATGAGTAAATGTTGAAAGAATTATCATTTTTGAGTGAACTTTAATAGTCTAATTCAGTAACTCATCCAGGATTCTAATGAAAGCCACCAAAATGGTTGAAATTAATTATTTTATCTTTGCTAAGATCTGCATTGTGTTCCATAGAAGAAAGTAATTTGTACATGTTTAGAACAGCATGAATACAATACAAGTTTTATTTAAGGATGAACTATCCCTTTAGGTCGAGAAACATTCCTCTGAGCCAATTGAGCTCCTGCTCCAGCCTCAGTTGTGCAGCACTTGTCCTGTATTGTCCCTTTCTGTGTTGACACTGTGTGGAAGTTGTGGTAATAAAGTTGTGGTCTTGGTCGTCTGCAGATAAATAAGGATTCTGTTCTGTTCATCTGTAATTTCTCTCAGTGGTCGAGGGCCAGTGTTCCCCCGAGATCGGCCGGTCGCTGTTAGGATTTGTGATTAGGTTTTGCTATAACACGTCATGGTTCAGTGGTCGGAGTTAAAGTAGGTGCTGTCAGAACATCTTCTGCTTTCTTTCACAAAGGCTGCTGTTGGACTTCTTTCTCGAAATTTTACATTTAATTATTAATAATTCCAGTTAGTGAAAAATATATGCAAGACAAAGTTGTACAGATAATTATCATTGTTTGTGTAAAGTTGCACACAAGCCTTTTGAGATGCAATCAAATAGGGAAAAAAATGCTGAATAAATATCTTAAAGCAAAATATCCAACCTATGTTTGGTGCCATGATCTCTATAATTCAGTTAAAAAAAAGGCTTTTTTTAAACAGTTCCATAATAAAAACAGCTTTGAAAGTACCATCAAATGTTAAGATATTAAGTAACTTTTTTTACTAATAAATAGAAAAAATGAAGAAATGTCTGAAGTAGCAAATCAGCTAATTATTTCTGATGGATCATGTGACAAGCAACACACATTTATTTATGTAGTAGATTTCTTACACAATGGCTATTCAAAGTGATTTTCAAGAAGTTTAAAAGAATCATAATCCCAAAACAAGTATAAGAAATAAAAACACACTGTAATCGAATCGAATCAAATTAACTTTTTTGGTCATCTCCACTCAAACTGACTAAAAATATTAAGTTAAACTGTATAACTTAAAAAATGTAGTTGAAACCTAATTAACTTATTAAAATAAGTTAAAGCAACATAAAAAATATTTGTTGTCTTGACTTTTTGTCATTACATTTTTTACAGTGCAATAAAGAATACAAATAAATAAATAAATAAATAATAAAAAACAGATTACAATTGTATTTAAACAAGTTTGAAGGAAAAAGTCGTAAGTATTACAATGCTCAATATATAGTTTTTACAATATATAAACAAAATTCTTTTTAAATTAGTCGTGTTATTTTTAAAAGGTTGTGCTGCTTAACATTTTTGTAGAAACCATGAGACATATTTTTCATAATTCTAGATGTAATGTTCAAAAGGAAAGCCTTCCTGAATACAAGTACTAATATCTCAATAATCTCCTACACCCCTATTCCACTGATGCAAAAACTGAGATGAAAGATTCTCACCTGTATATATACAGTACAGTGTGTGCAGTCATGTGACGCCTCTGATGAGGGTATAATGGTCTTATAATCCCTAGCCCTCTGTTTTGGGGTGAAAGACAGAATGCTTTTGGCCAGTTTTTTTTTGATGTGGTCTTTAAATCAGACCTCTGTTTGTCCTTGAAGTTGAAGACAGAAGGCATGTGGACATCACGTCTCTGCCAGTGCAGGTGTCCCGTGGCATACAGCGCTGCCGGTGGGGGTCGTTTCGCTCATAAATTTGAGAGTCATTTTACATGTTTTTCAAGACAAGCCGAGGATCATTGAATTCTCAGTCTCTCACAGTTTTCCTTCTCTCATCATACCCACCCGCCGCCGGAGAGATAAAACTGGCCTGTTAAGCTCAGATCAATGTGTGTGTGTGTACGCGTGAGCACGCATCTGTGCCCATTTGTGTCAATCTGAGGGAGAATGCATTAACATTTATAACTTGTGATGGTGGCCTTGATAGTGAGACAGAGCTGACACACACTCTGACACACACGAGTCCCCGCTGGCCTCTCGGCACACTGCGCTGTCACACACACACCCATTAGCATGGCGGCTAACCGCTCCTCTGCATCCATTAGAATAAATGTGTGTTAATGGATATGCTTCAGCTGCCGGTGGCTGATTAGAATAAATGTGCTTCATACAAAGCTGAAGCAGATGAACGTTCACAGCGCAGACTTCACCTGACACACCTGAAGACGCCCACAGAGGACAAGCTAAATGCACTCTTAAAGTCACCATGACACGGAAGTTAGGATTGTGGTTTTTTCTGCTATCGTGACGTACATCCGCTTGAAACGATCCTGAAATGGGAAAAAATGTAGGGCGGTGCATGATTTTGTTCTTTGGGAATGAATTAGATTGTGGAAAGATAAAAATAATGGATGATTGACAAATGGATGACTTCAGAGCGGAAAAGAGACGCACACTGATAGCCCCGCCCTAAAGAAATTACATGTCACCAGGAAATGAAGAAAAGAGAGAGGGAAGGTTATAATGCTTGATTAAAGTTTGGGCAAATTCATTCATTCATTCATTTTCCTTTGACTTCGTCCCTTATTTATCAGGGGTTGTCAGAGCGGAATGAACTGCCAACTATTCCGGCAAATGTTTTTTACGCGGCGGAGTTTGGGCAAATTCATTTTTACAAAATAATGAAGTGTACAGATGCATTGTTTATAAAAATCACTACTATATACATGTAATAAGAGTAAATATTGATTTCATGGCAAGGTGCTGGGCTGGCATGTCATGCAGAATTTCTCAAATATTTGGTTGGTCTGCAGTTTTCTCACTAAATTTAAATGTGAAAGCAAAATTCCCCACAGAATTTATCAAACATGTAATTTAAAGGCAGAATTCAGCAAACATGACTTGGATAGCACTGGAGGACACCTTCTTTAAGACTGTATGTACTAATTGAGGGATACTTTAAAAACAAAGCTCACAAAAACAAATGTAAATGTGAATCTTCTGTTTATTATTGATTTATTAATGTTGGATTTTTTTCTAAATTATGTTTTTAGCTGTATTAGTATTATACCATATATTATACCTTATACAACAACAGAAGCACAATGAATTTCTCTAAAGTGAGGCTAATGAGTGAAGCATATGTTGTGGCATTAATATCGGTAAGGCTTGAAAGGTTGGCCAGTGATATTACTGGATAATATTACTTCTTCCTGCCTACGCAGCCCTAGTTTCGTCAGCAAAAAATGTGGTTTCAGAGGCAGAGAAAGCTTTTACATTTTAATGAAACATTATAAAAGCATTTCTGTTCTTGAGAATAACCTCCGGTTAATGCATTATATACAGTACAAGTAGCATTATTTGTTAATGAAGTAAAAAGAGGCTGCTTTGATTCTCAAAAACATGAAGTGTGTGTGTGTGTGCGTGCGTGCGTGCTTGTGTGTGCGTGTGTGTGCGTATGTGTGTGCGTGTGTGTGTGTGTGTGTGTGTGTGTGTGTGTGTGTGT
>CAIGQV010001633.1:20430045-20448660 GCA_903798115.1 Danio jaintianensis | reverse complement strand
ACACACACACACACACACACACACACACACACACACACACACACACATTTTATATATTAAACTTCAACATTTATGAATTAATGTTGAAATAATTCCTTTTACTTTGAAAATAATGTGTTCATTCTAAAACTATTACTTTTTTTTAACAAGTGCTTTTATTAGTTTTACATTTTTCAATAATTACCAAACAACACAACAACAATAAAAAAAACCCCATGAAATAAGCATGATAATACTAAGAAAATATTGGTAATAATGATAATTAAAAAAAACATAATAATAATAATTATAAAAATAAGTTATTATTAAAAAACAATTAGGGCATATAAACTGTTTCAATGAAAATACGAAGAGGCAGTCAATAGGGGTAGTGAGCATATTAAGCACTACACTGCTGCTCAGAATCCGCATTGTATTGGTCCAGGTGATCAAGAAATGGTTGCCATATGTTGTAAAACTTATCAAGATTATCAATAACTCCATAACGGACTCTTTCCATGTGCAATATTTGAGTGAGATAAGTTAACCATGTCTTAAATTGAGGAATAGAGTCTGATTTCCACAGTTTTAGAATGACACTTTTAGCAATAATCTTTCCATAAATTATGGTGTTTTGTATGGACACATTATAATCCAGCAGAGAACGAGAGTACCCAAATATAGCAATTTCTGGGTCAGGTGTAAAAGTAAAACCATACATATCAGAAAACCATTTAAATATGTCACACCAGAAATCATAAAGTTTTGGACACATCCAAAAGAGGTGGGTCAGGGAGCCTTCAGCAGACTTACACCGGTCACATGTAGAGGAGATGGTAGGAAAAATTCTGTGTAATTTAGATTTCAAGTAGTGCAGTCTATGCATTACTTTAAATTGAATTAATTGATGCCTGGAATTAATAGAACAAGATCGAATTCTACTGAAGCTTTCCTCCCATGTATCAGTCTCAATCTGTATGTCCAGTTCCTCTAAACTATTACAAATTTTAAAAAAATATTGTAATAGATGGAATCAAACTTATATTATCTGAATTATGTATATAATATTGTACTATATATTCTCTTAAGCCATTTACATTTTTAAAAATGACTTTTAATAAATTACCAAAACATTTATTATAATCAAGACTATTTTTAGCTGGTCAAAAACGGCATATAAATTGGGATTCCACATAATCTATGATGCCTTAAAATACTGCTTACAGAGGCAACTCACTAGTGTTTTTGAGCAAAGTATTTAAGATTGGCGTCCAGTCAGACTCCAAACCATATGATTACAAAGAGACTAAATATCTGGCGTGGTATCTTGCCAGTCTGCCTGTTCTTTCTCTTTGTTGCACTTGTTTTGTTTTTGTTTTGTTTTGTTTTTTGGAGATTGAGTTCTTTAAGATTGATTCAAGCTTTGCTGGCAGCCTGTGTTTGTTGCTACCCATAATTCACTGCTCCAGCTCATGACAGACAGCGCAGCTCTGGATCAGCCGCTACAGCTCTGTGATGGATTACTCCAGACTAAATGCATCGCTAAAGACGCACACACACAACCTTTCTGAATTGTTAACCATTTTTTTTTTTTTTGTGAAGCAGGTTAAATACACAAACATGCACCCAGCATAACACAGCTAATCCTTTATAAACATTATACACCAAATTACGTGCACAAATTCATCACACATACACAAGACGAGTCGCACAAACAACAAATGTGGCCCCTCTGGTTGGGCCTCTTTAACAAGGTAATGCATCATAAATTCATTTGGCTCCCAGTAAACATTGTTGAAAAACGAGAGTGATGGATCGGCGTGTGTGTGCGTGTGTGTGTGTGTGTGTGTGTGTGTGTGCGTGTGTGTGCGTGTGTGTAATAGAGACTGGCACTCCTGCAAAGATTTTTTTGGGTATTGTAGGCGAGTTCCTGACGCAAAGTCTGTCCTGATGGGTAGGAAACTTAATTATGCTGCCTTACAAGAGACCTTCACTGCATCTGAAATGGTGTGTGGTGTGCTAAACCATTTAGAGTTTGCTATTTTTGAATACAAGTAAGCATTTGCTTTTAAAGAAAGAAAGAAAGAAAATCTGTATCACATTTAATAGCATTTTAATTTATTTGTTATTGTTTTATGTGCTTTTAGTCATTTTGTTGACATTTTTTTGATTTTACTCTTTAGATTTAATTAGTTCAGTTTTATTTCTGTTTAGGAAGTTTAATGCTACAAGCCTGTAACATTTGTTACCATGGCATAATTTCCTCAACATGTTTTTTGTATGATATTTATATTTTATTTTAGGTACATTATTCATTTTTTTGGTTCAGAATTGTTTTTTTAAGCATCAATAAAATTAGTAATCAATAAAATTAATAGACTATTGAATTTCTATTGCAATTGGAATTATAAATTTTCATTTAAATACTTTCTTTGTTCATTTTATAACATTTTTATTTCCATTAGTTATTGTATTAATTATTCCAAGTCAGCATGTAATCAATCCCAGACTGCAGTACAGTAAGATCAGATAATAAAAAAATCCAAGATAATCAATGAAATTATAAAAACTGTATATTTATTATTGTAATAGTATTGCAGCATTCCTGACCATTTTTAATTTTCATTTAGCAATTTTCATATAATATTTACATTATAATATTTCTATTTTTTTTTTTTTTTCTAATCAGCAATCAATAATTTCTAATTTTCTAATGAGCAAGTGGTGAAATTGCTATCAGAATGTATTGTAATATGCATAGATGGGGGAAATCCAAAAGGGGTTTAAGTGAAGGAAATGATGCTTAATTTTACTAATTCAGTCTAGAACTCTATCAATAAACATAAATTAATTGATTAAAACGATTCTCTTTGATGAATGCACTTTGTAGAACACTTAAATCACTCCCTTATGAGGTTCTGCATCATTTAAAATGCACCCTTATTAGACAGCTGTCTATATAGGAAGTGAGACAGGTCACTAAGTTTTGGAACAGAGCTTGTGAGTTACTATATAAATGTTTGTGGGCGACTGAACAGACATTGACTCATACACATGTTTTCAGGTCATGGGCTGCTAATCTTTATGGTGGTCATTTAGCTGTGGAGAAACCTTTGAGAAAGAGGGGAAAAAAACAGCAGCAGAGAGCGAATAACCAGGCTGGAAAGTGTGATATCCCACCGCAGTGACCATGCTGTTAGAGGGACTCGTGCTTTCCATTTTGGGATTCAGCTGCGTTTGCACTGAGGACACTGACAGTCTCAGCACCTTTGCACCTTCAGGAACAATAAGACCTCACCTGGCGCACACATACATCGATTTTTTTTTCTTTTTCTACCAGTATCTGTGCACGCTAAAAGATTCGCCCACTTAAAACACACTCTTTTCTGGTAAAAACTCATCATTTGCACTTGCAGTTGCAATTATCGCTGCCCATTTTTTTTCTTCCCCTCATCCTCTTAAAATGAGGAGCAGCAGCCCTGATGCAGTGATTAACTCTAAATTACAACAGCTGTTGATGGCAACTCCAATTAAGACTGCGGGCATCAATTTACCGGCAATCTATAGCATTAGTGAGGTTTCATCTTTTACCAGCCCTGTTAACCACCCAATGGTGACAGAAGCCTGTCACTCATGCCTGCAAATTACTGGGATTGGTCAGGGAATAGAGAGTGTGTTGCTTTAGGGGGGCCGTCGGGTGACATGGATGGCATTTATGTAGCTTAGGAAGATGTGCTGTCACCATTGTGTCCTTGAGAAAGGCGTTTTGACGCACTCATGCACGTGCTGTATGTGGAAACGTGCTGAGCTCAAAAGCGATTGTCCCTCCTCCTCCTCCTCGAATGGCCTGCAGCCACATTTCATTTTAACAGAATGTGTAAAGTATATTGTTTATGAAACAACAATTTGTTTGGAAGAAAACAGGAAGAAAGGCACTTTTGCTAATAGGCTGCCTAATAGATTTAAGGAGGACATATTATGGCCATTTTTGTAAGATGTGAAATAAATGCCTCGTGTCCACAGAACGTCTTTTAAAGTTTCAGCTCAAATTATTGCACATGTCATTTTTTATAGCTTGTAAAATTTGACTCTATTTGAGTGCAAGCAAAAACATGTTTGTGTGTGTCCCTTTAAATGCAAATGAGGGCAGTGTCTTTGCACACAAAAAAATATCCGTAATTGAGCAGTTTTCCGTATTTTGTGATTCATGTTTTTTTTTTTTTCCCATTGTTTATGCTTTTGAATTGCATTATGGGACCTTGATCTTTCTTGCAACAACTTTTAACCTTTAAAAGTTCAAAAAAGGGACTTTTATGAACATTTTTAATAGTTTAAAGTTATATATTGTCTGGGTTGGTGTTGTAGATTACAGTACAAAAACCTTGTAATAAACTGCCAGTACATTTTCGTTTTTTACAGACTTATTTCTCTCTATATTATTTCTTATACATTATATTATTTCAAACTACTAAAATGTCAATAAAAGTCGCTTTGTTAAACTGTAGAGTTGAATTTTCAACCTCAAAAGTCGACAGAGCAGAGATCAACAACCCATAATGCAATTCATAACCATAAATAAATGGAAAACACTTGTGCATCACAAAATACATAAACTGTGAAATGACAGATATTTTTTACAGTGTATACAGACACTCCAGAAACAACAATGGCTGCATTTACACTGCAGATCTTGATGGCCAGGTCTGATTGTTTGACATTATCCAAACTGCTGACTGACAGATGTGAAAATAAAATAGTTTTTTTCATCTTCAGTCATGTATTTAATCTGTTTGCTGGGTTTAATTTTATTCATATATATATATATATATATATATATATATATATATATATATATACATCCTTAAGCACTGTGTTATTTCTTGCTCTTGACACTGCTGCAAATGATATTTTTTTGACAAGTTGAGTTTTGTAATAGTTTATGACAGAAAAATTTACATTTGGCCATCTTCTTTTAATCTAGGCTTTTGTGACCAGTAGGCATTTAAGCGTTTTAATGTCATGTCCATGTGGTGTGATTTATGCACAATTTGACTAAAATAGTGTTTACGTGATGTATGGAATAGTTATATATTGTTCACACATCAGATGTTGCTCTCGCTCTCTCTTTCTCTCTCTCTCACATTTATTTTTTGGGTTTTAAATATGTCAAAAAACACAAAGGTGAATGTCAGTTGTTAAATGTTATTTTGGGAAAAGCTAAAATGTCCATCTTTATTAGCAGAAGAGAAAGAATTGAGCACTTTTTCGGGGTTTTCACCTTTAATTGATAGGACAGTAGGAGAGTATCGACAGGTGGGTGTGGGGAGCAGAGAAAAGGGAAGGATCGGCATAGGACCTCGAGGGGGATTCGAACTCGGCGGAGTGTCATGTGTTGACACACTAACCACTACGTCATTGCCGCCAACAGAATCCTTGTGATTTTAATCCTGCTCATGCATACATATACAGTGAAGCCTGCAATTATAAATAGTCAATCCGAAATTATTCACACCCCTGGGGTATGAGTAATTTCGGACTTGACTGTATACGATCTGTGCCACAAAAGGGGAAAAAAATTGGATTTGGGTCGCTTGTACAATGCGGTGTAAATGCAGCCAAAACACAGCATGTTGACAAGTACATTCATAAAGGACATTTGGAAACATTGTCTAAATATGTAGTGAGTGAGAGCCATCCATCAGAAAGAGCATTGAGCTGCCCCTTGATGGTGAAGCCTTCATTCATTCATTCATTCATTCATTCATTTTCCTTCAGCTTAGTCCCTTTATTCATCAGGGGTCGCCACAGCAGAATGAACCGCCAACTTATTCAGCATATGTTTTACACAACGGATGCCCTTTCAGCTGCAACCCAGTACTGGGAAACATCCATACACACTCATTCACACACGTACACTATGGCCAATTTAGTTTATTCAATTCACCTATAGGCCATGTCTTTGGACTGTGGGGGAAACCGGAGCACCTGGAAGAAACCTACGCCAACACAGGGAGAACATGCAAACTCCACACAGAAATGCCAACTGACCTAGCCAGGACTCGAATCAGTGACCTTCTTGCTGTGAGGCGACAGTGCTAACCACTGAGCCACCATTTCGCCCGATGGTGATGCAGTTAAGCGTAAAAAATATATTTTGCACAAATTTTGCAAAATCAGTTCGTGAAAACTTTTCTGTTCGTAATGTTTTCTGCTACAGAAGTGGTGGCACTGTGGGTGGAAGCGTGCAGATTATGGGTCAGTAATAAATAAATAAGATCTCCTTCCGATGTCACTTGGGCAGTGAAATCTGAGAGATGCATTTTTTTAGATTCTTGCAGTAAAAGGCTTACTAAAACAAAGTTACTAGGTTGTCAATTTTTTTTTTTCGTTTACTGGGGTTGTACTGTAAATGGTGCAGCCAGACTTATTATAAACCTAAATATACAAATTCAAATGAGTTTAATCTGAAAAATATACTCTTCACGTAATAAATAGATGTTTGTTGTCATGATCATGATAGTATTGCACACAAAAGTAGTAGCTCTTCTGTGTTCCAGCGCTATTAGCAATCACACTTTATGCATACTGTGTCTGAAGCCACCTTTTCAAGCGGGCCAGAGGCTGGTTCAGCGACCCGTGCCCAGCCACAGTCTGGAGCGATCACACTAGTCAAACAAAGCAGACTCTGGAGGTCAAACGAGCTTGGGCATGATGCAGATCGCCTAGCTTGAGTACAACAAGGTCAATGTTTTCTGAAACCAAACATCATGCTGTTGCTTTTAAGAGTTTTGGCATGATGAATTGTTTTTGATAGAAGAGATGGGAAATCAATTGTGGAGTGAAAAGTGGGAGGGGAATGTGCACCAGCAAGGAAAAAAGAAAAGACAAATGTGTTTATAATCAAAGTGCTGTCAAATAATTGTAAGTGTAAATTGTGAAATACTACTAATAATACATTGAATAATAATAATATAATAGCAAATAATATTAAATTTTTTAATTCATTCATTAATTTGAATTAAAATGAACCGCCAACTTATCCAGCATATGTTTTACACAACAGAGTGCTGGGAAACACCCATAAACTCTCACATTCACACACATACACTACGACCAATTTAGATTATTCAATTCACCTATAGTGCATGTGTTTGGACTGTGGGGGAAACCGGAGCACCCAGAGGAGCACCCCCCCCCCCCAATATATAATGTTCATTATATTTAGTTAATCATTTATATGGGTTGTGGACATTTTAAAGGATTTTATCAATCGGTAAAAATAATTATCAAAATATGGGTCAATGAATGTTCCTTCCTCAGCAGATTTATGAAAAGAATTCTACGTATTTATTCTGACCTGTACATTTGAAAATAAAATAATAAACCGTGACCATACTAAATCTAATGATATTTTAGTTGATATTTAGTTGTTTGAAAGATACTGGTAAAGTATAAAGATTTAGATATGGCAATTCATTTGTATCTTTAAATAGAGTCTTAGGCCCAATCCCAATTCTATCTTTGTACCCCTACCCCTTCCCCTTGGCTGTTGAAACAGAGTGTGAAGGGGAAGGGCTTCAAAATGTACCACTAAGAAATGGGACAACACCTGCACACGTCATCATATGTCATCGCAATCTCTTGCTTTATATGAGATTGACGATGTCGACTGCTGTAGTTATTCCAGTTGCATTATTTTTTGGTATTTATGCTCAGTAGATCACTGAAGGCATATATCATGTTATCATAACAATATAATCTGGCAATGAGATCATAACTGCTCTGTCCATTTACACCGTGGCCATATTCATCTATGTAAACACACAAAAACAGCATTAACATTATACCAGACAGTGTAAAAAGGTCAATCCCAGCCACTAGTCTTTTTTGACAGGGTATTCGAGTGTCAGATGTGAAAGTATGTTGTGGGACTACTATACAGGAGCTATTAATAGGGATTATAGATATCAAAATTTAGCATTTTTTATTTTTGCCATTTTTTTTTAAGGATGACAGTAAAACACAAACGCCGTTATGAATGTATTAAAACACATGCTTGTTTTTTGTAAAAATTCTTAATAATGACAAAAAATACTAATTTGTGCATCTCCTGACTTCCGTGTGCAGCCATGCTGCCGTTGTAGCTGGTGTATTCGGGGAAATTTTTGTACCCCTTGGTTTCGAGTGTGGTCCTGAAAAATCTCTGTTTCAAGGGCTATCTAACCCTTCCCCTTAGCCCTACACCTTCACGCTAAAGAGAATTGGGACACCCCTACCCCTTCACGTGAATGCGCAAAACGAGGGGAAGGGGAAGGGCTAAGGGGTAAAATTGGGATTGGGCCTTACTATGTCATCAAAACGATTCTTGTTGCAAATATGCTTGGCAAGATATTTTGCTACACTGTAAAAAATTTTTTTGATTTGTGTTGGGACAACATGAAGGAGTTAAGTTAGCTTATTAGTACAAATTTGAACATTAAATAATTAAGTTGTCCCTTCAAAAAACGTAAGAATTGTGTTTCAGCTCATTTTAAATAAGTAGTTTGAACAAAAAGTAAGAGTGTACTTGTGTATAAACTATTGTTACACTGGACAACATTTTAGTGGCTGTCATTTACGTAGAGCTTTATTCATTTGTAATTAATATATTTCTATATTAAAGTACTTCTCAATATCTAAACCTTCTTTCCAGCTGTCTTTCACCATCATGTAAAGACAGACAGAGTGGGAATGAGATGGAAATTGATCACCTGGCCGGTTTAGTGACAAACGGCTCTTTATATGGTGCCGTGATGTTAATCGAAAGATGGTATCGATTTTATCATTCGTTTTTAAACAACCATCATTGTAACATCCTAATGGTTCTTCTAGGCCTTCTATTCTTTCCCAAGCCTCCCTTTGGCCTCGGCTGGCAGAGCTCCAACTAGAGCACTATGTCCCTATGGGCTAATCAGCTGAGCACAGGCCCATCGGCCGGCCTGTTAGTTCTGGCTGTAATGCAGGCGCTGGGAATGTGTGTGTGAGCTTCCCAGCCCTGTTAAATCTCTCCTCTCCCTGGAATGCTGATACTCTGAAGTGCTGGTCCATTCCGAGTAGAGCCGGAAAGAAATATTGAGCAAGGAGGCATGGACAGAGCTTGGACATCTGTGTCGGCTCCGTTTACACGAGTGTGTATTCGTTTTAACATGCTGTTTTAAAATTTAAACTATCCACTGTATTTTTTTTTAAGACCATTCACACTAGTACAAGATTGAAAATGCATGTCTGAAGCTAAATGTAGATACAGTATCAATAATAGTACAAAATTGTAGCCTATATAAAAAGTTATTAGATAAAATGCAACTTGTAATTGTATTTGTTTATTAAATAGCGTTGGAAAAAGTAATGTTTAAGTTGATAGCAAATCCTTTGAATGGTACTAATTTTCAGAACTGAACATGATAAAAAATGGTAATGTATGTTGCTATACAATTATACTACACAATTGTTTGCACAATTATTAAATAAAACTCTAATTATAATAGTATTCATTATGAACTGTGTATGTCTAGTGTTAAAATGTGGTATTAAGATAAAGAAAAGTCACATATAATTTTAAGGCAGCTAATCCTTTGATTTTTACCAGTATTGACAGAAAAGAACAAGATAGACATTTGAAAATATGTATTTACAATTAATAAATCAAGCACAAATTATAAATGCATTCATTATAAACAACAGCCAAATGTAATTAAAGCTAAACAATCGTCTCTCATTTCGAACAAATACAGTTGTTTTCATAATAGTTTAGCAATTATGGTTAGCGCTGTCGCCTCACAGCAAGAAGGTCAGTTGGCATTTCTGTGTGGAGTTTGCATGTTCTCCCCGTGTTCGTGTGGGTTTCGTGTGGGTAAGCTAAATTGTCCGTAGTGTATGCATGTGTGTGAATGAGTGTGTATGGGTGTTTCCCAGTGATGGGTTGCGGATGGAAGGGCATCCGCTGCGTAAAACATATGCTGGATAAGTTGGCGGTTCATTCCGCTGTGGCGTCCCCAGATTAATAGAGGGACTAAGCCAAAAAGAAAATGAATGAATGAATGTAACTATATATATATTAGGCCTGTCACAATAATCAATATGTCGACTTATCGTGCAATACTTGGGGATGACCTCAATAATTTTTTGGCATTGCAAAATATATATTTACAAATTCTCAAATAACGTTAAAGCCATTTTACAATGACATTTGCATTCTACATTCTACATTTGCATGCCACCGGTGTCAAAGTTTATAATTGGACATTTACCTAATAGGACATTTAATAGTATATATAATAGGACATTTACCTAATAGGACATTTAATAGTATATATAATAGGACATTTACCTAATAGGACATTTAATAGTATATATAATAGGACATTTACCTAATAGGACATTTAATAGTATATATAATAGGACATTTACTTTTTTAACATAAAATTATAGAACCTAATTAACCTTAAGAATGATAAGAATTTGAAAGTGTTTATTGTTGTTTGCATTATTATCTTGTTATAATATCATTATATAATCAGTGGCATAAAATGATCTCAAAATGACAATATTATCGCTTATCGAAACAATTTCTGTTCAATATATCGCACAACAATTCCTTATCATGACAGGCCTAATATATATACTATTTTATTTTTTATTAAAACTCTTTACTGCACTTATGTTCTACACTGTAAAAAATATCTGTCTATTAACAGTTTCCGTATTTTGTGGTTCACAAGTGTTTTCTGTTTATTTACGGTTGTGAATCACATTATGGGATGTTGATCTCTGCTCTGTCCACTTTTGATGCTGAAAATTCAACTCTAGAGTTTAACAAAGTGACTTTTATTGGCAATTTAGTCGTTTGAAATAATATAATGTATGAGAAATAATATAGAGAAATACAGAAAATGCACTAGTCATTTATTACAAGGCTTTTGTACCTTAATATACAACACCAGCCCAGACAATATATCACTTTAAACTATCAAAAATGTTCATAAAAGTCACTTTTTAACTTTTCAAGGTTAAAAATTGTTTCAAGAAAGATCAAGGTCCCATAATGCAATTCAAAATCTAAAATAAATGGCGAATAATAAAAAAATGAATCACAAAATACGGAAATCTGCTAATTTACAGATATTTTTTTACAGTGCAGTATCCACATAAAACATAATTTGGCATCAGCAACTAATTTAAACTGCGCAGTTTAAGTTTTTCTCTGTTTGTATGTTTGTTTGGTTTTAGACTATGGCGTTGAGTAAGCAATGCTATGCTATAATGTGCACATGCTCAGGCACACACACAAACGCAGAAACAACGCAAAACACTTTGAATAACACATTTTTTGGTCATACAGATACTAGATATACTTTCAAACTGATATAGTTTTATTTCTTTGTGGTGTGTCACAAAAATGAAACAAAACTCAGTGTAATGGTCATATGATCAGGACTTGACGAATCAGGGAAGGATCTTCAGTGATACAGAAGAGCCAATCAGGGAGTGAATATGAGCATCCGTTCCTTCATTTTCAGAAGTCTTTGTTTTGGTTTGTCTACACTGAAACCCAACCCTGAAGTCAGGCTAAAATGCGTTCTGCAGAACCTCTTGAGAAATGTGGATGCCAGGAAGTGATGTAGATGCCTACTAAAAGATGTGCGTTTTAAAACAAAAAATTCTGTAGTGCCATTGTAGGCTCAGACCGCACATGCAGATGCATTAGTTTGCATGAAAGGTTCCGCCCTTGACTTTGCTTCTCCTGCAGATAAAGTCTGTAACGAGACTCCTGGGCTCCAAACGGTTTAGATATTATTAAATATTTATGTTACGTTCATTAAGCATTTAAAAACTATTTATAGAGCCATCAGCGAGAGTGGCATGTTCCTCCATCGGTAGCTGTGTGAATGTAGTGTGCACTTTTTTCTTTCGCTGAGCTCCTGTTAGAGAGAATTAAACAGAGCGTACTGACTGTTTGGTGACGTTTTGAGCGGGGCCAGAGCTGTCCCGTCCGACGGGAGACACAGGGGTCTAGGTGAGATGCGGATTGCTATGACATTCACAGATGCTTGCTGAATCCCCATCGCTCAGTTCTGGGAAAGGCGGCAGCAGCAAGGACAGAATGAACTCTGGCTGCTCTGTGCACTGTGTCATACGGAAATCAGCTTTTTTTATTTAGTCCCTGTGGTGACAAAAACTTTTGTGTTTGCTTGTTTATTGTTTGAACACTTAGGCCAGGAACAAGCGGTTTATGAAAGATTTGTGCTATTCATTTTTTTTTCCCTTCAATGTGTTTTTCCAGTTATAATTCTGCTATTCTCATTATATATTTTCTAATTATGTAATTATGAGAATTAGTATTTAAAATTACATTTCTGTTGTGTGCTGTTTAGTGTTTTTATGTTATTTTTCAAATCCCTGTTTTATAAATTTATTCATTTTCCTTCGGCTTAGTCCCTTTATTTGTCAGGGGTCACCACAGTGGAATGAACCGCCAGCTATTCCGGCACATGTTTTACGCAGCGGATGCCCTTCCAGCTCCAACCCAGCTGTTTTAAATCTGATTACTGTTTTAAAAACTACAGTAATGATAGTGTATTTAAGATCACATAGTTAATAATAATTTTAATGAATTTTTATTTTTATATTTTCCTTTCTCTTATTGATTTTAGTTCATGTAGTGGTCATTTTTATTGTATATTTGTTCCATTTTTTAACGTTTTCTGGTCACAATATACAGTAAGGTTTGATTGGTTAATGTTATTAGTTAATGTATTTGCTAACACTAAGAATAAACAATACTTGTGCAGCATTTATTAATCATAGTTTACTAATACATGATTAAAAGTTGAGCTTGTTAGCATTAGTTAGCACTGTGAGTTAACACGGTTTATTTTCATTAGCTAACGTTAACATAGATGAACAAATAATGTAATGTATGTACTGTTCATTATTTATTCATTGTAGTAAATACATTACTAACATTAAAGGGAACCTATTAAATGTAAAATAAGTCTCTGAGGTCCCTAGAGTGTGCATGTGAAGTTTCAGCTCAAAATACCCCACAAATAATGTTTTAAAACCTATAAACACCTAAGTGTCACCATAGCAGCAGATTCAAAACTCTAATGGGGGACGACTGCTTCTCACTCAGGGCTGTTTATGCTAATAAGGGAGGAATTGTCACTAATGGGCGGGACTTTCCCACTCTGATGACATGTTCAAATGGAGAATGTCAATCAAAGTGTTTCTGCAGACTGATTTTATGTATCAGTTATGTGTAGTTGTAATAAATTGAAATAATTATTTTTTACTATTCGATGCTGGCTATATTCACACACTGTTGCAACGCAACTGTGTTTAAACCACTAAATGGGATATAAAAGGGATTTTTGCATAATAGGTCCCCTTTAACTAATTTAGTGTTACCGTTTTTTTTATGTATATGCATTATTTTTGTTTTGTTTAGTTATTTTAGTTTTAACTAGTTTGACATTAGAGACGCACACCACTCCAACCTAAATGATACAACATCCATGTTTATGCGGTAACACTTTACAATAAGGTTGTATTTGTTAATGTTAGTCAGTGCATTTACTAACATGAACAAATGTTCTTACAGTATTAAGGTTAGTTAATGGAAATACAGTTCATTGTTAGTTCATGTTAACTCACGGTGCATTAACTAATGTTAACAAACATGAATTTGGATGTAAATAATGCATTAGTAAATGTTGAACTATGATTAATAACTGCTGTACAAGTATTGTTTATAATTAGTTCATGTTAGTAAATACATTAACTAATGAAACCTTATTGTAAAGTGTGACCATTTATGTTTTATCTCTCTATTCTCTCATTTAATCAGCCTTTGTTCATCACCCAAAACCAGTACACAATCTCATTTTGGATTTCGCATGCAGAATCTGAGTAGTATAATTTGATGAATTCAGTAGCCTGACCCAGACCAAACCTCTCTTTTCACACAGTATGGTGAAAGACATTAGAGTTTTACACAGAGAGAAAGACGGTGCTGGAGAAGTTGTGTCCTCAGGTTATGATGGAGACTCGCGTACATATGTTCATCTAACGTTTCAAAACAAAACCTCAGGAACAAAAACATGGCCTTCATATTGAATCATTTTGGATTCATACTGATCCTTGAAGATATATCACACACACATACATAGGCGCACACACCTCTGTTTTCAGTCTCGTTCAGAGGGCCTGAAGGAAGGGCCGGTGTTTTCATTTCATATTCATAAATCATTCATACATCTCAGAACGGCCGTCCTTTAGAAAATCAGGCCCTCATCTTTATATTGAGATTCGTAATCCCCCCGACCTGTCAGTCTCTCTCAGTGCGGTGCTTTGACGAGAGTGACACGTTTATGAGATATTTGCACTGAGCTCTTATTCTTTTGCATGTGTGAGGCTTTGGCTCTAGTACAATTAAATACATGTTTCAGGCTGAGGACAAGGGTGCAGTTCAGTGGGAAAACATTAACCCCATTGCCTCACGGGAAGTGGGTCAGCCCATTAATCTGAAGGTGCTTCTGCAAAAAAGCTGAAACTATGCATGGTGATGTATTATGTATGCTGTTAATCAGTAGTTTATATTAGGGCTGCATAATATATCGTTCCAGCATCGATATCACAAAATTGGCAATAGTCACATCGCAGGATCTGCAATGTCAGATAAAGTTAAGTTTAGTTAAGTTTTAGTTTATTCATCCATTAGGAAATTTGAGTGGGATTATAGTTGACCAGGAACCACATTGTGAAGTTTAACATTTATAGAGTGAAATTTGCTTTGTTTTTAAGGCCTATGACTGTGAGATTCCAAGTGTATTTAAACCATTTGTGTATAGGACAGGATAACATTTGTAGTTTTTAAAAATATTAATTGTTTATTTTTATACAATGAAGACTGTTATCTATTTACATTTGATTATTTAATTTCTGTACTTGACTACAGTTAAAGTGCAAATGAAATCAAAACTAACCATATTGATTTTGTTAGCTCACATTGCCAGTTTTGTGGTGAACAATTCATCTGTGCATGTCATTAAGAAAAAAAAAGTTTGCCCTTGTAATCTAAAATTAAAATCTGAAAATGCACTTCCTATTTTTTTCAGTTAAATTCTCAGATTAAGTTATTTTGAGGTATTGTATGTTAGCCACGCCCCTCCAACTGTCAGTTTTGACAACAAACAGAAATAGTGAGGAGGACGTGTCTGTTAGGTTGTAAAAACTCTCCCGAAACCCTTTTCCTGATCTTTCAGAATGAAATGCCTACTTTACTACATCCAATCAGCTGGCAGTAGAAAAAACAAGCCACGCCCACTGTTTTCTCATTTAATATTCCATTTTTCTTGGAACTGAGTCACAATACGAAAAAAATAACTAAACTAAATATAAAAATACAATTAAATAAAACTATAACAAAAATCATAACAATAAAATAAAATTATTTGTGAAAAAGCAATGATGCATTAAACAGATAGTTTACCCAAAAATGCTTATTCTCTCATCATTTACTTACCCTTAACTTGTTTTAAACCTTTAAGGGTTTCTTTCTTCTGTTGAACACAAAAGAAGATATTTAGAAAAATGCTGGAAACCTGTAACCTTAGACTTCCATAGTAGGAAAAACAGATACTGTGGAAGTCAATGGTTACAGGTTTCCAGCTTTCTTCAAAATAATGAGTAAATAAAGTAAATAGTGAGCAAATCAAGATATTAAAATAATTTCTGAAGGATCATGTGACACTGAAGACTGGAGTAATATCCACTAAAATTTCAGCTTTCACAAGAATAAATAACACTTCAAATTACATTTAAAAAACAGATTCAAGAAGCAGAAAATATTTCACAGCATTGTTTTTACTGTACTTTTGAAATATTTTGCTGCCTTGGTTTGGCTTTTTTTCAAAATAATAATAAAACATCTTTTAAAAATGATTTAAAAAGCAGTTGAAAAAATATAAGAAAAAATAGATAATAAAAAAAATCATAAAATAATAATAATATAAAAACATGTGAAATGGTTTTATAACAGATCTCTTAAATAATAAACTGTTCTCTCTCTCTCTTAAGATCGCACTGGCCACTCACAGCCTGTATGATAGTCATCCAAATGTATGAGTTTTATCACGGAGGAGCAGCACAAATTGTTCTTTTATGGATGTCACCCTGAGAAACAATTACCTCCCAAATAGGGCTTGATATGCTGTTAGTTTACACGTTCCATGATTAAATGTTTTAAGAAGTTTTTTTATGATTTCCTATTAACATTTTTATGGTTTTGTTATTTATTGTAATTGTATATCCAAACCTTTTTCTTCTCTATATAACGGCCATTTTGGAGCACCTTTAAGAACACATGCACAAGTAGTGTGTGATGATTTGGCCACTTGAAATGCCCTGCGTGGGACATTCAATAACCCGTTTGGATCTCAGCCAGCGAGTGAGAGTGTGGAGAACATCTGGTGTGTGAGGAGATATCATAAAGCAGCTACAGTTGCTCTTTTAATCACTTTCACTTTAATAAAAGAGTGATGGACTCCTGCAGGGCCGGGCCTCACACATCACCAATGGAGGATTTGCACACATATGTCAGATCAGTCCTGAACTCAGCAGCAGGTTGCCATCATTCACAGCGAGACCACCAACACTTTCTGCTTTCACTTTTGTTTCGTTCTGATGTAAATATGTCAAATTCTCTCTGGATGCTTTTTTTTTATTTTGTAGAGGAAAACATTTTTATTTGTCTTTTAATAATAAATATTTGCTGTATTATATGTAACGGTATTTGTAATAATACATATAACAAAAAAAGTGTATATATATACATATATATATATATATATATATATATAGAGAGAGAGAGAGAGAGAGAGAGAGAGAGAGAGAGAGTATGAAGCAGCAGGTAACAAAGTAAACTTCAATGTTATTTAGACCTAAATAGAGATTATACGACAGCAACATATCTGAGTGCAGTAAAGGACAGTAAATAAAGAGCAACACTGACCAAATACAGGCTGAGTGCTCACAGTCTGACTGTAGAGACGGGCCGATACAGACAGAACTGGCAACCTAGAGAGAGCCGCATCTGCCCACACTGTGCCCAGGCAGAGGTGGAGACGGAGGAACACTTCCTCACCCGCTGCACAAACTATCAGCACATCAGAGAAACATTCTACCCCAAACTCCAGAGCATTTACCCTCAATTTACTGAGTCAGACAATAAAACACAACTGCAATATTTACTAGGCGAAAAAACTGACTGTATCCTTCTAGCGGCACAGTACATTAATGCCTGTCACAAAAAGAGAGAGAAGACCAATAAAAAACATCAGTGATGCGCTTGCAAACACACATCCACGCACATCTAGATTATTATAAATGAATCATTGTAAATATACTGATTATTTTTGTTTTTTTATTACTGTTTTATCCTAAAATGTTGATTGTTAAATGTACAGTGTATTCTGATCTATACTTTTTTTATTGATTTATATGAATAATATGATATATATGAATAATATGATATATATGAATAATATGATATATTGAATAATATATGATATATTGAATAATAATGTGATATATTATTTATATTTTTATTTAATTATTATATGTATATATCTTTTTCTTTTTTTTTACTACTACTACTTACTGTGGGTTTTTTTATTATATATGTATGTTCTTTTATTTTTAGTGTAAACTTTATAAAATATTATTGAATTGAAATTGAATTGAGAGAGAGAGAGAGACACAACATGTATGTACAACAAACATAGTTAAAAATGTAAATATTTATTTAATTTGAATATATTTAACATGTAAATTATCAAAGCTGATTTCTTTGCATTAATCCAGTCAAATAATCCTATATATTCATTCATTCATTTTCCTTCGGCTTACTCCCTTTATTCATCAGGGGTCGCCACAGCGGAATGAACCGCCAACTTATCCAGCATATGTTTTACACAGCGGATGCCCTTCCAGCTGCAACCCAGTACTGGGAAACATCCATACACACTCATTCACACACATACACTACGGCCAATTTAGTTCACCTATAGCGCATGTCTTTGGACTGTGGGGGAAACCGGAGCACCCGGAGGAAACCCACGCCAACACGGGGAGAACATGCAAACTCCACTCAGAAATTCCAACTGACCCAGCTGGGACTCGAACCAGTGACCTTCTTGCTGTGAGGGGACAGTGCTAACCACTGAGCCACCGTGTCGCCCAATCCTATATTTATAGGATACACACTATTGCAGGCTGTTTTCATTTTTATGCAAATGCTGTGTGTTTTTAGGATGCGTATGAACACTAGCAATGCAATTAGCCTATTTATTACGGAAATGTTTTAAAATGTCATTTCCCCCACAGAATATTATTGATCATCAGTTGAGATTTTATGCAAATTTTCTTGGTTCAGTGTACAGTTTCCCTCTGTACATTTTAGCCTGGGCTTCAAAGAGACAGTTGCGATATGTTCTTTTAGTGTGCAAGTGCTTTAATGCTGCTCATTTTGGCCTTTGCTCACACACACACGCACACACACACACACACACACACACACACACACACACACACACACAC
>CAIGQV010001633.1:20417887-20430035 GCA_903798115.1 Danio jaintianensis | reverse complement strand
CACACACACACACACACACACACACACACACACACACACACACACACGCACACGCACACACACACATCTAAACCCCTTGAACAGCCAGCACAGTGTCTGTATGGTGTGTGTGATCCTCTCAGACCCCCATTAGCCATCCTCACAGTGTCTCTAGAAGAGGCCATCAGCACAACAATAGATTCCAGCAGTGTGTGAGCGAGACACAGGTACTGTAGAGATGAACCCAGCTAAAGCCCTCTAGCATCTCATGGCCTTCATTTACACCGCTTTCAGCTTTAACAGCTTACTCTTTCTCTTCCTGGGTTTCTCACGTAAACCATTGCAAAAGCAGCATGGAAGATCAGGCTGTAATACCCGTAGGATGGTTGTATTCTCAGATAGACATTTAAACGTAACTGGAAAAGACACTTTGTAGCAGGTAAACAAGGCATCCTCACCTGGATATTACATTTAGCTGATTTCACATTTATGCATCCTTGGTAATTGTATGCTCAGCTAAGAGGGAGTGTTAGCTAATGTTCTGGCAAGGTTCTCTCAAAGTTATGAAACATTATCAAACATTCTCCCTGTAATGGTGATTAGGGCTGGGCGATATTAGAATTTCATATCACGATATAAGTCATTTCAAATCTTGATAACGATATATAAAATGATAAAGTACCATTTATGTAAATGTATAAATATAAAGTAAAGATTAATAACATGTCAAACACTTTTCAAAAACGAATGATTACAGGTCAAACAAAAAATATTGCTAAATAAAATTCAAAATATAAACTTGCTTTCAAAATTTCAACTTTCTCACATTGCTGTTCATGTTTTTGTCTGCGTGTAATGTTGTGCTCATATAAATTATGAAGAAGTATTACCATAGACAATGTATTTTGTAACACCACAAAATAAACTAAAGAGCATAATATGAAACAGTGTTGTTGTTTTTTCAATACAATATACTGTATAAAGTCATATTGCACAGCCCTTATGGAAATGGAATATTTGTTCAAAGTTATCTGGATTTTAATAATGTTCTTAAAACATAAACACAAAAGCATTATTTATACAGTACAACGACTGCATTTACAGGCACCCGTTTATGGTTGTGGTTGTGTTAACCTGTTGTGTTTGTATCAGAGTACGGCTGTGTGTCCACCGAAGCGTTTTTCTTGAGCTTCTTGAGTGTTTGTTTTCTGTTGTTGTCAATGGTAGTGCTGCGTTTTTAAGTGTCTCATAGCGAGCTGATGAGTGGGCGTTTTATGGTCAGTGCTGAACGCTCAGCATTTTTTCAGCCATTGCAAGTTCATCTCTGTGATATTTGAGCTTGCCATCCAATGACAGTGGAGGAGGGGCGGGACAATACCATGCAACTGTCAACAAATAGTCTGCTTAAGACTTGCTATTTCTAATTGTACAGCTGGGGTACTCTGTATCATAGCAAACAACTTTAAAAAGCGCAAAAAGCTGAGCATTTTAGAACAGTGCTCAAAAAACGCTTTGGTGGAAACACAGCATAATGCTATAAACAGCTTAAGCATAAACGAATTGTCATAACTAGATATTGATCAGTTATGCCAATCTCAGTCGGCATGTAAATGCATGCAATAAGTTCCCTTAATGTATAGTTCATCCAAAAATGAAAATGACCCCATTATTTACTCAACCTCAAGCTTTTCGCAATGTATATGACTGTAAGACGAACACAGTCGGGGGAGTTTTAAATTGTATCCTGGCTCTTACATCCATTGTCAATCTAATCCATACGCCACCAGGGGGTTAACACATGTCTTATGAAGCGGATCACTGTGTTTTTGTAACAAAAATATTTCTCGTTTTTAAATTATAAATTCAATTCACTGACTTCCGGCACGCTGCCAAATGTGCGTTCTAGGCTTCTTGGCTGACCTCTGACGCAACGTATGATACATGACTTAAGACGCATTCATAGCGGAAGGGTAATATGCTGCATACTAGTTTTCTTGTTCATCGTCATCTTATGTGATAAACAAAATGTGTGGTAAGTGGTTTCTGTAAGATGTGTCTATTCCCAAAACTTCTGCTCCAATTCTGTTTTACATCTTGTGTCTTTATACAAGGGCTGTGCTCAGACAACAGTTCAGGTGTAAAGCGAAAGTGTGGAATGCGGAATCTGGAAAAAAAAGTTGAATTCGTAAAAGATGTATAGCTGGACGTTTAATGTTGCATTCTCAGCTAGCTCATTCACTTTAAACTGCTTAGTTTGTCCACAAGGTGTCTGAAAAGAAAAGTAGTATATGGTCCATAAACAACAAACCATTGCCATTTGCGTGTTGACCAAAAGCCACCTCAGACCACACTTTCCCTTAGGTCCCCAAAATGTTCAACACACCCATAAAAAGTATTAGGCTTAGATGGGCTGTTTTTGGCTAAATATGTGTGAATACATAATGATTGGCATTTCTAATGTTCGACTGTGTGTTCTCTCCGCAGCAACAAGAGCAGGACCCCACTAACTTGTACATCTCCAACCTCCCGGTTTCAATGGACGAACAAGAGTTGGAGAACATGCTGAAGCCCTTCGGACATGTCATCTCCACACGGATACTCCGAGATGCCAACGGGGTCAGCCGAGGGGTCGGTTTTGCCAGGTAACCTTCACAACAGACACTCTCTTTGGCACATGCAAGACTAGACAGAACGTTTGTGCAAGAGGGCACATATAAAAACATCCCTCGTTTTCTTTCTTTCCCTGCTTTTCTCCCCCCCTCTCTTGTGTGGCACGTGTGGGGTGGGTTGGCTGGTTTTCAGGGTCACTGGCTGTGTAAGAGATCCCAGCAGAGGCTGCATTTGTGTGTGTGTGCGTGTGTGCGTGTGTGCGTGTGTGTGTGTGCGTGTGTGCGTGTGTGTGTGTGTGTGTTTGTGTGTGTGCGTGTGTGTGCGTGTGTGTGTGTGTGTGTGTGTGTGTGTGTGTGTGTGTGTGTGTGTACGAGTGTGCCAGCCAGGCAATTAGCCGTTCAGCCATGATTGGGTGAGCAGAGCTGAATGGGGCCGTACAGAGGAGAGGAGCCACTCCAGAGAGCACAGACTAAATCAAGACTCCCAGCAGCCCGAAACAAACACTATATAACACCCTTGCCACTTTTTATTTTCCCTCTCTCTTTCTCATTCTCTAAAATAACATATAAGGATGTTTCTTCAATTACCAGAACTTTAATGTCCCAGTGGTTAAAAATAATAGATTTGAACTTGGTTTTGTAAAATGAGGATCACTGGGAACTTTTTGTAATGCCTTCTTTTTTTCCATTTAATTCAATTTATTTAGTTAATTTATTCAGTTATTTTATTATTTAGTTTACTCTTTTTTAATTATGGAAAAGATATACAAATTACAGGAGACAAATAATTTTTACAAACATTATTTTACTCTTGACTGTCCATCTAATTGTCTGTATGTCTGTCTATCCATCCATCCATCCATCCATCGAATTATCCGTCTATCCATCCAATCTTCCATCCAATTGTCCGTCTGTCCACCCATCCATCCATCCAATTGTCCGTCTATCTATCCATTCATCCATCTAATTGTCTATCCATCCATCCATCCACTCATTTTTTCAGTTTGTCCAACCAGTTGTCACATATTCAAAATTCGAAACACAATTAGCACAGCATCAGTCTTTTGTGATCATACCATTCACACATTTCATGCCGTTTTCACCCAATATGCAGTCAGTGAACACATTTCCACAATGCTTACATTTTTTAACGGACAAGCTATACCTCCCAACAAAATTATGGATTGTTTTTGTAGTATTTACGAATGTTAACACACAACACCCCACAATAGCAAAAACAATATTCCAAACCTTAGATACAATATAAAAACCTCTGCTTCTGCAATGATATCAGTTCAAAAACAATATCAATATCAAAAATATACCTCAGCTGATAATAAACAAGCAATTTAATAATTGACACACAGCTGATTCCAGTCTGGCTTAGACTCAGTGGCAGGGGTTGTTTTTTTCGATTACATTTACACTTATACAGTAAAAGGAGGACTTTGAGGAGTGATGTTGATGAAAACATGTGGCCTAACCCTGAAGATCGCAGAGATTAGAAACAGTAATGTTGTGCTTTTTTAGATCCCCCTTTTATCTGGGCATTTTGCTATTGTTTTTTTGTTCAGAATGCTCTTGTGTGTTTCATGGATAATTTGTTCACTGTAAGCAATACTGTAAAACTTTTTCTGTTCTATCATACCATGTTGTAAACAAACTCCTGTAGTAAACAGTAAAGGGAAAAAAAATTGTTTGCTTTTTACTGGAATGCTTTTGATTGTGAACATAACTGTAGATGTAGACATACAGTTCCCAACCAAGAAATTTTGTGTCAAAATGGTGGATTGCATGTTTTGCATGCAAATACCTGTAAAACTGAAACATAAAAGTCTAATGTAATTTGTAATTAGTTTTTGTAATGTCAACAATAGCCAGTATTTTGAAACCCGGTGTACTTTGATTGACTGCATGTACCTTGTGAAGTGAAAACAAGTGTTATTCTTTGACAGAATCATTTAATTTTGAGTCAGATTTCCAGTGTTTTGGTGAAGTTATTGTGTGCAGAAAAAGATGTGTTCTATTTTGAAATGAAGAGTTAGTATATATATTTTTTTAAATATATTTTTGAGAAGAAAATTATCCATTTGGTCAATTGTGTTTTGTAGGTGTGAGTCTGTGTTAAGAGTTTAGAAAATGTATCTGAAGTATGGGTAAGAGCTTGTTAGCGATTGAAAAAACTGTAATTGTCCATCTATCTATCTATTCAATTCAATTCAATTCATCTTTATTTCTATAGCGCTTTTACAATGTAGATTGTGTCAAAGCAGCTTCACATAGAAGATTATAGTGAATTGGAATGGTGTCCGTTCAGTTTTTAGAGTTTAAGTTCAGTTCAGTTCAGTGTGGTTTAATTTTCACTGCTGAGAGTCCAAACACTGAAGAGCAAATCCATCGATGCGCAGCTCTACAGGTCCCGAACCATGCAAGCCAGTGGCGACTATCTATCTATCTATCTATCCATCCATCCATCCATCCATGTGTCTATCTATTCATTCATCCATTCATTTGCCATTCCATCTGTCCATTTAGCACAGAGTAAAAACAGGATTGAATATTTGTATTTATATAATATTATTTTTGTTCTCATCAAACCGCTGCTGTACATTTTATCAAATTATTCCAAGTGTGCAAATATCATTTGATTGTATATTTATTATAGACAATAACGAAGCCACGCCATTTGATTTCATCCAACAAAATTACATTAAACCAAATCAAAATGCATAATTTATATATGGTGGAAATTACATTTGTTTTGATTCACAAACATGACATGATTTTTTTATCCATGCATATATGTGTACTGGTGGACGATATTGATAGACAAGTTAACCTAGTGAGCATATGAAAAGTGTTTTATTTCTGAAAAGTTTATTTTCTGAAAGTGCACAAGGCCAAAAATGTCCACAGCTGACGAAGCGTCCATGAAGTAGAGTTTAAAAAAGCAAAATCTGTGGAGTTTTCCGCTGCAGTCGTGACCGATAGCTTTAATTCTGATCGCTTCATGCTGTGTGTTTCTCTTTCTGTCACAGAATGGAGTCCACTGAGAAATGTGACGTGGTGATTCAACATTTCAACGGAAAGTTCCTTAAAACCCCACCAGGAGTTCCAGGCAAGTGTCAACAACGCAGTGTGTTCTGACAATATTGTGTCCTTACCAGGTGCAAAGCCATAAAGTGACAATCAACCAGACATTTTGTGGCCCAATTGGTGTCTGTTTTTTTGTTTTTTGTTTTCAGCTCCGTCAACAGTAAAATCCCATTGCTCTAAAGTCCCTCTCCATATAGCAGTAAATTGAAAGAATAGTTCAGCCAAAATAACATAATTTACCCACCCTCATTTTGTTCCACACTCATATTTTTTTGTGAGTAAATTATGACAGAAATCTAATTTAATATGTTTTGGTTTGCTGTGATTCTGTTTTAGATTTTGACAGCATAATTACACCTTACAGCGTCAAGCTTTAGATATATACTAAACCCTGAAGTTCAGCGTGATCCAAACCTCTAGTGTGAGGAAGTACACGTCCCCCCGCTTTGACTCATCAGCTTCATATGACAGGATCTGATTTATAGGTTGATTAAGGTTTAATTTAAGCCTGGTGTGCCTGAGGAAAACAGCTCCCAGAGGGCAGCAGAATGTGCGGCGTATACCAGAAACAAACATTTATACTGAAGACAGCTTTTAGGACACGTTTAACTTGCATTGTGTGATTTATTTCAAAGCGAAACACAATATGAGGAAAATATGATGGAGAATCGGACTTGATTTTATTTATATGGATTTAATTGGATTGTAAAAAAGACTTTGATGTTATTGATTAACATTTTTTGGGAGGTTCAATCATCATTTCAAAGACCAACCAGTAAAATGAAAATCAATTAAAGTTTTAATAATGTAAGAGCTTTTATAAAATAAAACATTTCACTTTTCTGCTTTATGGCCTAGAGAATTTGGCCCTGTTCACTTCCATTGTGACTGCTATAATTCTGCATTTTCTTATTTTAATGGAGTCATAAATTTTTAAGATCAAGATTTTGACAGAATTTTTTAGAATAATCTAATTTCTGTCATGTTTTGATGCCCCTCATCAGGATGCACTGTTTGAATAGGCATTGCAGATTGTAGGCTCAAACCTCATGTACACTGGGACATTAATCACTCGAGCTGACTGACCGCTTTTATCAAGACTTTTTTTTATTGTCATGCCCAAGCATTTTTCACTGGCTATGAGCTGAGCGAATGTGTAAAATCATTCCCTGTGTTTAGATGGCGCTTAATTAAATACAGAAATACTCCAATACACAAGGTGGCACTGCACAGCTTTATGCTTCTGACACTCACTTGTTGCACAGAATAAGTCACAATCATGCTTTTCCTTTGTTGCATCCCAAATGGCATACTATACACTATGCACTTATGCACTTACACACTCAACAGGATAGTATATGAATGTAGTGGCATCCCAAATGGAACACTAACGTTTTTTTACTAACCAGAAATTCAAACGGTTTCCCAGATGTCGTTTGACGGTTGCCAAATTAGTGAACTAAATGACCAAACTACCAAATAGTAGCTGCCATGAGTATAACCACATTCACCATCAGGAGGCGGCATAATCACTTATGTGGGACAAGTTTGCTTTAACGATCCAAAATAAATAATCAAATGTCAGCGCCCAATAGCTCCGAACCTTCCGCTACTTCAGCAAAACTGTGGCCATTGAGTGTGTGAAGTGTGCAACATTCCACGCTTCTTTTTAACGGTTAAATAAGTGCATCATCTGAGTATTTAAAGTGCACTTATTCTTTTTGGAATAAAATAATATTTCAGTGTGAATGCACTACTTACACTATTTATACTACAAAATGGTGTAGAATAGTGCATAAGTATGCGGGACACACCTCTTGTGTGTTTTGTGTATTTTGAACACGTCACTATTTTTCTCATAAAACATATTTCTAAAGGTGCAGTTGACTTGAAATTTTCACCGGATGTTGGTAACAACCAAAGAAATCCATATATGCAAATAAAACAAATCTAATTAGTTTACAAATGAAGTTATGCGTAATAAAATGAAATGACGCAGGGAAAAAGTATTGAACACATGAAGAAAGGGAGGTGTAGAAAGGTAGTGAAAGCCTTGTCAGTACTTCTTCAGCAATCCTCTGCCCTTCGTCATTGTAAATGATTGTTAGCTGCTTCGGTCCAACATCTACATTATCAGGATGATGAAGATGAAACCAGGGTGAACATTTCAGCAAGACAATGATCCAAAACACAGCCAAGGAAACTCTGAAATGCTTTCAGAGAAAGAAAATCAAGCTGTAGAATGGCCCAGCAAATCAACTGACTTGAATCCAATATAAAATGCAAATTAAAGATCAGATTTGATTGACGAGACCTGTATAAGCTCCACTATAGCACACACCTGAACCAGAATTTGTGGAAAAAGGTTGTAAGCCATGAAAGAAAATGAAGGTGAAACTTACCATTGAATCCTATTTGATTAGCAATTGCTGTGTTCTCGGCTAGACTATTTTTTTGAGCACCACCATGTCATGTTTTACTGTTGCTTCAGCAGCTCATGGCATGGCAAACCAACCATGGCAAACATGTCAAACCAAAAAGACAAGTGTTTTTTTACACTTTTATGCATGCCGTTTTGCGTGTTGGTATGAACTCAAATAGCACCGTTTGTTTAGTCATGAGGCATTAAAGGTTGGAGAAAATTGCACACGATAATCTTGTCCTGGTATGCACGAAGAAGTACATGGCCACTGACTGGCTAATAGTTTGCATATTAAAATTATTTGAAAGTTTGAGCGTCCTTCATAGATGGACACTGATGTGATTTAGGTTAAAACAGATAAATACTCAATACATATCAAACAATCCATAATAACAGATAATAATAGCAGCATTACTGTTGTATACAATGTAGTCTGCACATCATCGTCTTACTTTAAAATGAGAATTCAATCTCGAATTATCCCTTGTTTATAAACAAATTTGCTATAAAATGAAGTGAACAAAAGACCAATTTTATACTCAAGCAATCTGAAACTTCATTCAAATTAAAAGGTCAAGCGAATATTGATTTCTCAGTACATGACCCTTTTAAAGATAAAAAAAGGGGGTCAAGCAGGGGGGGTTCAAAATTACTTTACATTATACTGACCAAATGCTGTCATGACTTCCTTTAAAGAAACAATCCCACTTTTATACAGCGACAAACACTCACAGTGCACACACAAATAATGTGTAAACAGTGTTGTTTAATAGTGTAGTTTTGCAAAGCTCAGGGTATTTTCCTCAATAATGTGCTTGGTGTTTGTTCCCCCGCTGTTGCGGAGCTTTTCTTGTTTCCCTAAGAGAGAGAAAAGGCGGGCAATAGCTGCAGAAATTCAGCTGGAGAGGTTAGGGAGGATGAGAAAGAGAATATATGATTTCTCTTGGATGTAGTGTGTGTGCGCGCATGTGTGTGTGCGTGTGTGTGTGTGCGTGTGCGTGTGTGTGTGCAAACTGAAGGAGGCAAAGGCAGAGGGCTTGGGGGGGGGGGTGTAAAAGCAACTGACAAGACAGAGAGAGAGAATAGGAAGAGAGAGATTGGAGAGGGCAGCCTGCAACTCTGGCAGTTGCTGTGTGATTTGTGGGGTGTAGCGTGCGGCTCGGTGTCAGACCTAAAGACAGAGGGATGATGGATGACTTCATCTATACCTCTCTCTCCCTTAAAGTCTCTCTCTCTCTTTCTCTCTCTTTCTCTCTGTCTCCTCAGTACTAACAGACTACTGGCCAACTCAGTCCTGTCTGTACGTTTACACCGTGTCTTAACCTGGTGCGACAGGGAAAAGGCAACAAGCAATAAAAATGTCTTCCATGTAAATCTGAGTTGCTCCTAAACAGCTGTGACTGCAATAAGTGTTTTTGTTTTTTCAGTCACTTGGTTTCTATTTCTGCTGCATTTCAGTGTCCTCAGATGACTTATTACATCTCTAGACATCATTCGGATAAAATTACACTCATTTAGCTTTCAGTAGTTTAGGGTTTGTAATTCTCAAAAAGGCAAAAATACAGTATAAACTGTAATACAAAACATTTTGTGACAATTTTGTTATCAGTTTAAATTTGTTACGTACAATTTTGGAAGTGTTGTATGATTTAATAGATTTGAAAATAGAATTTTGTTCCCGTTGGGGTAAAGCTGATTTTAGTCTTCACTTTAGTTTTTAGCATCACATGAATATTCATAAATGACTCTAATATGATTATTAGTATTCCCTTATTATGTTTTTTTTTTAAGTGTTTTTTTATTCTAAACAAGGCTGTTTTGCTGTTTTATATTTTTGTGGGGAATGTTTTTTCATGGCAGCATGGTGGCTCAGTGGTTAGCACTGTCGCCTCACAGCAAGAAGGTCGCTGGTTCGAGTACCGGCTGGGCCAGTTGGCATTTCTGTGTGGAGTTTGCATGTTCTCCCAGTGTTTGCGTGGGTTTTCTCCAGGTGCTCCGGTTTCCCCCACAATCCAAAGATATGCGGTATAGGTAAATTGAATAGACTAAATTGGCCTTAGTGTATGAGTGCATGTGTGAATGCGAGAGTGGAAGGGCATCCATTGCGTTAAACATGCCAGAATAGTTGGCGGTTTATTCTGCTGTGACGACCTCTGAAATAGAGACTAAGCCGAAGGAAAATGAATGAATTAATTAATGTTTTTTCATGATTTTTGCATGGATAAAAAGTTATAAATGTCATTATTTTGATCAATCTAAATGCCTAATTGTTGAAGAAAAAAACAACAACAGCTAAAATAAAATCGTGCTGAACCCAAAACCCATTTTTGTAAGAATTACAGGTTGATGCATGAGGAAACTGTTTTTGTTGCTTAAAAACACTATTTGTTACTTTGTTTCTCTGTTAATAAAAAAAACAGAAATTATGAAGACCATTTGATTCTCAATCAATAATTCAATTGTTCTGACTCAAAAACAAATTATTCTGGCAAATCAAGTTGGTCCCCATCCATGTGCATTGTGGGAAAACAGCAGTTTGAACATTCTTCAGAGCTTCTCCATTTGTGTACCATGAAAGAAAAAACGTATATAAGTTTCAAACATCAAAAGGGACAGTAAATGAAGACAGGCAGTCCATTTTTGGTTGAACTTTCCCTTTAAAAAGCCATCTTGAAAAAAAGAAAAAAACTTGTGCGAAATGAAAGTCAGAGAGTGAGAATGAGGTGATATTGTGCTCTTTAAAGTCAGGAATATTGCTACAATCTTCAGCCTTCTGATAATGCATTCAGCCTTGAAAAGGAGCCATGCATGTATTGATATCCAGGTTTAAAGCTCAAAAATAGCACCTCATCGATTTTTCTCTCCCTCTTTTTCCATCTTTCCATCTATCTCTCACTTACTATCTAGTAAGTGGATCACACGGGCCTGTGGAATAACTGTGTTTTGTACAAGTGTTGCCTCTTGAATCTCATGGTGCACGGAAGATTCTCTCAAACAGGTGTAGTGTTATTAAAACATCAGATATAAAAGAGATCAAATCTGCTATGTGCTTTTACAGAAAAGCATTGTGCACTTGGACTGCGCCTATTCTTCGGACACTGGTTGCTTGTTGAATATTTTATGCATGTATTTTATTTAAGAGAGAATGAATGAAAAGAAAACTACATATGTATTTATCTCTTAAAGTGACACATATTGGAAATTCTATCATCATTCACTCATCCTCGTGAGTAACTGGTTTCAAACCCTTAAGAAATTTTGTTCAGCTTCAGAATACAAATGAAATCTGAGAGTTTTCTGTTAGGAATATAAAGTTGAAGTCAAAATTATTAGCCCTCCAGTGAATTTTTCTTTCTTTTTCAAATATTTCCCAAATGATGTTTAACAGAGCAAGGAAATTTTCACAGTATTTCCTATAATATTTTTTTCTTCTGGAGAAAGTTGTATTTTTTTTATTTCGGCTACAATAAAAGCAGTTTTAAAAAATTTTTAAATCATTTTAAGGTCAATATTATTAGACCTTTTAAGCAATATTTTTTTTATTTTCTACAGAACTTGCCTAATTACCTAATTAACCTAATTAAGCCTTTAAATGGCACTTTAAGCTGAATACTGGTATCTTGAAAATATCTAGTAAAATATTATGTACTGTCATCATGGCAAAGAGAAAAGAAATCAGTTATTAGAAATTAGTTATGAAAACTATTATGTTTAGAAATGTGTTGAAAAAATATTTTCAGAAATTGGGGGGGAAAATACAGCGGGGCGAATAATTCAGGAGGGCTAATAATTCTGACTTCAACTGTATATATGTATAAAATATAATATAATATTTCCATGTATATATATATACATACACACAAACAGTATATATTATATGCAGTTAATAATGTGTTATAAAAACGCTATATACTCTATACAGACACACACACACACACACACACACACACACACACACACACACACACACACACACACACACACACACACACACACACACACACACACACACACACACACACACACACACACACACACACAT
>CAIGQV010001633.1:20399343-20411412 GCA_903798115.1 Danio jaintianensis | reverse complement strand
AGAGAGAGAGAGAGAGAGAGAGAGAGAGAGAGAGAGAGAGAGAGAGATTCTGTAAAGGACTTGCTAATGAAGCTGTTTATTTTCCCTGGACTTACTGGCCGACATAATGGGCGCTGGCGCATATCGTTCTCTCACATTCCCTCTGTACCTCTTTCTCTCCGTTTCCTTCTTTCTTTCGGCCCTTTTATGTCTTTTCTTGCTTTCTGTATTCAGTGTGCACCTGACGGAGCAAGAATCACTATTATTTCTGCTCATACTTTGTACTGTGAAATTCTCAAAATAAAAAATTCTCACAAAAATAATATTTAGAAATTTATTTTTCTGTCATTGATTGTCATTAAAGATTTAAAATAGATCTACATGATTATATTAAAGAAAAATATATAATTATTAATAATTTTATAGTAAAAAGAATTACTATTAAATCTTTAAAATTTCAGAAAAAGTATACTGGCAGCTTCTGTGTGGAGTTTGCATGTTCTCCTCATGTTGGTGTGGGTTTCCTCTGGGTGCTCCGGTTTCCTCCATAGGTATGCGGTATAGGTGAATTGAATAAACTAAATTGGCCGTAGTGTATGTGTGTGAATGAGTGTGTATGGATGTTTCCCGGTACTGGGTTGCAGCTGGAAGGGCATCCGCTTTGTAAAACATATGCTGGATAAGTTGGCGGTTCATTCCGCTATGGCGACCCCTGATGAATAAAGGGACTAAGCTGAAGGAAAATGAAATTAAATATACTGGCAGCTCATTAGATGGTTTTTGTATTGTAATTGACATGACCAACCCACACAATAAATTGTTGCTACACTAAAAACTAGTCAGAGCAGAGATTAAGGTCCCGTAATGCAATTTCAAAAGCATAAAAAGGTGGAAAAACCCACCTTTTCTGTTCAAATATACAGAAATATCCAAACTCCTGTTTAAATATTCAGTTGTACAACTGTTCGTTTTATTTAATTTTATTTTATAGTGTTTCTTTTTATACAGTATGTAGTGTGTATAATTATATAATGGGCTTTGAAAGTTTTTTCAATTTTATATTTATTTTATTAATATACAGTAATGTTGCAAAGCATTAAACATTTATTAAGCATTTATTTTTAATAATAATCTTACTAACCTCATAATTTAAAAAATATTACAAAGTTAATTTAATTTACTGTAAAATGACTAATTTCCTGTAAAATGTTCAGAGAAATGTTTGAATTATAAAATACATAGTAATAAAATAAAACAGTATGATACACTTTTTAATATAAAACACAATATAATAAAACTGAATACTAAGTTCCAGAATGAATGCTTTGTCAAATATTTATTTTAATGACTAAAGTTTGAGGAACAACATATTTTGAGAATTTAGGCAAACTGTTGGTGAGTTTGTTTTGTTCAGGCACACAGCACTAACATTTTCCTCCAAAACTCCAAATACTTTTCCAGTCTCTCATGCAGTATTTTCCCAAATTGCTGTTTTGAAATCTCTGAGCGTATTTGTGCGTCATTTTCTAAAAGCGCTGCAGTTTTCCACTTCTCTGCTCCACTTCTTCACCTCCCCAATCCTCACTCACTCTTTTGTTTTCCTTCATAACCTTTGAATGAGCATGAATGAAATTCTTGATTCTGATTGGCCGGAAAGTATGCACTAAAATAGTTTAATGCACAAGTAGTTAAAAGTAGCTTGAAATACATGCGCTTCTCTCAAACATTAGTAGTAGTAACAAGAGGTAGCTAGCACATGTTACTATGAGCTATTAGATATGCGTGTGTCATTTCACGACATTTCTCGTGCACCCTGACTCTGACTGATTTAAAGCGAGGACATCTGATGTCTTTTAAGTAATGAAGATTTGGTTAAATATTGTGCTGCCATGAGCATTACTAGCTTCAACTTTTAAATGCATTCCATGTTGTATATTTAAATCCTTTTATTTACAATTTAAAATCTGTTGATTATTTAAATGATAATTATGTTTTAAGTGTTTATGTGTGCAAATGACACTACATTTACTAGATACTTACAGAGTGGTATGTCCCAAAAAAGGCGGGAGTTTGTCCTATAAAAGTAGCGGCCAAACCCCAAGACATTTGCTTGTTAACCAAGTAGGCGAGAGTGTTATAGTGGAACCTTGAGCAAACTCCATTGTACCTATATAGTGGATATTTGTTTAATTTTGTATATATATAGGGGCTTTTTAAAACACTATCGGTTGGGTTTTAGGGAAGGAGGTGGGTGGGGGTACTTCAGTCGGTTGGTCAGTCAGTCAGTCAATAGCGGCCTCTGGTGGATTTACGTGAGAACAACAGGCGCGAATGGCACTCGCGAAACAAGTTTGAGATCTCAAAAAGTGTAAAAAATTTGCGCAGACAAAAACTGCAAAAAAACGTTCCTCCTGGGATGTATTCGTTGCTCTCCAGAAATGTATATAGGGCTACTTTTTAGAATGAGCCTGGGTTGGTTATACAATGACTTCCCTAATTACCCTAACTCACCTAGTTAACCTAATTAACCTAGTTAAGCCTTTAAATGTCACTTTTAGCTGAATACTAGTATCTTAAATACTAGTAAAATATTATGTACTGTCATCATGGCAAAGATAAAAGAAATCACTTATTAGAAATTAGTTATTAAAACTATTATGTTTAGAAATGTGTTAACAAAAAAATTCAGGAGGCTAATAATTCTGACTTCAGCAGTATATGGGTATTATTTATTTATTTCATTTTATTTTACACCCTTTTGTTTTCTGTTTTTCAAAATCATTTAAATTGGACTATTTTGTGGTCTCATAATTTTTCACACTGCTGTACGTAAAATGCCATGTTTTTCTAATTTCGCACTTTGACTTATGACCCGTAAACAATCATGGTTATGTGGCTGACATTAGATCCATGTAAAAATTGTTCTCTCTCACACACACATACACATGCACACATGCACCTGGTAACCGGGTCTCCAAGCGCAGGTGTGGTAAAGGGATCAGGTGTTTTGGAAAACAGCTTGAATATGTGTTAGCGGTTGAGGTGTGAAAATAATATCTTTAGTGCGGAGCTGCTATAAAGGTCTCTTCTTCTTGTTTATAGGTTAACAAAGTGAAAATTATTCGTATTTCGTACACTTACTGTACTTGTGAAAATAATAATAAGCAAGAGTTGGCATTTTCAGATCGTCACTGTAGGGTAGAAACTTCATGTCTACATATTTCATGATTTATTTATTTTATAAATCATTGCTATTGGCCACCCTTTTGGTTTGTTTGTTGGTTTTTGCAAATGTTAAACCAATGAAAGATATTAAAAAGAGTTTCCATCCATAACGCACGCTATTATCACACATACACACACACACACACGTTGTCTGAATGTTTAATATTTGTCTGCGTCTAAGTGTTTATGGTTGTTATTTGTTTAATACTTATGTATTAAACAATTTGTTTGGCGTCCGTGTGTCTCTGTTTTGTCAGTCTTTCTGGTTGCTCCTCCATCAGCCGGTCAAACAGAGCGCCTCCCAGTGGCCTGGCTAATAGTGCCGAGTTTATGTGTTATATCTTTGTATTTTCATAAATTTTAGTTAACATTGATTTATTATAATTGTTGGGTATCTAATGTGTTTTAAACAGTGAACTTATGAATATGTACAGATGTTTATATTTACCTTTTAATATGTATATGTTGGTTTATGTCATAGGGGCGGGGCTTTGCCTTTAAAAGGAAGCCCCAAACTCAAATCCGGGGTCAGCTAACCTGGCGAGCAGTCTTGTGACTTGTCTGTGTATGATTAGTGTGGTTGTACATATATCGTTTGTTTGCTCTTTTATTTTTGATTATTTTGTTACTTTGCTGGGGTTTTGGGTTATTTTGGTTTTCACTCTCGTACACTGTAAATGAATCATCACTTTGCACTTTACATCAGGGAGTAGTCCCATCATTTTTTTTTCGATGTTTTCTCGCATTACCATCCATCGAGAACCCACTATGAGCCTTCCTGGTTTGTCAACCTCACAGTGATTAAAAAACACATTTAAACCATGTCACAATTACAGTACTTTATAGGTAAGAATGTGCTGAATCTGCACTGTTCACACCCAGTTATGGAAAAATCAAGTAAACTAACACTTATCTTTATAAAAATCTGTTTAAAATATTAGACTGAGGCCTGAAACCAACCTCAAAATATTGCAATCCATGTGCTTTGTTACTACAGTACTTGCATGATTGTGGGTCATACAATCTGTGCCACATGGGAGGGAAAAAATCTGAGTTGGGCCACTTGAGCCATGCAGTATAATTGTGGCCTTAAATAGCCTGTGAGCAGCACTTCATTCTTTATAGCATGGGATTTAAGCCAGATGGACAGAAAAAAAATGTGAGTGTCCATATACTGTACAGTATCTGAAAATGTAAAGTAATGCACTTATTGCCTCAGATGCGGCTATTGTAATGATGGACAAATCATATGTATCCTATGACATTTACTACATTTTATTAAATTACATTTTTAATAATACACTTTAAAATGCTGGGTCATCATAACCCAACTTTGGGTCAAATATGGACAAACCCATCATCGTAATTTTAAATTTAATTGTGAAAAAATAACTCAATAATGGGTTTTTCCATATTTTACCTAAAGATGGATTTCATGATGACCAAATCAGAAGTATGACATTTACTGATCAAAAATCCCAATGATATTTAACTTTGATTTGGGTAAATTGTTAATAATACACTCTAAAAATGCTGGGTTGGGTCAAATTAAAACAAACCCAGTATTTTTTTAGAGTGTAATTTAAATGTACTTGTATTTTTGACACAACAACGAGTTAAATCAACCAAGCATTTTTTTAAGAGTGTATAACGACACATAAAAGTATCTGAGCGTATATAATACTACAATATCAACTTTGTTAACATAGTGTTTTATTATTTAACAATTGAAATCCTGAAAAATAGTAGTCTTGGACATACATTTTTTTAAATGTTGGGTTATTTAAACCGAAATTGGGTCAAATATGGACAAACCCAAACATTGGGATACATTTGTGTCTATAAAATTGAATGAAAAAGAAAATTACATAGTGGTTGTTTTGTTCATATTTTAGCCAATATTAATTGTATGTTCATGACAGACAGAGATGCTTTTTCAGGCAATTCATATGAATTGTATGAAAATATAAACACATATATATTTTTAAAAATCAATAAATAACGAGAATAAATGAGAAATAAATGACTGAATAATGAGTTAAATTAATAATAAACTTAAATGAATGGTTTTACCAAAAAATCTATAATTACTTACTCCCAAGCCATCCTAGTTTTATATGCTTACACTGTAAAAAAAAAAAAAAACTGGGGGGTTTAAACCCAACACTAGGTCATATATATGGACAAACCCAACCATGTTAAAAAATGTAGTTTAGATTTCATTTAAAAAAATAACCCAAAGTTGTCCATATTTTACCCAACATTGGGTTTAAACAACCCACCATTTTTAGGGTGCATTCACTGAATGTGTCATTGCATCCCATTACATAGTGAAAGTCGAATTTGCATCAATTACCTCTATTTGTCTCCATTGTGTTTGAACCAAGCATTGTATCAACACGTGAACAGCTTGACCATCAGTCAAAGAACCATGTGCCAATGTGAACATCAAATCGAATGCCCATTTCCAACAAATCAATAAATCTAAAGCTAATTTGATCAGTAAAATAAGGTGACATGCCCGGCAGGTCTCCAAACTGTGTGCAGCCTCTATCATTTCACACCAGTGCTATCTGGAGAATTCCCCAAACCAAATTTTCCAAACCGCATTATATTTAGATTTATTCCTGCATCGTGTGTCCTCGACGGTGTCGTGATTGATTTAGCGCTGTTCTGACACAAACAAAGCCAGGCTCAGATAATCGCGTTTATACAAAATAGAATTCTAATGAGGGAGAGAAATGATCTTTCAGCGAAATCTATCTGATCTGGGCCTTCTCTAATAGCTCTGTCTGCATCTGACCCGGGAGAGGACCGCAAGTCAAACCCATGGTGGCCAAGTGATTTCAGTGGAGAGCCCATTAGGAAGCAATATTGCGTGTGTTTTTTTCCCCCTTCTTCTTTATCAAGCATTCATTAGGACTGCTGGGATGAGTCATGCATATCCAAATCAGACAGATTTAATTTCATACACACACAGGCAGAAACGCAAGCAAATGCTTTTCAATTACCTGAAATGAGGGAAACATTTTCCTGCATTTTTAACCAATAAACACAGGGGAGTCGACTGCCGATGCATTATTTTATGCGCTATCTGTATATATCATACGATGAATTACTGCTACGTAAGCATGTTTTTTAAACAAAGCTGCGTGTGCCACCTGCTTTCCATGAGGCCTTATAGTTAATTGCACCAGGCAAATAGTGCTGACTTTTGTGAATAAATCTATTACGAGCCTAATTTTACGGAGCTTCTGAAGTCTAAAGGCCCCTGAGACGTTTGCAAAACAGTTTTACATGCGCATGAGATGCTTTCGCAGAAGCACTGGATAAGTCGATATAAATAAACCAGTAATGGTAACACAGACATGCAAATTCTGCGTGCATCCAAGAATACGGTTTTCATTCTTATATACACACTACCTTTCAAACATTTTGCGTCAGAATGATTTATTTGTTTTGGAAAGAAAGATGCTTTTGTTCAGCAAAGATGCATTTCACAAATCAAAAATGACAGTAAAGACATTTCAAATGTTACAAAAAGACGCTGAATGATGCAAAATAGATGCTATTTCTATGTGTCAAATAATTTAGAAAAAAAAGTTATGGTTTCCACATAAAGCAGCACAAATGTTTCGTTATAAAAGAAATTATAATGCATTTTATATTAGTATATTAAATTATATTAACACCATTAAAATGGTTTCTGAAGGATCATATGACTGAAAAACATGTAATGATTGCTTTAAAATATTTGTATAATCATTACAATTTTAAAATGTATTGAATTTAGTGTACCAAAGTATTTTGGTGAGGATAAGATTTGATTTGATTTATTTATTTCGAACTAGAATATCATACAATTCATATATCTTCAAACAAGAAACATTTCATCATTCATTCATTTATTCATTTTTCTTCGGCTTAGTTTCTTTATTTATCAGGGGTCGCTACAGCGGAATGAACCACCAACTTATCCAGCATATGGTTTACACAGCGGATGCCCTTCCAGCTGCAACCCAGTACTGGGAAACATCCATACACACTCATTCACACACATACACTACGGCCAATTTAGTTTATGCAGTTCACCTATAGCGCATGTGTTTGGACTGTGGGGGAAACCGGAGCACCCGGAGGAAACCCACGCGAACACGGGGAGAACATGCAAACTCCACACAGAAATGCCAACTGACCCAGCCTGGACTTGAACCAGCGACCTTCTTGCTGTGAGGCGACAGTGCTAACCATTGAACAACCATGTCGCCCATCAGGATTATCATTACAATTTTAAAATGTATTGAAATCAATCGCTTTTATTGTATTTTTAGCAGTATTTTGGTGAGCATAATATTTGATTTGATTTATTTATTTCGAACAGAATATCATACACTTAAACAAATCTTCAGATTCATCATAATCAACAAAAAAATTACTTATCCATATACACTAAAAAAATAACTAATTAATTAAGCCGGTTCGAATTGGAGCCGGGATGAAGCACAAGTTAAGAGACTTTTTAAATAATTTCATTAACAACCTCCATTTAATACATCTCCAAATCAAAAAAGTGATGTGATTTTATATACAGAAAATATAAAATTCAAGTTAAAGTGTCTGTTTTGATGTTTCAAACAACTCTTCAAATTACCAATATGGCAACAAAAAAAAAATGGCACATATATATATAATGTGCCATATTTTTTTTTGCCATATATTATTATATATTATAACTAGTATTATTATCATTATTATTGCTATATAAACTACTGGTACACCTGAATAACATTTTTGTGTGGCTCTTTAATAAATTATAGCAAACATGTATGGGGCTCAAAAATATAACATTAAACAGTGCACATTTTACTGTACAAAAACATTGAAATCAATATTGATTCTTGATATTTGTATATTTACAATGTACTCCATATAAAACGTAATGCTGTTTGTCATTTAAACAAAGCAGCCGTACACTGGCGCAGACGCTGGATTGCGTGTGGTTAGTGGATATTTTTGCTGTGCTGAATTATTCCACACAAAAGTGGTGCAACTGTTTAGTGCATTCACCTCACAGCGAGACGGCTTAATGTTATTTTCTGTTTTTGTGCAGCCAGTACATTCCTTCTAAATGAAACATGAACTTCAACCTTTAAACGAGCATGCGGTGAACTGGCTCCTGACCTTGCATTCTGCAATGTTTTATTAGAGAACTGAGACAATAGTCTGTCTCTCCCTCTGCATCCACCATACCAAAGTCAGACAGGCCCATTAAAAGGCAGGAAGTGGGGAGGCTAAGCTGATTATGCAATGTTTGTATTCTACTCAATGCGCGTCTCTCTCTCTCTATGTCTGTCTTTCTGTCTCTCGCCCTAAATTGTCTCTTTCCTCCTGTTCTCTCTGCACAGAGGGGAGATGTCAAACAGGCCAGTGATATTTACCCGCTTTAGCCCAAACAAACAAACCAGTGCTCAGAGTAAACTGCTCTCCACACGCTGATCCGCCATCAGGGCATCGCATTGGCAAGCATTAGGATGTGGATTGTAAGGAATGCGTGCATTGAAGTAGTTAGATAGGATAGTTATTTTGATTGGTTGGCCCAAACTTGAATCAGATTTTTAAAGATTGTAATATTGGCTGAATTTGTGATTTTGATTTGTTTAGAATATTGACTGGATTTGAAAGTAACATTTCATTTATATATAACATTTCATTCATTCTTAAGTATATTAGTTGAACTTGCACATGCTCTTCCAGTGTTTTGTTAATTGCCATTTTTACTATGGTCATTTTTAATGTACTATACATTAAAACAAGCCTGCAGTGACCAGAAATTAACTGTAATGTAATGACTTTTTTAGTTAATTTTATATTTTATATATATTCTACTATATATAACTGATAGATATCACAGAGAGGTTTGTTTTAATACTGTAAATTAAAATAAAATTTCCTTACGTAGCTTTTTTACTTAAATTGTACTCCAGTTAATGAATTTATCAATATTTATTTATTTTCTTTGAATGCATAATTTAATTTAAATAAAAATTTTAATAATAGTTTATTACTTAACTGCGTACGTTTTTACAGTGTTTGACAAAAGTGGGTTTTCTCATGTAAAATCAAATATATTCAAATACAAAATGCAAAGGTGACATTGTTTGAGATGTCTTTGTCATGACAACTTGACATTACCAAGACAACATAACTTGTCATAAATCTGTCATAAACATGATTGTCATGAGGCCATTATAATTGCGTGAAATTTAAAACAGCATCATTAATATTGTCCTTGACTTTGACTGCAGTGGTACAGTGTCATTAAATATTCATTATTTGACAGAGTAATGACAGTTTTAGTGAGAAAATTAAATTCACTGAAAAAAAGTGAGCATGGTCTCATGACAATTATGTTTATGACAGATTTATGACAAGTTATGTTGTCTTGATAATGTCAAGTTGTCATGACAAAGCCATCTCAAGCAATGTCATCTGTGCACTTAAAATGAAAACCTAGCTAATGACACTTAATGACAGTTGTCATAAGCCTGCATAAAATCTCCTTCTTCATATTCATGACATGTGTTGTGTCATAATTATAAAGGTGTCTTGACAGTCTTATGAATGCCTTCTTCAAGCCTTTTTCCACTGTGATGAAGCTTTTCTGCAATAGAAAGTTTCCACGTATGTAAAAGGTTCTTCATGCAGCCATCGATGCTAATAATAAACCGTACATACACACTGTACAAAATAAAATGTAGTAAATTAGCAGTTTTCCATATTTTGTAATTCATGTTTTAATTTTTTCCCATATATTTATGCTTTTGAATTGCATTATGGGACCTTGATCTTCCTTCCAGCAACTTTTAACCTTTAAAACTTTCATTAACGTTTAACCTTTATGACTTTTATGAAAAATTTTAATAGTTTAAAGTGATATATTGTCTGGGTTGGTGTTGTATATTACGGTACAAAAACCTTGTAATAAACTGCCAGTACATTTTCTGTTATTCTACAGACTTATTTCTCTACATATTACTTTCTTATATATTATTTCAAGCTACACTGAAAAAAAATTTCATTGTATTTACTACATTTTTTATACATTTTAAAATCAAAATTCGACAGAACAGAGATCAACAACCTATAATGCAATTCACAACCGTAAATAAATGGAAAACACTTGTGAATTACAAAATACGGAAATGGTTAATTAACAGATATTTTTTACAGTGCAGTATTTTTTCCTATCTCTTGTCTGACTTATTTGAAACATTTCCATTTCTATAAGCGTTATAGCTCTGGTTGGAGGTGGGTGAGTAACGGAGACCTCAGGTTTTATTCTGTATTCAGCACCTTCAACCAGTCTCAATGCACAGATCGAGCTTCTATGGGGAACTGGAATGACGTATTGGGAGGTCTCTTAATGCAGGAGCGCTGTATTGTATAATGCAGGAGATTTTCTGTGTCAAACTCCAGGAAAAGGCTCAGCACCGTTGGCTTCATGGGAAGACTGGGCTCCTTTTAAACAAACGTATAATACCAGGGTTGCGGTGCTGTTGCGTATAATGAATCCTCATGTCTCAGCTAGTGTGTGTGTGGGCTTCACCTCACAGCTGCGCTCAACTGTGGGCTGAGTTTCTCGATGTTTTCCTCCTATATGTATCATACAGCGGTGGCTGAATGTGAAATGAAAGCGCACCGTCGTTCCTGGACCTGAAAGCTGCTGTGCCAAGCTGGCAGCGTGATGAATCTGAGCGGTAGGCTGCTATTAAAGCGTGGGCGATGTGTAGACACCAGCTTTGTCAGGGTCACACGCTCCTCCTACCCACTCAGTGCACACCATTCCAGGGCAAACAGTGCTCTTCCTGTTGGTAAACACCATCCTTTCTTTCTTTCCACACTGTGTGTTCTAGGACAGGGACTTCCGTGTGGAGCACATGTGCAAATGCTGTTTTCCAGACCATCCGCGTCAAAGCAGAGTTAAAACAGCATTGATCGTTTTTAAACATAAAAGTTCCGAAAGGCTGGTTTTGTCACAATGCCGTAGTCAAACCATTTTGGATTCTCAGAAAGAAGATCGTAGGGAACAGTTTGCCAAAGAAGCATTTTTTAAAATATATTTTATTAAGTTGAAGAGCCTTTTTTTACTCTGAAGCACCTTTTATGCAATGAAAAAGTTCTGTGGATGTTGAAGGTTCGTCATGAAGCCATCAATGGCATAAAAAAGCTTTATTTTTTAAAGTGTTGAAGAGGAAAAACCCAATTAAACCGAATTGTGGTTAGACTTCATGCAGCTAGGGTCCTATGATTTTCCAGTCATTTAAAAATGTTTCTTTTCTGTGTAACACTAAATGAAAAATTAGGGAAAATCTGAATGAAATGGTCAAAAGGTTTTACACTCTTTTTTTAACTCCAAAAAATGGCTATTTTACAAACAGTTACACGAAACAGCAGTTCAGTGCAAATTTTGATTTAGAAAAACGGAAATATTTTCCCAGTGATGGGTTGCAGCTGGAAGGGCATCCGCTGCGTAAAACATATGCTGGATAAGTTGGCAGTTCATTCCGCTGTGGCGACCCCAGATTAATAAAAGAACTAAGCCGAAAAGAAAATGAATGAATGAAAAACGGAAATATTATTTTGTTATTCAAGAAAAGTCACTTGAGTATATTATATATTTTATATATTATATTAGATATATTTATATATTATTTGGCATTTATTAATATTTATTAATTTATTATTTATTTAATATTTATTATTATTATTATTATTATTATTTATTTAATATCATATATTAGCATTTTATTAGATTTTAAAAGATTGTATAATTTGATATTGTATAAAAATGCATAAATTGGATTT
>CAIGQV010001633.1:20381215-20392786 GCA_903798115.1 Danio jaintianensis | reverse complement strand
TCTCTTCTCTTCTCTTCTCTTCTCTTCTCTTCTCTTCTCTTCTCTTCTCTTCTCTTCTCTTCTCTTCTCTTCTCTTCTCTTCTCTTCTCTTCTCTTCTCTTCTCTTGTTTTTCCATATCTTTTTTCCTTAGTGTGCAATTTATGAATAATTTATGATTTGGTGAGAGATTTGAAATAATTAGGAGAAAATTGGTGTTCATGAGAACAGCTTGTATTAGTGAAGAATTGCTTGTTTCATTTTGATTTTATTTTTGCATAGCTTACTTTTTTTATATATATTTTATGTTTATTTTTCTCTTTTTTTATCTCTTTTTTATTTGTTACCTCATGTTTACTCTGATAAATGTATGGATGTATGATTTGGTTGGAGATTAAATATATTTTAAAGAAAATTTGTGATTTTAGTGGCAAAATAGAAGAATTTCAAGTTATATTTATTTTGGGAATCGTTAAAAAAGTCTTTTAATATTAAAAAGTATTTTGTTGAAGTAACTGTACTGTTACACTCAAATGTTTTAGTTTTAGTCTTCTTTAAATCACAGGATTTTTTCCCCTTTCAATTTTTGCTCAGAATAAAAAAAATACCTAGACAAATTCTAATGAAATATATAATAAAATATCTTTTAAAAAACAATAAAGCTTCATTACACTGTTATTGTTTTCATGCTTGAAAACCCATGTTTGTGTTTGACTCATACCGTTCATCACATTGTGTGTTGTCTCCGTTCTAATTTCCTCTTAATTTATCTCTTCTCACCTTTTTTTTTCTTCTCTCATCTCATCTTTCTTTCTCTGGCATCAGACTAAGTAATTAGTGTTTTTCTCAATAATCACAATCACAAACCAACTATTATATTGTAAACTCTTTGATTTGAAGATCTGATCCCTTGTTTGATGCCTCATTCTAAACAACAGACAAAAGAGAACAAACAACAGCCATTAAATATTCTCTTCGCCTACGGAATATGTTGTGTTGAGGACATTCAGCTTCCTGTTTTGCATTTGTTTTATCAGGTTCTATGTAATAAATGCACTTATTTACACACAAAGCAGCCTCTGCAGTCTGTATTATAACAGCAATCTATTGTTCCACCGAGCGGCTGGAATATCGCAGTGCAGGTGAGAGCGCGCGGAAGAGAAAGTGTTCATTTTTCTCTGCCAAACTAACATACTTTCAGAGGTGACTGTAGAGTCATATCGCCGGAGGGCAGGATTACTCAGAATAGTTGTCTGGACTCCACAAAGCAGAAACTCCTCCTCCCGCATCTATCATCGCTCTCTGCCAGATCCCATCATCCAAGAAGTTTTGTGCTCGCTATAAATGAGTTTTTCTGGTTGCCGAGGAAACCAAATTAAGTTTAGCTTAGCTGTGGCGTGCAGGAATTTGTTCAACTCGAGAGCAAAATTTCCTGCTCTTCAAGTGCAATTGTACACTTTAGAGAGTTTTTCCACACCCCGCAATTCATATTGGCGTCATGACTGAGCGAGAACATTGAAGCGTTTCGCCTCAGCGCCTGCTATCCTGCTTTGCACTTTTGGAAGAGAACTCTTTTGAACTCTCTGCTCACATGTTGCGTGAAGCGGCCCCTCGGGGTCTCAGTTGAGCCTTCACGCTTTGCATTCCACATTTTTTTTCTTCCGTGTGGTCAGAGATAGTAGGCGACATACGCACTGCAGTGAGCACCAAAAGCAAACAATGTTTGGGAAAGTTACTATTTACCGTCTCAATCAGGCCGTTTATTATTTTGTAAACATTAAACAAGGCCGCTTTGAAGAGCTGCCAGGGAAGTTGTTTTGATGGAGAAGATTTGAGAGGACGTCCGTGCCAAAAGTGAAGCCGATGGTCTGAATGTTGAAGACATAATGAAAGTGTGGGGGTGCAGGAAATGGATGGGAGACAGTGGAGGGGTGTTAAACTTCAAAAGGTCACTGGATATTCCTCTGCTACTCTGTGGGCTCGGTGTGGGTGTGATACCTGCGGTGTAACATTTCCCTCTCTGTTAAAAACACACTCCACTTTCTTTGCAGAGGTCACGACCTTTCCATCAATCGTACTGCGGTTGACCTATGGAGGTATCCGTCCACTCCTCCCTCTCGCGCCCCGCTAGCTGGCCGACTGATCTTTTATATTCTTCTGTGTTTGTTCCCTCTTCTCAACAGCCCCGACGGAGCCGCTGCTGTGCAAGTTTGCAGACGGGGGACAGAAGAAGAGGCAGAGTCAGAGCAAGTACCCTCAGAATGGACGACCGTGGCCCCGGGAAGGAGAGGTAAGCTATGGTGCACTCAAAAATCTACCGCACATCGCTGTAAACTACTCTCTTTTACTTTCTATGGCAGAAATAGTAAGAGTAGCAGTCTAGTAAAATGTCTATCTGTCTATCTACTCTATCTATCTATCTACCTACTGTACTGTACCATATCTATCCATCCATCCATCCATCCATCCATCTATCTGTCTATCATTTGAACCATCCATCCATCTATCTGTCTATCATTTGAACCATAAGATCTGTAGTACGATTGTGACAGTGATAGCGTTTTCCCACTGGTTAACAAATACCATAATACCAGTATCAACAGGCATGGGGTGCTTTTAAATAGCTTAAAAAAGTCTAAGTGTCTAAGTGTACTTACTAGTGCTCTTGCCAGGTAAAAATACAAATAGTATGTGCAAATTACTGTGTCTGACATGAAAATATGTTGGTCATGTTCATGATACTCTTTAGATTTTAGCAAATACAAATTTGACCTTGTTGATTGTAACTATGGTGATAATGATGAGTGCAAGCCGCGCTCTGCAGCACAAAACTCATCCTCCAGTTCTTAAATCGGCCAGTCACTGACTTACTCACTGATAAATGAAATCTGACTCCTACTGCTGATCTGTGATCGAAAGCTTTCAGTTATATATTGTAGTGTCTTTTCTCTAACACAACTAAATGATATTTATTACTGTTAAAAATCTAAATGACGTTGATGGCGGTGACGTGGTGGGCAAGTGACAAAACTGGTAACCCAGACTGTCGCACCAAGCCTAAACTATGGACCTTTAGGACATTTCAAAATCTTCAATAATGATTCTCTGAACAGAACATAAGTGTTGTCAAAGTTGGCATTTCTATCTAAAATAAGTCAATTTGAATTTTAAAAAAGAGTGATTTAAAGGGTAATCTCAATTCAATTCCAAATGGCACTCAATCCTGAAGTTTTCGTCCTATTTTCCCAGGACACCCAAATGTGAAGAAGGGAATAATTCCTTTGTTTCAACAACACGACACAAGAAAAGAGAATGGGGGGTGTGAGAAAACATTTGATTGATGGAGTCATCTGGCCATGTTTAAGTTCCCAGTCTTTCGCTCAAGTCCTTTAATCTCTCCTCTCCTGTTTTTATTCCTGCGAAGCAAGTCTCGCCGTCTGGGCTGGCTGATGGGAAAATGGCGGCGAGTGAACAACTGGCATTTTCTGGGCAGCCCCAGCTGCTGGCATGACGTGGCGGTTCAGGGAAGCGTGCCCAGATACCGACCAGACCGTGAGCGCCCATTATGAGGAGCTGGCAGCCGCCATGACTTTGGCTGCACTCTCTCATGAAGGCGTATTTCAATATGCAACCCCAGGGGTCCACATTAACTAGATAGAGTGTCCAGTCACACGTAGGTTAGGTCGATAGTTTTCCCACTAGTCACCAGGTTTTCTCCCCCACTGAGGAAAACTTGGCACCCGAAAAAGCTGCAGTATATGAGCGTTGTTTATCTGCACCAGTCCAATATGGGTCTAAGCGGCCAGCTTTTCCCCCCTTATTCACTTAGCTAGCATGGCTCTGTCAACATGAGCTATGCTTTCTGCAGCCTTGTAAATACCAAATAACTTTGTGCCATATCGAACCTGAACCCGTCTGGTATTACGGCCCAGCGCTCTAAGGTAATAGATCCACTGCTTCAAGTCTCAGCCATGTGCTTTTAAAGATATAAAGAGCACTTGGCCAGCCCCTATTAGATGACCCTGTTCTATTGCCAGCATTACTCAATAGACTTTATAGGATACTTGCTTCACTGGAACAATCTTTCACTCTTTGTGCTGTCTGCCTTATGTTTCAGAGTGGCATGGCGCTGACCTATGACCCCACCGCAATGCAGAACGGGTAAGAGTCATTTGTTGTTTTTGTCCAAGTGTAAACGGTGGATAAGCTACTAGCAGTGGATTCTGCTGAAAAGACATGCAATCATTAGCATTCAGCGTATTATGTGTTTTTGATTTGTTTACTAGTCTTATAAGGCATCCATTGTGAGGCATTTTACAGAATTTATTCTTTGAATAGACTCTTATTTATACCTATGCAGCATCAAAATCCAATAAATTCTGTAATGTTGTAAAATAATTTGTTACCATTTAAAATAGCTGTTTTCAATTGTAATATTAATGTGCTGATTAGGTGCTCAACAGCCTTTATTATCATTATCAATGCTTTTAAGAGTGCTGACCAACAATTAAATTGATACTGATTCTTTGATGTTGATAAATGGGTAAATTAAATGCATTTGAAATAATTCATACGATTTATTAAGATGTCTTTACTCTGACTTGTGAGCGATGTAATACATCCTTGCTAAATAAACATTAATTATTATTAATAATAATTTATTATTTTATTTTAATGAAACATCATTTATTTTAATTGAATCATCTTTTGTATTATGGTGGACATAATGGTGGATATTATGAAATACATTATAATGAAAATGAAATGCTTCAAATAAACATAAGCAAACAATTCACAAAAACATATGTGTATACCAACAACACAGAACATTTCGAAATTATAAAAACAACAAAAAAATCTTTCCACTTCCTGAGGGTCATGGATAATCCACAAGGGGGCAGAAGACATGTTTTACATCATATATACAATTATTTTGATGAAGTTAATGATCATGTTAATGATATATACTGTTCTATAGGGTCAACTAGCTTCCTTAACTAATTAGCCAGTTTTCCAGCAGCGGAGTTAACAATGTCTGAGGTGCAGTGAGTAAGACCTAACTTTACAAAGCTGTCTTTTACACTGGCACACACACACACACACACACACACAAATACTGTCATATCCAATCTGCATTTTGTGCCATTGTTGCAGCGAAGGTTGTAAGTGTTTCGTCAGGTGCTGGTTTCAGGGCAGGGAGATGGGTGCTGGGATAGGGGAAATAAAGCCTTTCTTTCGTCCAGTGGACGGAGTGCCCAGGGCTCTGTTTCTGATCCAGCTCTCCTGGGAAACAGTCACAGTCGTACCTCAGCTACCAGCTCCGGCTGCTTCTGTACCCCTGTCTCAGCAGGAAAAAGGGAACGAAATAAGGAATGACAAAAATATGCAATGGGGGGAAAGAAGGGCAGATTCTGAATTGTAAATAAACGAGCTGACTCGAAAAATGCAGAGGAATAGAATGCCTATTTGTTTCCTTTCTACTTTCCATCACTTCGACCACATTAGCGTGTATATAGAAAGAGTTCATACAGTCTTTTTAATTGTTAAATGGCCCGTGCTGTCTCAATGTCAACGGGCTGATGCTAATAGCCGGCATAAATAACACCAGAGAAGATGCTAGGCTAAAAAAAGGATTGTGCGTCTAATGTAAACCGATGTGTAAAGCTTCACATTTTGAACCTCGTCTCAGATATTGTGTTACCGTCTTCCTGGACGTGTTCTCACTCAGGTCGTCTTGTGTGACTGTGACATAAGGGAGCATGAGCTCTCTGGGGCAGACAGCATTTCTCTCCCCACGCTCCATTTCTCAGCTAACAGACAAGCCGATCAATAAAGCCTAGCAACGGAGCTTGCAGATGAAACATGCCCGCAGTAGGTACACAATGATAAATAAAGTCCAGGCTGAGAACTGTAGCTACTGGAAAATTCTGTTGCTTGGGTTACACGGAGGAATCAACAAATGATCTGTTGTGACAAGCCTATGCAGATAAAAACACACACAAATATACAGCTAAAACTCAGACACAACAGTTTTATTAATCTATATTAGTGGTATATATTATACAAACACTTTCATTCAACAGACATGAATTAAATTACTTAAAACTGACAATATTACAAAAGACTTGTTCGAAATAAATGCTGTACTTTAATAATGTTTTGTTCATCGTGATTTGCATAAAATATTAAGCAACATGGCTGTTTTAAATTACTTATGCATCATTTTAGGATGATTTCTGAAAGATCTGGAGACACTGGAGTAATGATGCTGAAAATTCAGCTATGCTATCACTGAAATGCATCATTTTAAAATATATTATTATAGAACACACAAATTTTATATGGTTTTATATGGTAATTATATACATTTACATTTATTTATTTATTACTTTTGGCAGACACATTTATCCACAACAACTAGGGCTGCACAATATATGGTTCCAGCATCGATATCGCAATGTGATCATTTGCAATAGTCATATCGCAGGATATTCATTCATTCATTTTCTTTTCGGATTAGTCCCTTTATTAATCAGGGGTCGCCACAGCGGAATGAACCGCCAACTTATCCAGCATATGTTTTATGCAGCGGATGCCCTTCCAGCTGCAACCCATCACTGGGAAACACCCATACACTCTCATTCACACACATACACTATGGACAATTTAGCTTACCCTATTCACCTATAGCGCATGTCTTTGGACTTGTGGGGGGAACCGGAGCACCCGGAGGAAACCCACACGAACACGGGGAGAACATGCAAACTCCACACAGAAATGCCAACTGACCCAGCTGAGGCTCGAACCAGCGACCATCTTGCTATGAGGCGACAGCGCTACCCACTGCGCCACCGTGCTGCCATATCGCAGGATATGCAATGTTTTATTATATTATATATTAGAATTTATCATTTGCATGTGTTTTTGAGGATGATTTCAAAAGCATTCAGGGATAAGAAATTGTAAATTTAATTGTAAAAGAAATTGTAACCGTTTGTAACTTTAATAATGATTCATTTTATTTAATTATTTTTATTATACAATTACCTGAATACTGTTAGGAAAATGATGATACTCAGAAAATGATAAAACATTGTTTATTTCCATTGTATCTTTTTTTTTATTGTATTGATATATGCTTGTAGATGGTTTATTATATTTTATTCAGATGCACTTTTCTATAGAATCATCCCAATCAATCTAAAATTATTAATCCTTTCCAAAGAGAGATATTCAAGTCATCTGGTGAAATGGTATTCATATATATCACAGAATAACAAAATGTTGTTTTCCCCGGGAATCAAACCCAAAACCTTAGCGTTGCTTGTTAGTTGACTACATTATTCGGAGACTCTGAACTTTTACCAGTCTTAATGATGTTAGTGTCTATACAATTCATTAATTATTATGATATTTGTCATGTATTTATTTTCAAGGCAGTAATAAGTGTTTGTACTGTTAATGTTGCATGTACAAACAAAACAATTTTAATTCTGTTTGAATTTAATTATTTAGCACATTTTACTGAAATGTGCTTGTCGTAGCTCTTTTATTCATAGATTTTCTGCATAGCCCACACTCTCTCAGAGCCCCTTGGTTGTTTCCAGACTCCAATAAAAACACCCTTCTATTATGCTCTATTTTCAAATACAGTAGAAGATATGTGCCCATTTTTGGCATGATTTATTTGACGTAAGATCAAGTCACTCTGAAAGTGTATAAGACAACCGACAAGCTTCATGAAGCAAAAGCGATGTCTGACATGTCAAAATGGCATGATCTGAATCATTGGCAATCGTAAAAGACACAAAAAAAACATGTTGACTGAGCTTGGTATAATAGAAACAACAAATTACTTGTAAAAAATGTACTAATAGTGTATTGTGTATCTTGCAGCTTCTACTCCTCACCCTACAGCATCTCCACAAACCGCATGATCGCTCAAACGTCAATCACTCCATTCATCGCAGCCTCTCCTGTCTCCACATATCAGGTAAGATCACAGCACATAGACAGTGTTCAGAACAAACACTTGCTGCAGGCAAACTAACTCCAGCATGTACAGACATTCATACAATGGCCCCAAGAAACATTTGGACACATGATATACTGCATGTAACTTATGCATTTGTTTTAAAGGGGTCATGAACTGTATATTTTTAATATTTATACTTACGTTGTTAGAAAGATTTTAACTTTAAAAAATGACAAAATTTTGTTTTATATTTTCTGTCCTGTTTGATCCCCTTTGAAACTTTTTGAAATTGTTGATTTTCAATTTGTTTACCAAGTTTAAGATGTAGCTGCTCCCTGGCATCCATAATTGGGACACAGACATTTTTTATTGACTGCTATCTCTTTATTGTGCTTGCAAAGAACACAATTAATCCTTACATTTATAGCCGTTTTAAATAAAATGAGCATTTAGTTTAATTTAGTGTAGTGTAGTGTAGTGTAGTGTAGTTTAGTTTAGTTTAGTTTGATTTAGTTATATAACACATTTAATTACCACAGTGTCAATCAAAGTGCTGTATAGAAAAGTAAAATTAAACAATAGCAATAAAACAAATTTTTTTAAAAACACAACACACAACACAAACTAAAATATACACAACATTAAAATATAGACTAAAGTATACAGCAGTTATTTCAGCCCATAAGACTTTTAAAAATATTTTTTTTGTATATGTATGAATATACAGAAAAGGACAATTTAAAAACACATTTACAAGTCAGTTTGAACCGACTACATAAGCTGAGTGCAATAAATAACAAAACATACATAACAAACCTGTCCATTTGATTATGAATAAACAAAAAGAACAACACACAGTATATTAACATAACATATCTTGTGCCTCTTATCAAAGTCTTAAAAATAACCAGTTACAAAGCCCTTTTCCATGCTTTTTATGTTCATTGGGCATTGTGAAAGAGCACAAGTCTTTGCTCTGACTACTTTTACTCTACCTTTTTTTATGTGTACACATAAGATAAAGTGACAACTATTGTTGTGGTCAATTACACAAGACTTGGAAGTAAACACCCTCTGCTATTATTGAAACGTTCTATTTGCGTTTTGTGTGTGTAGTCCAAGCATTTTCTCTTATTCTGACAGGAATAAGAGAGAGAGATTTACCATGGTCACTTTTTCGCCTATAATGTAGCTTCAAGCTGTTGCGGTGGCATACTGTATGATGCAACACAACAACAGTTGCATCCAGTGTAAAACTTGGCACAATACAACGTCTTGTAATTCTCGGAAACATAGTGAGCATTTTTTTAAACAAGTTCCTCCAGCCCCAAACCTAACTCTCATCCGGGTCACTGCACCAGTGTGACCCTTCCAGTTACACTCACCCCACTCTTTAAACAGTATGGGAGAGCAGTGTAACCAGGGTTTATTCACACAGCTCCTATTAACTGGAGTCTAATAGATTACACACAAACTGGTGGATGAGGCTAAAGAGGCAGTGATGTAGAAGTAGGCATTGTTCTTCTACACTATGACCATCATACTGACAGAAAATATTTTAAGAATATATTTTCCACTGCATAGTATGGTACGACACAGCTCAGATCGATTCAGTTTGTTTTTTATTTGGCTCAGTTTGCATTTCTGCTGCAGTTTAGTTAAAGCGGGTGGAATTATTGTTATATTTTCATTTCTTCTACTGCCGTGACTTTCTGAAAAATGTTTTAATTCTGGGTCGCTCCTCGGCTCTTCTACTGACCAGGATGCTGCCATTTCAGGTGTCACTTTCTTGTGATAAAATGGTATAAAAATGATTTAGTTGTGTGAACCAACAATATGTGACTGCTAACTATTTAAATATAGCGGATTTGGTGTCTCATCTCGCAAATCCAGTGATGGTAATAGTAATGATTCTCTCTGACCAATCGTTGATTATCAGTGTGTATGCGTCATGTTTTGCTAAAGGTATGGCTCCCTTGTAAATGAACCGCGCTGTACCATGCAGTGGAAAATTAACTTTAGTAACTTGAGTTCTGTAAAAGCTGAACTAAAGGCTGGGGACACACCAAGCCAACGGTCAACCATTTGGGCTTCGTCAGTCTGTTGGTCAGGCTAGTTTTGTGTGTTACACAAATTGACTCTTGTCAGGTTAACATTGGATCACATTGGCCCAATTCAGCATGTAGAATCGGCATTGGATCTTTGGATGAAGAGAGTGCTCTGACTGGTTATTCAGCAATGGATCAGAATAAACGAAATCAAGTGATCAAGTGTAGTAGGATCACAAAGAGGCCGGCTGTAATTCGGCTACATTTCTCAAATAATTACAAACGATATGGATTATTAGATTATTAGACATGAGCAAATACCTCCGTGTTGAGTGACAATTACTGTGATAATGATACTACACGCTGCTTTGTTTATGATTTGTCTGTGCACATCAGAATTTCGGTTTCCTATGCGGAACGAGAAAACAGATTACTGCCTCCCCACGGTGCAGAAAGACACGTCCTCTTGCGCAGGCGCAGAACGCAGCTCTCATTTCAGTCAGCTTTTGTCCAGTTGGTGTGTTCACGCACAGCTTTTTGGTCCAGACTCAATCCAAGGCAAGGCAACAACACAGTTGTGTATCCCGGCACTAATAAGAAGGTCTTGACTTCTGAAACTTGCAGGATGATTTATAGTACATGCCAAAAGGTCAAGAACCTTTTGATTTCCCAATTCATGGCCCCTTTAAACAAATAAAGCACTGAGTTTAAGCAAAAACATTTATGAATTAATTAATTAATTGAACACTTTATGAGTAAAAATAATTGCAATAATGATCAAGAAAAGTGTAGATAGTCACGGGAAGAGAGTGCCACATGGTTTGATAGCTAATTCGGTCATGCTAAGGTGTTTTATTTGTAACGTGAGTGTACCATTTAGGCCACTGTATTCAAGCAAAAGTACATGCAAACACAAACACATATGGTGAGAGCGTTTTGAGGTATAGCATGTTATCTCCATGTGTGCTGTTTTGTCAGGAAAGCTTATTAACGCTTTTTCTCCAGCCCTGCATCAGATGGAGTGAGCAAACAATGACTATGAGCATCCTTAATTGATTTGGCTTAAGCTAAACTAAACAAAACATTGCTGAGCACAGAGAATAGCTAAGCCCTTTAGATCATGCACCTCCCGTCCTCATAAGAACCGTGCAAACACACACACACACACACATTCAAGAGCAGCAGCGCTTATATACAAACCACCCACGCTGACCGAGTCCTAGTCCAAGCTCTCGACCGCGCATTTGTTATGATAAATCCTGCACGCCAGCAAAGGTTATCTCTTAATCAAATTTCGTGATATCATGTGCAAACGCACCCCGCCGGCCCGCGAATTAATTATAAAATTGCAAACTGCGCTGAACTCGCCAAAACGAGTTCAAAGCCAAGCTGACGGGAAATCAATGCACTGCTACCTTTATTTCTCCCCTAGAACTTGCAGAATGGAACAAGAGACAACTGTTTCCCTCTCTGGTGAAAGGACAGAGAGAAGGAGAGAAAGAGCATGAATCTTTTAGCAGTGTGGGAGAGAGAGAGAGAGAGAGAGAGAGAGAGAGAGAGAGAGAGAGAGA
>CAIGQV010001633.1:20365321-20380815 GCA_903798115.1 Danio jaintianensis | reverse complement strand
TTTTTTTATGTAAACTTTATAAATGCTTTGGCAATACATTTGTAACATTTGTCATGCCAATAAAGCAATTATTGAATTGAATTGAATTGAGAGAGAGAGAGAGAGAGAGAGAGAGAGAGAAGGTGTGCGCTTACACATCTTAGTGGACTTAGTGTGTTTAGAGAGAGGCGGAGAGAGAGAGAAGCCTGAGGCGAATCACAGTGATGAACAAATCCCCAAGGCTTTTCTTCCTAGAGCAACATAAAAGGACACTGCATATAAATTTAGACACCTACAACTGTTCAGACGCATTTTCACCATACTAAATGCATACATCCATCCTCTCCGAGAGGAAGTGGCCACTTATCCTCCATTCCACGTGCTATGAAAATACTACAGGTCAGGATATCTTGCTATTTTAGTGTCGATGAGATGCTGTTGTAGGTTTGGTTTTTATGTTTTCCGCTTCCTTTTAAATTATTTTTAAAATGGCTTTTATTTTAGTTTAGGGTTTTAGGTGTTTTAGTAGGCCTACATCAGATGAAATTAAGAAATGGCACCTTGGCAACTAGCAGAAATCTAATTAATACATTTTATTTTAGTAAATATTTGTGTAAATTTTATTTGAATATTAATTGTACTCAATGGTTTAGTCATTTTGTTTTCATATAAAAAATGTGTAAGCATTTATTTTGTTGCGTTGTTTTAATTTGAATTTTGTAATTTTAGTTTTTTTTATTTAGTTTTTTTTATTTTCATTTCAGTTTTAGTTTTTAATTATTTTAGTACATTGAGTAAAACAATGTATGTTTTTATATGAGAAAACATTTATTTTATATTTTCCATTTATTTTTATATTTACATTTTTTATTTTAACAATTTTATATATATTTTATATATTTTTGTTCATTTTAATCTTATTTATGGTTTTAGTCATTTAATTGTTTTGTAAATCTTGTATTTTTACTTTTTTAATGTGTCTTTATAGTTTTTAGTCATTTAATTTAATAGTGGTAATATATACATTAGTACAAGTCAAACTGTAAATGAGAAATGAGAATTGTTTATGTTTTATTTTATTTTAGTGAATCTCTATTTTTGCTTTTTTAATTTTTTTTTTTTAGTTAAAGTTTTAGTACATATTTGAACATTTAAATATCTCATTTTATTTAAGTAAGTGTAAATATTTGTATTTTCTCATTTTATTATTTATTTTGTATATTTCTTATATAGTTTGTTTTATTGTGTATATGTATTTATTCATTTTAATGTGAAAGTTGGTTTAACTTTTGATTCTGATATGCATTGCAGATAATTATAGTAACCCCATCCTAATTTAAGTAATGGTAAATGTGGAATTACTATGGCGGCAAGATGAAAGGAGAGATTTTTTGGGGTCCATGTCGGCCTCAGATGATGAAACTACTGCCGCAGCGTTGTAATTAGGAGGCAATATCACTGTCTGTAGAGTTGCGATCCCTATGTAATTATCACACTTGTATTACTGGCTCCTGCCTCGGCGGTTCTGGGGAATCGGGGCTTCGAGGCGTAGGAGGGGGTGAGGAGTGAAATTAAGAAATGCTGGTTTCCGCCCACAGGTCCAGAGTACGTCGTGGATGCCTCACCAACAGTACGTTATGCAACCTACGGTAAGTGCCGCTGAGGAGGTGTTCATTTGTCTTTCTGTGTGTGTGTGCGCGTGTGCGTGCGTGTGTGTGTGTTGGACGTGAGGAAACAGACAGATAGAGACGAATGAGGAGAGGAGATTTTGTTTATCTTTGTGAAAGGGTAAGACAAAAAAAAAAACAGAAAGAAATGCTGTGGCTCTTAACCCTCATCGCCCTCTTGTGGCCGAGCAAGTAAGCAAAAGAGATTTAAAGGGATAGTCCAGAAGAACATTTACAAATATCTGATTATTTATTCACTTCATGGGTATAGAATATGACTGACCCAGATTACTGAAGACTAAGGCTGTTAAACTTTACAAAAAAAAATAAACAGACAGATTGAAAGTTACATTTGTATTTTAATTTAGTTAAAAGGAACCCTGGGTAATAATACTTAATGTAAATGTTGTCTCCTAATGAAATATGTAGAAAAAAAACATGAAAGTTTTACATTATTTGAAAAATCTACACATACATATTTTGGACTATTGGAGTGCCATTATTTTCAATGACGCTGTAATTCATTCATTCATTCATTTTCTTTTTAGTCCCTTTATTAATCTGGGGTCACCAAAGCGGAATGAACCGCCAACTTATCCAGCATATGTTTTATGCAGCAGATGCCCTTCTAGCCGCAACCCATCACTGGGAAAGACCCATACACTCTTGTTTTCACACATACACTAAGGATAATTTAGCTTACCCAATTCACCTATAGCGCATGTCTTTGGACTTGTGAGGGACATCGGAGCACCCGGAGGAAACTCACGCGAACATGGGGAGAACATGCAAACTCCACACAGAAATGCCAACTGACCCAGCCAAGGCTCGAACCAGCGACCTTCTTGCTGTGAGGCGACAGCACTACCCACTGCGCCACCGCGCCACCCATGACGCTGTAATTGTTACTATTATTAAAGCAACACAACTGGAAATACAAAATGCTGATATGATGCCACATTGTGCAGATTGTGGTCAATATTTTTCAGACAAACGACATCAAAAACTGGAGCGTTGTATGTCTTCACTGATTTCCTATATTAAGAAGAAGAGAAAAAAGGATGAGAAGATGACTGATGACTTTTAGTAAACCACAGCTATAAAGAGTGCAAAGGTGGAGATCGATATAAGTGAGCACTTAAACCAATGTGGCATTGTATCAGTATTTTATTTTCAGAGTTCTGTTGTGGTAATAATAGCTCACCAAGTGCATAAAATAATGGCACCCCCCATAGTCCAAATTATATGTGGATATGTTATAATAATGTAAATCTTTTGTTAGTTTTCTCCTCCATATTTCAGTAAGAGACAGCATTCAAATCTTAATTCCGTCTCTTTAAAACATTGCGGCAAAATGTCGCAACTGTTGTCTGCTTCCAGTAAACATTCTGTGTCCTTTGCAATATGGAGCATGTACAAACTGACATTAATTTTTAATAAAGCTAACAAAACGGACAGTTTTCAAAACATCTGTCGCCCAACATGTTATCTGAATTGGTCACATGACTGTGCCACATGGCTAAAATGCGTCATTATTTTCGAAAGCCTCCTTTTTTGACAGTCCACACTGCAACACCAAAACAGCATTTTCAAATTTGTACACTTTTCGTTTCCTAAAAACGCTGTCTCAGTGTCGATGGAAGGCCAAAGCAGAGAGAAAAATATGTGTGTTTAATCTAAAGCGTATTAGTGTGGACATGGCTTAAAACTGTTAAAATTCCAAATACTGTATGAAAAATGTTTGCTTTATCTGATTTAAATGAGTTGTTTTATATTTGTCTTTTTATTCCATTTCTATTCTAACTCTTCTTCAGACCTCCTAGAATGTTTTTTTAGTCCACCAGTTTAAAGATGGAACAAACCACTTTTATCAAACTGTCGTGATGCCTTTTTTGTGTCATTTTGATGCTTGACAGTTCATAATTCTTATAAAGAAAGGACGTTTTTCATGCAAGAAAGGAACATACAGCGGTTTAGGATGATTAAATGATGACAGAATTGTCATTTTTGGGTGAACTGTCCCTTTAAGGCCGGTAGACTCGAAGATTCATTTCTCCAGTCTGCAGTCTGCGACAGATAAATAGATCCCTTGTCTGAGCTCCATCAACACAATTTTGTCAAGCTGGAGAGCCTCTCACTCTGTCTCGCGCCACAAACTACCTGTCTTGTGTTCTTTCGCTTAAGTCTTGTATAAGAAGGCAACCCCTCGGCCGGGGTCTGGAGGTCTGCCCGCCGTCTCTCTGGCTCTCACCTGAACTTGGATTTACTGTAAGCCAGGGGTCCGCATTCCTCCATGGAAATGGCCAAAGGTAGTCTGGGATCAGGGCTTTTTTTTTTTTCTTTGGCACGGCCTGAAAAAAGCTTTAGTCAGCTGTTTCCAGATCCGCAGCAGGCTTCATTCGATCCTGAGCAACTCGAGTAGTAAAACAGGGTTATAGAAAAGCAGGCAGATGTCTGTCTGACTAGATAATGATATTCCAGACTTTTTCTTGTTGTTTTTGTGTGTGTGTGTGTGCATGTGTCATCGTATGGAAGGTTTGATGATCATGATTATGTTGTGTAAATGTGTTTGTAACCAAACCCTCATATCTAATGATCTGGCAACCCATCAAAAAAGACCTCAGCTGCCTGAGAGAGAGAGAGAGAGAGAGAGAGAGAGAGGCGGTGGGAGTCTGTGAGCTGATCTCTGCCTAATTTGAAAATCCTGGAAGGAAAACAAAGGCGGAAGAAATCTTTCTTTTTTTGTGGGTCCTGCAAAGAGAGAAGGCAAGCAATTAAAAGTGGCTGAGAAAGGGAAGCATTGTTATTGGAGAGCGCCGCTGCATTTGGCACCTTGTTACCGTGGAGACACGTGACCATAGCGACCGGAGCGGGCGATGAGGGTTTAAGCAGATCAGCAGACAATGCAGGCGCTCTGAGCTCCTCTCTGCACTGCAGTGTGTGTGTGTGTTTAGTATACATCAGTACCTTAAGTGCACCTGCTGTTGTGACCTGCTGATTGTGTTGACCATACAGCTGAGTTATGCATTACTATTCCGACCAGATGACAACTGTGTGTGTGTGTGTGTGTGTGTGTGTGTGTGTGTGTGTGTGTGTGTGTGTGTGTGTGTGTGCGTGTGCGTGTGCGTGTGCGTGGGCGTGGGCGTGTGCGTGTGCGTGTGTGTGTGTGTGCATTGCAAATGTGAATTTTTATTGAATCAACCATGAACCAAACAATGCTGAATTTGGGATTTAATTGGGAATGGCAGGAAGAGGAGTTTACTGAAATGCAAGTCCAGGGAAATTTAACAAAGACACATGACAGAAGAGTTTCATTATTCTAGCAAAGGGATCTAGAACAGATCAGTTTTCAGCCTACTTTATTTTTATGATTGCTTTTATGTTTCCAACTTTAATACTTTTGAAGTATTTTTGTATTATTTCCATAATTTTTCATAACCCTAATCTTTAAAAAATATATAGTATTTTTAAATTTGGAAGAAAATATATCAGAATTAATATTTAATTAACTTAATTAATTTAATTTAATTTAAATAATATAAAAAATTTACCCAGTAAATCCAGAGAAATGTAGCATATCTCATATATTTTGATCTGTCTTTTAATGGATCATAGTTGATTCATAGTCCCTGCAAGCCACACACCACAGTTTGGGATTCATGTGATCCACAAACTTAATCACAATCAAAGTTGCAACAGATTTTAAATAATTTCTGTGCAACATTCACAAAACAGATCTCAATTAATGCAAACAGTTAAGAAAAAAACATATGTATGAATATATTTGGTGACAGTACTTTTCGCTGTGGTGACCCCTGATGAATAAAGGGACTAAGCCGAAGGAAAATGAATGAATGAGTATATTTGGTTCATGAATTCTATCTTAAAATGACTGCAGCCAATAATTTATCCATCTCTTTTTAATTTCTTTTGTTTTACCAGTGAAGTCTTGTTGACTAAGATTTTTGGTTATTTTAATCATGTCCCGTTTGCTTGATTTACTATTTCAGCTGTTTCCAGTTCTGTCCAGAATTCTGAACATGCATCCACTAGTAGAGATTATTGGATATATATGATTTATATAAATATATCAAGATAAAACAAGACAGTGTATCCCAATTAGCAACAGTATCTTCACAAGAAAGTCCATGCTGGTTGACCAGCACTAACCAGGATAAACCAGCGTGAAAAACTTTGCTGGTGTAAGCTAGTCTTTTCAGCAGGGTATCTTCACAGATGTTGTCAGCAGGGCACTCGCACACATACACACACCAACTAGCAAGCGCACACCTACCCACAATGCACCACCCAGAGGGCCATCACTCAACTGTACCTGTTACTTTCCATCTGAGCACGAGGAAAAATCCCGAGCCACCCTAACCAAATCACATCCTGGAAATGAACATTAATGAATCAAGACCGCAGTGCATTACGGCAAAGCGGCTTAAAGTGGAACCGCTACGCAAGAGGAGAGAAAAGAAATGAAACGCTTCTCTAAGCCCCCGCTAGTCACGGTCATTTGCAGAAACAAAGAAGCCCATGTTTGAGTAAAGATTTGCGTTTATCCCAGCCCCATCGCAGCTCTGTTTGAGTGCTGGGAATTGGCGCGTATGTGCGTGAGAAAGAAAAGTGCACGGTATATGTTTTTCTTAATTGTATTTAAATGGTGGGAATTGCTGTTTGCGCCTTGGCACATATCGTGGAAGATTAATATCAAACATCCTCCCTGGCAGCCTGCGTTTTTAAAAGCACCGGCACCTGAGAGAGACAAAAAAGAGCCACTTCCTTTTCCTGTCTCTATTTTAGATGTCTTGGCAAAAAGCTCTCCTTCCTCTGATGTCACAGGAGATTTCTGCTCATCTAGTTTACATCGGAAACCCCTGGCTTTCAACCGGAGCCACACACACACACACACACGTTTTGGCATCCTGGCTTTGGGTTGAAAACGAGCATACAGGCTGTTGTTCGAAGAGAGAAATCTCATTGGCTGTCTCCGAAATCCCTCTCAGATTGTCACTCACTTTCCGAATACTTCCCCTCAGGGAAATGAAGGAAAAACACACACGCATACGCACACGTACGCAGCTTTAATCATCTAAGTCTCACACTGATACGGCTGTAAATTAGAGTGGAGAATTATTCAGCATGGATTTCTTTTTTCCTGCGCTCATTATGAAAGCTTGTCGCGGGGCGGGGGAACTGTTAGCTTGAGGCTCTCGCTTCTGAAAGCTAAGACGCGGCGGGTGCTGAGCGGAGCGGCTGAACGCTTTACTTCTGAAAGCGTGAATAGAGACAGAACGCTTCTGACACCAAGTGCCTGTACAGTTTATTCTTCAAGCGCAGGCAAGCACCAGCTCCACCAATCTGAGCTGGCTGAGAGACAGACTGAAGCATGGCTGCGTGTGTGTGTGAGAGAGAGAGAGAGAGAGAGAGAGTGTAAAGGCTGTTGGTGAAATCAGGGAGAATGTCTCTTTCAGAGATCCTCACAAACTGGTATATTTTTATCAGAGTAACCAGACTCTCCATACAATACTGGATAACAGAATATCTGTCCGTGTGGTTCACATCAACAGTTACAAATTGACTTTTTATTTCACAATTCAGAGGAAAAACACCAGATAAGTAAGATATGATCTCAAATATGGGAGATAATAGCTTATACTAGAAAAAATAGATTTGTGAGAAAACCCAAAAGTTTATGTCTTGAAGTACTAACTTTATATCTTTTATAGGCTTTCTCACAAAATACAGTAAAAACTGTAATATTATGAGATATTATTCATTCATTCATTCATTTTCTTTTCGGCTTAGTCCCTTTATTAATCTGGGGTCGCCACAGCGGGATGAACCGCCAACTTATCCAGCATATGTTTTATGCAGCGGATGCCCTTCCAGCTGCAACCCATCACTGGGAAACATTCATACACACTCATTCACACACATACACTACGGACAATTTTAGCTTACCCAATTCACCTATACCGCATGTCTTTGGACTTGTGGGGGAAACCGGAGCACCCGGAGGAAACCCACGCGAACACGGGGAGAACATGCAAACTCCACACAGAAATGCCAACTGACCCAGCCGAGGCTCGAACCAGCGACCTTCTTGCTGTGAGGCGAACGTGCTACCCACTGCGCCGCCTTATGAGATATTATTTAAATTAAAATAGCCATTTTCTGTTTTAGTATATTTTAAAATGTATTGATGTCATAGCACGGTGGCTCAGTGGTTAGCACTGTCGCCTCACAGCAAGAAGGTTGCTGGTTTAAGTCCCAGCTGGGTCAGTTGGCATTTCTGTGTGGAGTTTGCATGTTCTTCCCATGTTGGCGTGGGTTTCCCCCACAGTCCAAAGACATGCAGTATGGGTGCATTGAATAAACTAAATTGTTTCCCAGTACTGGGTTGCAGCTAAAAGGGCATCCGCTGCGTAAAACATATTCTGGATGAGTTGGCGGTTCATTCCGCTGTGGCGACCCCAGATTAATAAAGGGACTAAGCTGAAGGAAAATGAATGAATGAATGAATGAATGAATGAATGAATGAATAGTGTCGTAGCTGAAATTCAGCATACTTCCAATCTTCACCTAAAAAAAGTAATTTTAATATTATGATTTCATAATTACCTTATTATTAATATTATCAATTCTAAAAATGTTGTGCCTAAATGTCTAAAAAATTGTTTATTAAGGAATTTTTAGAATTCTATGGTAAGTAAAAAAAAATTCCAAAAAAGCAGCATTTATTTAAAATGTAATATTATTGATCTACTTTCCTGTCTCTTTTGATGCACACTTGCTGAATATCCCATTTAATAATTTCCCAAACATTAAAAAAATATATATTTTAAGGAGTGAATAAGGTGAATAATTATGAAGACAAACATTTTTCCTTAAAACAGCATGCTCCAATAAATTTCATAAAACTGAAAACTTCAGATATGTGTATCTGCTAAAAGTGCTCTACAGTCAGGACAGATGAATTAAAGCTCCGGTGAGATGTTGGGGAAGTGATTCTGAACTGATAAGTGTCTTAAAACCAGAAAGAGTCCCTCATAAACTGTAAGCAGAGCTGTACGCTGCAGAACGCTTTCTCATTATCCTCCGCCAAAGCATCTGAGAAGCGCTGAACTTTCTGACAAACTGTTTAACGGAGGGTCTCCTCGGAATGATTAATCCTAATCAGGCTGGCATGTGAGAACGAGCGTGTGCGTCCGACTCTGGCCTAGTTCTGCCCAAGCGCTCATGTGATCCGTCAGATGATCGCAGCCGTTCTCCGTCTCCCTCTTTCTCTCTTTTGTCTGCTCTTCACATGTGTTTGCACTCTCGTCCCGGCGTGCCTGAAACGTAAACAGACCTGCGGTGTGGAGCAGCTCTGCCGTTAAGTGAGCAATGCATCATCTCTGCAGAAGTATGCATGACTCGCTTTTGGATCGCATTATTTCACTTGTTGAAGTGGAACAGCTCACGTCTGGCCCTCATAATAGAGTCCAGCTGCGGCTCTACGGGCCAATGAGAAACAAGCAGAGCGCTTTTTGGGGAGAGCATGGCTGTCTGATCAGCTTGTTGACTCTAATGAAGTGGCCGTTCATCTCTCCTCTCATTCTGACAGTGGCTAGTGACTTGAGAAAATTTACTGGCCATAAATATATTTTTTTAATCGTCCGAGAAACTTCTTTCAAAATAAAGTGAATCATTTGAAGAAAAATGTCTAATTGCAAGCATTATAAGCAGTGGTGTGGGTAACACATTGCAAGTAACGTGAGTTGCGTAATAATATTACTTTTCTAAGCAACGCATTACTTAAAAAAATTAAGTAATAATATTTGAGTTACTTTTTTAAAAATGTAACACAAGTTACTTTTTAGATTAATTAATTTGCTTTTAAAAAATAAATTATATTTATTATAATAAATTATAAACATTATAAATAAGTGTCATTATTATTTCTTAATTACATTATAACTGGCCATAAATATGTTGTTTTACCATCCGAAACTGTATGCGCGTCATATCTTTAAAAATAGACAGAAGAAGCATTATAATTATTATTCTTTGATTACATAAAAAAAAATTATTATGAATGACACAATTTCATTTTATGAAAATACACTATACAACAATAAAATAGAAGTATATAATAATACCAATTTTATCAATGATAACTGTTATTATTATTAATATTTAATCACATCACAAAAAATTTATTTGTAAACACTGTTATACTATTGAATATTTAAGAATTTAAAAATAATATAATAATTATTATTATTATCATTTTATTGATGTTATTAATCATAAAATGATATGATAACATATTGCTTTTGATATTGAGATATTGTTATTTTATATCATTATAAAAACGTCTATTTAATCTTAACTATTATTATTGTTTTACATTAAAACAGTAAAATTGCAAAAGTAATGTTTATACCTTTTCTTTGCTTTCAAACTTTAAGCCATAAAGCTTTTATTTTGGTAGAAAATTTTCTTTTGAAATGCTTCTCTTTTTTGACAAATTTAACAAAGTACTTAAACAAACTTGCTTGATTGCATTTGGGCTTTTAAATGGGCTTTTTGTGAGCTTTGCATGTTAAAGCAAACTCACAGCTTTGCAGGGATAGGGAGTTTGTGTGGGTCATTTACTGAACCGTTGAAAACACTTGTGATAATCTGTTCACATGAAAAAGTCACAGTGCTGCACCTCAGATTACTTAGATATTTATATAATTATATATCTGACAATCACACTCAGTCATATTGCATTCTCGGCTGTTGTTCGAATTAACGGCCAGCTGGTTTCATATACTCTCCAACACAGATTTTCACTTGTATTTGGTCATTTGGTGAGTGTTTGTTTTAGGCCCTGCCAGTAACCGTGTGTTTGCCCATGTGCCTCCTCTCATAGGGTGCTGTTATAACGCCAACCATGGACCACACCATCTCCATGCAGCCCGCGAATATGATGGGACCCCTCACCCAGCAGATGAACCACCTGTCTCTGGGCACCACTGGCACTGTGAGTGTGTGTTCAAGCCTGTTCACCTACCAGCCAAATGCTAATTAAAAGTTTGCAAACTGTTGGAAAAGAAAGTGAAGCTCTGCCCAGGGGTGAGAAAAAAAAGTACCTGGGAAATAAAATATGGATATTGTGTCAATATCATACTCAATTAAATGCATCTAGCCAAAATCGCTTCTGAGCTAAATCCAATTATGAAATCCACATTGATTTGTACTTAAGTCTTTGAAATTAAAAGCAATAAGGAATGAAAATTAAATAGTACTTTAAATAAATACTAGCAATGAGTGTTTCTCACTTTATGTGACAAATTCACATGAAGATTTGTATTTGCTGGCCAGTATATAGTAGATTTTTGGCTTTTAAATATACAACAAATATACAAAGTTATTGGTTATCAGTATTAGACAACATCTCTATATTTGTGCATCTCTAATATATATATATTTTTTTCTCCGTGTTACTAATGCCTCCTTAGGGACTCCCCATTTCTGTGACGGTCACTTTGAACAATAGATTTTGATGGGACGTTTTATGATAATTATTTTTAACAAAAAATAAAAATGATTAACATTTTTTTCAGTATTTGAAAGAAAATGGTGATGTGCAATATATAAGCAGCCACATCCGTAATCACTAAGCACACACAGTGTATTCCACTGAAAACTCCTCAGATTTCCACTGTTGATTCATTCTTTTATCTATTTATGTAAATGTGTGTACATATACATTTATTCAGTTTTCATTATTTATTAAGTTTTCCATTATTTCATTATTTATTTCTTTTATTTGTTCAGTAATATTATTGAATAATATGCAGATCTTTCGATGATTTATGTACAATACTATTTGTAAGTAATATTTGCTATAGTCTGTTATTGGATGTATTATATCAGAAATCTGTTGTAGATTTGTTTACCAAAAATAATTGAATTTGAATATTGTAAACCTTAAATGTCCACCGAAAGGTATTTGCGCAACTGAAAATGCCAGTGCTCTTCTAAAAACACTCGGTAAGCATTTCTCCAACTGTCTGAGCATTTAAAAACACTGTTCGCTCAACTCTTTGTATAAACACACACTCAGTGTCTCGCTATGCTGCTGCCATTTAACAAAATTAGCTTCCATTGACAAAAACTGAAAAAAAAATAAGTATAAGTTAAGAAGTTTTTTGATTTGATTTTATGTGTTATGTTTTCAGCTTCTATACTCTCAGAATCTGGAATCATTCAGCAAAAAATCTACATTTATTTTTTTTTTATTCGGCGCAAAAATAGCTAAATAAATTCATATTCTGCAGATTGTGTCTGGTCATAGTCATGACCATTAAATGTTTATTTCCAGTGTTATCATTATCATTATATTTATTATTACAGTATCATAAAAACTATATATTTCCAATATGTAAATACCAATAAATGATGTGGTATTATTTCCACTAGTTGATGCATGCTGCTGGCCATGAGGGTTTTGAACCCTTCCACATGCCTCTAATGTCAGTAAACAGCATTATAATTTAGGCAGCCCTGAAATGCTGAAAACTTCTACTAATCATCTTTACATAAACAGACTTGGCCCAAACATTAAATCGTGTACAGTGTCATTACTGCTCATTATTGTTTCTCAGTTTCTAACAAGAACAAGGCAGGACGCAATGGTGCTCAGCTGTTTTCCCTTCATGACACTGCAGTTTCATCTCGTTTTATGTTTGAATGACTTTAAAGAGGACCTATTATGCAAAAATCACTTTTATATTTTGACATTTTCAGTTTTTCACAGACATAACATTAGTCCTGTTTTGAATCTGCCGCAATGCTGATGCAAAGGCATTTGTAGCTCCGCCCTCTTTTGAAAAAGGGCTTAGACCACAATCTCATTTGCATTTAAAGCGCCAGTCACCAAAACGGCACAATTTTGATCAAAGCCTAAAAGGGGCAGTTTCAATAAGTTATAAAAAAGGATTTGTGCTGTATTTAAAGCTGAAACTTTACATACACACTCAGAGACTTTAGAGACTTATTTTACATCTTGTAAAAAAAAGGCATAATAGGACCCCTTTAAAACTAGGTCTGGCTGTTTAAAACACTATATTTTGACAAGCTGTAATAAAGCTGTATGTCTGAAAATTGATGACACCACAAAAATAAGTGTGATCTCCACTGCCATATATATTTTTTATGAGCATTCCATGCATACGTCAAACTGCAAGCCAATGTGAATTGGTCCATATTAATGCACAGTCCATGTGATTTTTTTCCTGTGTGTTTTAATTTTGTTTCCAGTACATGACTGCGGCTGCTGCTCCTATGCAGGGGACCTATATTCCCCAGTACACTGCGGTGCCTGCCTCTGCTGTCTCAGTGGAGGTGAGTTTCTGGGTGACTGCAAATCCATTCACTGCTCCAGCTGATTAGAGCAGCTCTGCTAATTGAAAACGTAGAGATCACTTGCCTCGGGGCACAAAATCCACCCACAACTTGCTTAGTGCCTTTTTTATTCACAGCTTTACGAGGTCTGGAGCTCAATCTGGCCTGAGAACTAAACACAGCTCTTTTTGGTTGAGGTTAAAGCATATTTCAGTTTTGTGTGTGTGTGTGTGTGTGTGTGTTAGGACGTCCTGTAATTCAGACATCATCTCGTTGCAGGGAGTGGTGACGGAGGCTTCTCCACAGAGCGTCCCAGCCTCGTCACAGGACGCCAGTGGGCAGCAACAGGCTCTGGGTGTGGAAAACACCAGCGATCACGCGCCCACCTACTCTTTTCAGCCCGCCAAGTGAGTTTGACTGACACTGCACACTGATGAGATGAATGATGGATGAGGGGATGTGCATATAGGGGTCGTTGCAGGAGTACACCGTTTTTATAGCATTGCATTTTGGCTGTATGCAATGAAAGTAGATAAAACATGGCAGTAGATTTATTATTATTATTATTGTGATTATTACGTAAAAAATATTTTATTTGATATTGGTACTAAATATTTGTGCAGTAGGTATTATCGATTTATTATCTGGTAACAACTTTTTAACACTTTATTGGTCACTGATTGAAAAAAAAACGTGTGTGTTACTATTTGCAAGACTTTTCAGGATTTATGTTTTTTAAAAATGATATTTTAATCAGTGTTAATGAAGTTACCATCAATGAAGTTACTATAAATGTTTTTTTCTGCCCGATTAAGGGTTAAAATTTAAATTTCAACCTAATCTGTGATAAATCTTGAATGCTTTGTAGTGCAAACTTAAGTTTTTTTTTATGTTAAATGTATTTTATGAAATACATATTTTTTACTCTAAACCTGAGCCTAGATTGAACCTGAAAGGCCTAAATTCTAAATGTTTCAAATTTTAGGTTGATAATTGAAAATGTAGCTTTTGGTTCGTTTTTTTAGGGTGCAGTACCCATGTTTCCACTAAATTCAATTACTTTAACCTTTTTTTTGCAATGTGGCCTATATTTCGACCATGAACAACAAAATTGCGACAATTATTCATGACCATTTAACCTTTTATTTGTTTTTGTCCCAAAAACATTTTTAATTGAAAACAACCTATATTCTCTAATGGTAGATACCTCATAAAAATATTTCTGAAGCATTGTCATGTCACACTTTACAATAAGGTTGTAATAGTTAATGTTAGCTAACGCATTTACTAACGTGAACAAACAATGAACATTACATTTATAATAGTATTTGCTCATGTTAGTTAACATTAGTTAATGAAAATACAGTTGTTCGTTGTTAGTTCACATTATCTCACGGTGCATTAACTAATGTTAACAAGCATAAATTTAGATTTTAAGAATGCATTAGTTATGTTGAACTATGATTAATAAATTCTGTACAAGTATTGTTCATACTTAATTCATGTTAGTAAATACATGAACTAATGAAACCTTATTGTAAAATGTGACCCATGATCAATATGCATCTTGCCATGTTATACATTACCACATCATTGTATTGACTAGAATAAATATTTCTGACAAAAAAAAACACACAGCTGTACTAGTGTACAGACTGAATCCATGACATACTTGTAGCCTTCTATTTGGCTCAACAAAAGCAGTAGTTATTGAGCCATCAGGGCTCCAGTAAGTGATCATCTACAAGTGATCATACTTTCTGCTTTTGAAACTCCAGATAACCAGAGGAGGAGCGGGGCGCTGAGGTGACTGCGTTGCCTTGAGACTGGGGGACTGCAACGAGGGAACATTAAAGACAGAGCGCAAGAGATAGGAAAACACGTTTGTGTCTACTTTTGCACAAGCATCTAAAAAACAACAAACAAGCTAACAAAAAAATTATTTAACACCTGGCCCACAGCGGAGGACCTTTGGAGAACTCACAACCAGATGGGAAACCAGATGAGAAATGCCGTCTGGGCTATCCTGAAAAAAACTTTACCTTCATGAAGTGAACGAATTCAAACAAGTACAAGTTTTCCTATTCTTTTTTTTGAATGTGCAGGTAGGTTTTCAGAAACAGTGGGTTTTTCTATTAGACGAGGAAGCACGTTCTTGTAAAACAATGAGAGAAGGAGCAAAAGAAGTCTTCCTCGGAATTCTAAGCTACTATTACTTTTCTTTTTTTATGAGTTAGATTTTAGTTTTCTAGAGAATATCAATGTTTTTTCATCTTTGTTGCCTTAATTTCGAGAAACATCTAAGACTTTTTTCCTGTTTGAACTGAACAGACTGACGAATGCAGTGAAAATGACCTGACAAAGAAAGGAAAATTACTTGTATAAAGCATAGAAAGAGAGAGAGAGAGAGAGAGAAAGAGAGAGAGAGAGAGAGAGAGAGAGAGAGAGAGAGAGAGAGAGAGA
>CAIGQV010001633.1:20305924-20365311 GCA_903798115.1 Danio jaintianensis | reverse complement strand
AGAGAGAGAGAGAGAGAGAGAGAGAGAGAGAGAGAGAGAGAGAGAGAGAGAGAGAATGGTCTCCTTGAGACGTTTTAAATTATCAGTGGTGACTTTGTGTTTAAATGAGGGGACAAAAAAAATATTGTGGTCATGATGATGATGATGATGATTAAAGAGAGTTGCATTTTTTTAGAAACAGAGGAAAAAAAATGTTAATCCACTGCATCATGGGAAATGCAGTTTATTGTGTAGTGCAGATCATTTTTAATGGCATTATTGTTTTTATCTGCAATATTTTTTATGAGCTTTAAGGTGTTTTTAGCCTGCTTTGCTTGTTTCATTGCGGAAAAACTAAAAAAAACTAAAACAGTCAGAAAAAAAAATGGCAGTGCAAATCTACATAGATTAAAAAAAGCTTATGGATTAAATCAAGACAAAAAAAGCAAATGTGTGCAAAAAGCAATAGTAATAGGAAATTGTTGACAATTTCTTTAGTCTTTCTTAGCTGTGGATCAAATGCAGCCCATGGATGGCATATTTTATACCAAAGATGAAGAAACCCCCCTCAAGACAGTGGAGTGGATAGATTTTTGTTTTCCTTTCGTTTTTTTTTTTCTATTTTTCAGATTTTTTGGCGTAGTAGTAGTTTGGTTTCAGAGGTATCCGTTTGACCTTGACGGCCAGATTGGTACCTGATGGTTTAAACTTCCTTCCACTGTTGCAGAATCTATGTCAATTGTTGAGAGGCAGAAAAGCACCATCGCTGATTGTCATGAGTGTGATTTTTGTCCAGCAGAGGGCGTCAGAGAGTGGCTGAACCATCAATCATCCTCCGTCTGCCCGGCTCAATGAACTATACCTCTATCACTGCACCTTCTCGGTCGCCGGCCCACGGTCGGTCACTACTAAACACGTCCATTCAGTTCCAGCTTTCTCTCAGAGAAGGCCGTTTTATCGTCATTTCAACTCAACAGGAAGGAATCAAAGCACTCACTAGTGTGTGTATTTAAACTCTGTGTACAGATCACTACCTCATCGAAAGCAATTTTACCATGAGGAAACACAGGAGATTGTGTTGCAGGTCATGAAACACAAGTTTTGCTTCAGGGGCACTGAGAAACGTTAGCAATTAGCACCATTAGCGTAACATGTTGTTCTGAGCACCTCCGTCCTTGTCTGTTTTTGCAGTCACATCGATTGAAACGCCTCATATTATATGCAAGGTTTTTTTTTTTTAACAACCAGATGCCATAGGAAATCTCTCGTGAACATTACTTGAAAAACAAAGGCTCTGTCCCAAATGCCCCTTTGGGTTGCTTTTCGACTTCACGTTTTGGCGACACGATGCCAGTTGGTAATCCATAGTAATTGTAAAAATGACCATTGCACGACTGGGACAGAGCCTAAGGTGCCCCGTCATCATGGGATTCGGCGGTTGCTCAGGTGCCTTGACAGACAGGGTTCAAAATATCTTGTCTAACATTTTGACCTTCCATATCTGAAATCTGCTTTCGTTTTTATCAAACTGCCCATTTCGGAAACTAGCAAACAAAGAAAAGGGGAACATCTCGTATATTAAAGGGATATGTAATCCAAAAATTATTTTTAATTGTCATCATTTAGTCTCCGTAATCTGTATGACTTTTACTGAATCTCATTTATCTCAGCTTTCCATCCTAGTATGTCCACAAGTACCCAAATGGTCTGCTATTTGCAGTTAAAAGTGGAGTTACTTGTACATTGCACATCAGGGAACAGATAGAAAGTCAAATAAAATTATAAACAAACTACAAAGTTTCAATAAAATACAAACATGATGAGACATATGGTTTAGTAGAGATGATATAAGAGTTAAGTGATTAAAAACATAAAAGCTGATGGATGTTTATTATCATTTAATGCTACCCGCATTTCATTCTGTCTGCATCAACATTTATAAACTTTTACAGAGATATGTTTGGTTATTCTATCATTATGCACTCACTACAGTTAACCAGGGGTGTGTGATATTGACACAAAAATATCTACACTTTTATAACAACATTTTTGTTTTTTTGCTGGTACCTTTAGGCCCATCGTTGATAAATGGTTTTGTTCAAACAATTTTCACTTGTAAAACAAACAAAAATAAGTGATCCTAGACCACAAAACCCACAAAAGTCATAAGTAAATTTTGTAATTAAATTTAGTTCCAAGTAAATTTGTAATCTGAGATTTATAGATCACCTGAATAAATAAGCTTTCCATTGATGTATACTTTGTTTTAGACAGTCATATCTCTGTCAAATATTGTCCTATTTAAATATCTGTAATCTGTGGGTTAAAAAAAATGAATACAGAGAAAATTGCCTTTAAATTTGTACTTTAAAGTGCTTAGCAATGCACATTACTAATCAAAAATTGAGTTTTAATATATATGCAGTAGGAAATGTACAAAATATCTTCAAGGTACATGATCTTTATTAATATTGTAATGGTTTTTGGAATAAAAGAAAAATATAATTTTGACCCATACGATGTATTTTGGACTTTTACCAAAAAAAAAAAATACCCCTATAACATAAGATGGTATTGTGGACAAATGTAAGTCACTCAATATTAGCTTGTTTGTTGGACTGAAGTATAAAATCAATATCACATTTGCAATCATGCTCACATGCTGGACATGGCACTCTCGTTTGTGGGATATTATTGAACTATATAATGTCTTATATAAAACAAAAACCCATACAGGGAAATGCGTTCTTAACTTGAATTATAGGGTCATTCTTCATTCTAATAGTATTAATCAGGCAGTGAATGCTTTTGAGCTTTATTAAACTTTATGTTTTTGTTTGTTTTACGCAAAGGGAGTGACATCCTCGATAATGTCACCTCGCAAATCGTTAAAACAACAATTAAGATTATATTATTGCAGACGATGAATTTCACACACACCCCTAGAAACAACCGACACATCAATATGCTGCTTGATTTCTTCACAATACGACAGGAAATTAAAAGAATTGAGAATGTAAAATGTGACAGGATGACTGACAGGACGAAAAATGAAAGTCAGTGACTTTATTTCACGTTCAGCAGAAAGAAAGAAAGTCATACAGGTTTGGAATGACAAAATTGTTCATATTTTTTGGATGAACTATCTATTTAATACAACAACAAGGCTGCTGTCCTTTATTTACCATGAATTACGTGTTATTGCAACGTGGTCAGATAGGAAGCGCTCTATTAACACGTCAGCAAAGAGTTTCCACACACACATGCTGAATTATAGACTGGAATCATGGCCGCTCATAAATAGGTTTTACAGTCGGGTAATTAGAGTTGTCGAGGTGCTCTGGGAGTACATCATTCTGTCATTAAAGAGAGACTTTTGAAAAGATCTTTTGAAAGTCACCATAAACGCTTCAGTCTATTTTTATTCTCTATACGTCTACGTAATGAGCTCAATTAGCCACTAGGGGACAGTATTAAAGCAAAGTTAGTGTACTTTATCCTCTGTGATGACCATTACAGTGAGCTGAGAAAAGTTCACACTGTGGATTAAAGCGATGCCAAGTTCACGATGACTGCTTCAATAAGGACATGAAGCTAGCTTTTCATTTTCAAAACAAAAAGATACAAAAAAAAGTCACTGTGTTTTTTGTGTTATCCACTGTCTTTTTGGAGAGTTCTTTTTATCATGTGCTCGCTGCTATCAAGCATTCAGTATTTAAGTGGTCTGGGCCTTGGGGACGGAGATAAAGTCTCTTCATAGCATGAAAGAGTGAATAATTGCGTGGGATAAAGCTGAAGGTTTGGATGGACTTTTCTCATCACCGCTGTAATTTAGTAAGCTAAAAACACTTCTTTTCCATCCACTCGAAGGCTTAGAAACCCTGTGCTCCATTCATTGGCTGTGAGGTCCAAGCCATGCATTTCTATCTGTGCATCTGATTGGCTGTCGCAGTTGAGGTCATTGAATGGCCGATGTTCATTCGCTGGATGGACTGTTACGAAACAGCGCAACTACGTTCAACCAAATTCAACACAAACAGCAAAACCTCAATTAGACACTAACATACTGGCAGATGAAGTAGAGAAATATTTATGGAAATGTTTTTTTTTTTTGTACAGGTGTTGTTGAACTATGAACGCGGAACAGTTTTACGATGCTAACGATGATTTTTCTTTGCTTTTTGAGTTGCTTCACTTTCTTGCCTCCCATGTGCTCGAGCTGTGATCCTGAGAGTGTCTGTAGACCAGTGGATGTTAGGTTTAAACTTGTTTATTTTTTATTTTTGTTTCTTTTGATGAAGCTTTCAATAAAAAAATTCTACAAAATCACACCACTTTTCGAATTGTGCTCGAGCTTTTCTTTCTGTCAGATTTCATACAGTTGCTGTTCATTTTCCTCACCGTCCAAAATGACTTTTTTTATTCAGTAGAGCAATAAATACGATTTTTAGCTGAAATTGTGCTCGTTTGTCATTTCGAGAGTCAAAAAATATATAACGTCAATAACATGATAATTATGCGTCCATAACGTTCAATTTCTTGCCTGCGTTTTTGTGAAAAAAACAACATACTGTACGTTTGACTGCAGTTTCTTTGGTAAAATGAATGCTAGGACGTCAACAGCTTTTCTTCCTTTTCACACTAGTGAAAGTTGGCAAATAAAGGATTGTTTTCGTGAGTTGTTTGCACAACTAATAAGTGCCGTAAAACGTCTTGATGTCAATGATTTGTAATGAAATATCAATTCTATCTATCTCCCTATGGACAACTTTTCTGGCTTGGTCCGTTTGCTCGTAGCTCACTTTGTACTTGTTATGCAGAACGCTCGGGTTTGCTGATGTCCTGTTCCACAAAAGAGACAAAACCAATGTAAAATCAAGGTAAAACTGCATGGTAGCAGTGTACTTTTCTCTTACGTTTGCTTCTGAAAACTATTGGTTGGGTTTAGATAAGTGGTTCACTAGGTTATCTGACAAACCCCGCCTTCTCTTGGAAACATACCCTAAGTAATGTGTTTCAGATTCACAAAATGTAGACATCTGAAATGTGCAACAAAACATAAACCGAGCAACATATTTTACGTTTCACAAAAACCGAGGCATGTATTATTACTGGTTTCACTTTATAAGACCTCATTTTATCATCAGGAGCCATGGGTATTCATTTTGTTTTGCCTAGATGTTATTGTTTTAAACTGTATTTTTGTAAGGTTTTAAAGGTAAAAAAAGAGAAAGAAATGCTATGAAACTTGATTATCGTTTAGCATGTACAGTCTAATTTGAATTTCTAAAATAAAATATTCCAAATATATGCATTAGAGTGACATTAAACAATGCACATTAAACACAATTGAAGATGTCCTGCAGTAGATTACATCACGTAATGTATTGTTTAATCATGTTTGCATGTTAAGTTTTACTCAACGACAAAAAAAACGACATTTTGAGGAGCTGTAAATACACAAACATCCACACAGAAGCTCTTAGTGTCTTGGAGTGACATTAGACTTGACAGCAGCACAATGAGCATACAGTGTGGTGTCATTGTAGAAGAGGACAGAGCGATGGAAAGAATGAGAGCTTTCTGACCCCTGGCCTTCTCTAACTCTCCTCCACCCACTGATCGATAGAGAGACTGTTCACACACACACACAACACTCTGTTTCAGCCTCTTTTTGACCTTTAACCCTCGCCATCCTCCTCACGCCTTACATTACTCATTTTCATAGCTCACATTTACTGCGGCTGCAGTAGAAGAAGAGGAATGGAGATTGTTTGCATGTACACTTTACAAAGATTACAAAGACCTTATTTTAACTGCTTACAATAGCTCAGATTACTTAAAAATTTAAGTTGAGACAGGGTTAACTTAATTTAAAATAAAAGTAACCAGATGTTTATTGATCATATAATTTTTACTGTGTACACATGCATGTTTTAGATTACTGGATCAATTTTGTGACTGTTTTACACAACACAGAGTCATTGTGAAAACGTACCCCCACATACATTTCTGGAGAGCGAGAATTATGTAGCCAGAGCTATGTATGGCTGCATTTCGTCTTGAAAACGAACGCTACGGGGTGGTATGACGCCGCTGATGGCTTCTGCTTCTTTTAGCGACACCAGCTGTTCACTTACCTCCGTGTGGACGCCTTTTCCGCTGTTACTAGTTTGCCCAGTGGCTCGCTGCATACGTCAGTAGACTTGAGACGCAGAGAGGAGTTGACCGCAATGACGGGGTTCGAGTCCGGCGAAGATCGGTTCCAGAAAGCGGGTAAGAGAAAAACAAAAGGCAAAAAATTAAATAAACAAGTAAATAACAGGGTGGGAACATGGTAAAATCTGAAAACGTGGTAAAAATCAGGCTGCTGCGAGGGCTTTTCTTTTTCTGGATTGCTTTTGAAAACACTGTCGGTTGGGCTTAGGGAAGGCCGTGGGTGGGTCAATCGGTGCTTTTGAAAACACTATCGGTTTTTGTTTAGGGAAGGGGGTGGGTGGTGGGATCGGTCGGTCAGTCAGTCAGTCGACAGCGGCCTCTGGTGGATTTACCAGAGAAGAGCAGGTGTGAATGGCATTCGCGAGAGAAATTTGAGATCTGAAAAAGCGTACACAGCGGCCTCTGGTGGATTCGCGAAAATAAAAACTGCAAAAAAACGTGGGACGTATTTCACGCTGTCCAGAAAAGTATGCAGGGCATTGTATCAAAATTGAGCCTGGGTTGGTTTTATATAGTGGTCACAGCTGGTTTCTGTAAAGTTATATTTTTTACTTATATATTTTTCCAATTGTTAACATTGGTCAACTACAGTAATTATCTTTAAAAAAAAAATTTGAATGCATTCTTTTGTTTTATTTACTTCTTAACAATGTTATCTAATGTTAAGGCAAGGCAAGTTTATTTATATAGCACATTTCATGCACAATGGTAATTCAAAGTGCTTTACATAAATAAGAAAAAAGGAAAGATAAAATACAAAGAAAATAGAAACAACAAAGAATAAAATCTGATTAAAAACAGATTCAAATGTGTTAAAACAGGTTTTAAATTGATTGAAAAGAAAAGAAAGACATTAACTCAAAATAAATTTGAAACATTTTATTTTAGCAAAAATCTGTCAAATGTCATTGCTAATTTTATATTTGAATTCAAAATATAATCTAAATAATATTATAATTGCTAAAACTAAATAAATGATGAAAAATGCATATTATGTTTTTTTATTAATAAATATGAAGTATTGTTATGTATTATTGTGAATTGTGAGATGCTAATTCATCTAATCAAATACATTTTTAAATGTACACTTTTGAGAGCCACAAGTAAATGTAAATAACAATACGTTAGTTTTAAAATACCATTGTTGAGGGCTTCAGAAATATGTTCCCTCGGATTGGGTTTCTGCTTGCTAATCTAGAAAACAACTGCGGGCTGCAATATCCAAAATAGCCAGGTTTGCTTATGAAGCACTTTTCAACTCAAGTGACCAGCCTAGTTTCCCATTTCCCATGGAGCGACTGGTCATGATTTTGTGCCATTAACACACTTTCCATTGTCTTGTCTTTCTTTTCATGTCCTACTGGTCCGTTGCCCTCGCCTCGCCTGTTCCTTCCTCACTGCCACTGCTGCTTTTTCCCACTTTTGTCTTGCTCTCGGTGTTAATGTTTCATAAGGCTGCATCACGCTGCGCCACTGCCAAAAGCTGTTTAGTCTTTTTCTCTCGCTCTTTCTAAATTATCTCTCTCTCCTGAGGACATAAAAAGGGGAAGATGGTGCAAATATTAGCAAAGGACACATAAACTCCTCTAGATGAAGAGATCTGCCCATTGCACTTAAACAAAAAAACCCAAAGGCTGTTCAATGGAAAAATGATCAAGTGGAACAAGTTTTGGCGTACTCGTATTCCCAGTGCTCTTGTTCGTTTCCAGCCAAAACATGCTTTTCTTTTAAATCAGAACAGGATTTGAAAATCTGTGGGATGTGAGGCAATCCCGCATTCCTGGGAATTGAGTTACTTGCGCAGGATCTCAGTAGTACTGATGGAGTATTTCTTGTAACGTCTTTTGTCTTCGTCAGAAGCGACTTTTGTTTCTGTGGCTGCACACAATCTGCTACAAAGTAACGTCGTTCGCAATTTCTGCAAATCTTACTTGTGAAAGGTTTATTAAAGTCCTCCTGCGTGCACTAAATTTATCCCTTAAAGTCACCTTGAAATGAAAATTGAGTTTTTTTGTTAGTAGTATTTTGTTGTTTTGCTAGTATCAATATGTTTGTATTTAAGGGATAGTTCCCCCAAAATATTTTTCAAAAGTCAGAAAGCGAGTAAATTAACTGTAAATTTTCATTTTTTGATAAAATATTCCTTTAAGTTTTCCTATAGTGTGCTCCAATTAATTTCATTTAAAAAATACACAGCAGGCACAGGACGTCAACATGATGTCAGATTGGCGTTGTACCCCAACATCGTGGCTACGTTGCATTTTGTTTGGAAATTTAAAATCGTGTTGACCACAGAATCCAACGTCAGGCCGACGTCAATGTCCATCGTCCAACCTAAAATCAACCAAATATCAACGTTTAATGATGTTACCACTATGACATCTATCAGACGTTGGAGTTTGGTTGCCATACCTGACAGATAAATGTCAGTATTTGATGTCAATATGATGTTGGTTTAAGATGTTGGCTCTACGTTGGATTTTGGTCACTTTCCAACACAACCTAAAATCAACCAAATATCAACATCATTTGATGTTGTTATTGGACGTCAAAATAACATTGTCCTTAGACGCTGGTTAGATATTGCATTTTGGTCACCTGATGTCATGACTTTAATCTAACCTAATATTAATGTCTTATGACGTTGTTTGCCTGCTGGGTATGAGCATTCAGAACTTTTTCAGTTTCTCACATTCGCTCAGTATGAGCCAACTGTTTTTATGACATCATTGTGCAATTCAGCTTCTCATTAGATCTTCCAACCAATCGAACGCTCTCTAGTATTTGAACTGTCCTGTCTCCTACTGTATAAAATGCGATATCTGAGAGTTCATATTAACAGTTCAACTAAACACTTGAATATAGAAGTAAATAAACAGATTATTTTCAAATTGTCCCATCCTTCCTTCCAAGACTCTTCAGGGAAACGTTAAACCAATCTTTGATCATTAAATGCTAATGTTTAAATTTTTAATGTTTAAATGAAGTTTTATAAACTAATTTCGAGAGGAGCACATGATATGATTGATCGCGGCTGGTCTTGCATCAATAATTATTGCTAGTCCAATCAGATATCGCTGCTAGACCAATCAAATAAATTCTAGCCTCCAATAAATAAACCCATTCATCCTACCTTCCTTATCTTTGTTGTGAAGAACCCCCCCATCCACCCCATCTCCCCCTTTCCTCCTTTACCAGGGGGAGTTCTTGAGACCTACCTGATCTCGGACCCCCTGTCATGCTACATGACCAGGCGGGAGCCCTGGCCTCAAGTATCTCCAAGCTCAAAGTTCTCTCCCGGGACAGCATGCCAAATCTGCAAATTGTATCAATCATTAGCTAATTGTGAACTCTTGAAATATTTTTAATTTCTTTTAACCCAAAACACATATACCTGATTTAGTTTACGAGGCACCACAAAATTACTAGATAAAAATACTATTACTAATTTATTTACTAGTACTTATTTGTTCGATACTAGTAACTAGTAAGTAAAAAAAGTCACTAAACCCATTGAATTAACTTTTATAATTATGCACATAATTTCTTTACTTAATTATAGGGCAACGAGTTTACTCTTTTTTTTAAATAAAATCAACTAATTGCTTTTTACAGTGTAGTACTTAATTATTTAATACTAAGTTATTTCAGTAGTCACTATAGTAGTGTTCTAGTGTTACTACCAATAAGTTACTATTGTTTCTAGCAGTTATTTATTAGGTATTAGTATTTCTTACCTATTTCTTAGACACAACCTATTTAATAAATATTATTAGTTACTAGTATCTAATTAATAAGTACCAGTCTCTAATAATAAATGCTAGTATCTAAAGAGGTAGTACTAGTATTTATTAGTATCTTTTTAGTAGCTAATGAATAAATAGTATCAAATAATAAGCATTGAACAAATAGGTAAAAAAATATCTAATAATTCCTAAGTGTTCCTAAAAAATATTAACATCTGTAATCATTACTAATATCTAATGATTAAGTACCAGTATCTAAATAATAAGAACTCTCTAATAAATATAATCCACTTTTCTTCTAGAAACTACAGAAACACTTCAGCAAACGACCCTGGACTTTAGTTAACTTGAGCACACTCCCATTTTCTTCAGAAAAGATCAAAATCTAGTTTAATAAAGCTATATTTTGCCTTCAGCTGCCAATAAAAGGGGGGCGTTCTGTTTAAATTGACCATTTCTCAACACATTTGACCATATTTGAGTCCATTACAGAGATTATCCCACAATCAGAGCAGAAAATGTGAGATGGCTGGAGACTCGAAGGTGCATGTCATTCTGCTTCATATTCATTGGCACTTTGCACCTGCAATTTAGTCTGAAAGCTCTTTCTAGATGTACTTTGATTTTCTTCATAGTGATGAATGTGCCGAGCGGTGGCTTTCTTCTGGAAGTCACGGATGCTTCTGAAGGTCTGTGATGTCCCAGATCAGTCAAGCATCACGCTGTCAGAGTTGTACTGTGGGATGACCTGAGATCTCCAGCTGTTTCTGCTGGACCTGCAGCTCGGACACTCAGCGGGCATTTAAGTAACGCTTCAATTTGGTAAATATATGTATAATTGAAAAGTTTGGGCTCAGTCTTTTATATAAGACTCTACTTTTATTCCGGAAGGATGCATTAAATTCATTGAAAGGTGACATTTGTGTTATTACAAGAGATGTATTTCAAATAAATGTTACTCTTTTTAATTTTCTGTTCATCAAATATTTTTTTTTTAAGTATATTAAAATGAGGCGGCACGGTGGCTCAGTGTCGCTTTACAGCAAGAAGGTTGCTGGTTCGAGTCCTGGCTGGGCCAGGAGGCGTTTCTTTGTGGAGTTTGCATGTTATCCCCATGTTCGCGTGGGTTTCCTCAGGGTGCTCCGGTTTCCCCCACAGTCCAAAGACATGCGCTATAGGTGAATTGAATAAGCTAAATTGGCCATAGTGTACAAGTGGGTGTGTGAATGTGAGAGTGTGTGGGTGACAGAGTTACATATGACTGCATTTCGTCTTTAAAATGAACACTACAAGGCGGTATGATGCCGTTGAGCAATCATATTTTCATCTGGGTTAAAATTAATCACTTAATAAATAATAATATCTATATAAAATAGGTATTATTATTATTATTATTATTATTATATAAAATATCTTTAAGAAATACATTATTATTATTATATAAAAATTATATAAAAAGTAATAGCACTTGCCTATTTTTTAATAAATATATAAAATCTCAAATTATATACATAATTCAAAAAAATATATAATATAACATTTACACACACACACACACGCACGCACACACACGCACACACACATTAGATTTATAATTTTTTATTTACATTTAATGAAATATTTAATTTGATATTTCCTTTCAAAATTATTACCTTATTTTCTTAAACCAAAAAATATATATATTATTAAAAACTAAATGCATAATACAATTACACACATACACTAATATTAACATAAAGAAATGATAAATTGTAAAAATATATTTTTAAAAAGTTAAATTTATTATTTTACAAATTATCCATTAAATCAGTTAAATAATGAAATATATAAAACATACCAATTTATAACAGTACAAGAATTAATCAATAGATTCTTAAATTCACTTATTTGCTCCTCGGAAGAAATAAAGTGATACAGAATGCCCTGTAAACAGTATGAGGGCGACTGAGGGCAGGACTGACATTTTTGGCCAAATCAAAAGCTAAGAAAGCTGACAGTCTCTACCCAGACACCTGACTGACCTGTATTTTGTTATCCTGATGAACGCATCACCCTTCAGGGCCTGCTCGATCACTCAGCTTCGCTCTCCTGCTTTATAAATGTCTTGCTTGTTCCTCTGTTTTTGCCTCTTTGGAGGTATGGGATCCTTCATGCCGAAGTCGGTCATCAATCTGGCGCTCAGGAATTGAGATGGAAATCTCCTGCAGAGGCTGCTGCTGTCTTTGAGAGGTATGTGATTGTCAGTTTGCATTAGCGAGAGAAAGAGGCACAGGTTGTTATAATAAGATGAAACCTGACACCATTGTATCAGTCTCCGTTACTAACAAAAACACGGAGACCCTTGAAAATCGACACACTGTAGGCCTAGGCTAGATACGAAGTAGCTCTTTTGAAGAGATCTACCAAAAAGACCAGACACTTTAAACATTCAGTTGGCCAATGTAAAACACACACGTAGCCTACTTTTCATTATGAAATAACATGATAAGGAATATTTCAGTTCGCTGCATAAGACCTCAGGAAATTATTTGATTTGTACGCAAGCTTTTTAATAGTTAAATTGTTAAACACCCAAATAACAGCTGTGCGCTAGCAAAATAAACATATACAATGTTAATTTCTCACAGACTTTAAAAGGGGGCATGCCACCAAACCCAGCTGTTATTGGAGATTAGCATATTGTACTAAAATGTACAAATGGGATTATACGAATTAGCCACTAAATCAAAGCGTTACAAAAAGCACAGATCACAATGGAAATATGTCGGTGGATCCCAAGTGTTGTCAGAGATCTGAGATGTGAATTTTTTGTTTATTTTAATGTCGTATTTGCAACCCAGGCTCATTCTGAAAAACGTACCCCTATATATATTTCTGGAGAGCACCAAATACGTCTCAGGAGGTAAGTTTTTTTTTTTTTTTTCAGATTTTGTTTTCGCGAATCTGCCAGAGGCCCCTGTGTACACTTTTTGAGATCTCAAATTTCTCTCGGGAGTGCCATTCACGCCTGCTGTTCTCGCATAAATCCACCAGAGGCCACTGTCGACTGACTGACCCGCCGTCACGGTCAACTCCGCTCAAAGTCCGCCAATGTACGCGGCGAGCCACTGGACAAATTGGTAACAGCGGAAAAGCCATCCACACAGAGGTAAGCGGTCAGCTGGTAAGCGCGAAAAGGAACGGCATCATACCGCCCCGTAGTGTTCATTTTAAAGACGAAATGCAGTCATATGTAACTCTGTCACCCACACACTCTCACATTCACACACGCACTTGTACACTATGGCCAATTTAGCTTATTCAATTCACCTATAGCGCATGTCTTTGGACTGTGGGGGAAACCGGAGCACCTTGAGCAATTGAGATTGCTCAAGGATACACTGAAAAAAAAAAAGATTCATTGGTTTTACTAAATTGTTTTAAGGTAAGTGGTTGCAAACAATTTCATCATTCATTCATTTTATTTTGGCTTAATCTCTGATTTATTAGAGGTCACCACAGCGGAATGAACTGCCAACTATTCCAGCATATCTTTTACGCAGAAGATTCCTTTCCAGCCGCAACCCAGTACTGGGAAACACCCATACACACTCATTCACACAAACACACACACACACTCATACACTACGGTCAATTTAGTTCATCCAATTCACTTATAGCGCATGTGTGTGAACTGTGGGGGAAACCGGAGCACTTGGAGGAAACCCACGCCAACGCAGGGAGAACATGCAAACTCCACACAGAAATGCCAAATGGCTCAGCCGGGACTCGAACAAGCGACCTTTTTGCTGTGAGGCGACAGTGCTAACCACTGAGCCACCGTGCCACCTTGCAAACAATTTATATGGGCTAAATTTAAACAAACAAATTAAGTTGAACATTAATAAATTTAATTTGTTTGTTTAAATTCAGCTTAAATTGCAACCACTTACCTTAAAAAATGTAGTAAATCCAATGAATCTTTTTTCAGTGTAGTTTTAGTGGCTTAAAGGTTATGTGTGTAACTTTTTATATGGTATATAACATAATATGCTTAATCTTCAAATTACTTGGAATACCAAAAGCAGTCACAGCTCATCAGGCCAGAAAATACCCAAAATCTGTGAACTGTCTTTAGGTTTACGTAACTTTCTCATTTATGCTCCAGGCTGATATCCTCTCCGCTCATCTCTGTCTTTTTCCAGCACAGTTTTCCAGGAGCTTTAGTGGGAATATCACAGTGTTTTTTTCCCCCTCTTGTTTCCATTCCCCTGTTTAAGATATGAGGAACTCCGCCAGAGAGGTTGCCATGGCGTCAGCGTCCACAACAGACACAAACAGTGAAGATCCATCCAGAGCGGCACAGCGGGCACTGCAGAGACTCAATCAGCTGGAGACCCAACACTTCACTGTTTCTGCTCAGACTCTGCAGAAGGATGATCCCCCTGTGAGATCCTGGGTAAAAGCCAGACGGTGAGACTGTGTTTAACTGCCACTTACGTCAGACTGTGTGCTCTATGTCTTAAGAAAAAAGAAGTCAAGATTACAGCATTGCCAGAGCATTTTACCTCAACAGTCCATATCCGATCTGGAAACTGAAATAATAAGACTTTGGGCCTATCCCAATACCCGCATTTGGACTCTTGGCCACTTGTTAGCATATAGTATACATGCAACAGGAAGTGCAAAGATTTAACTCAAACAAAATTCTTAAATAACTCAAAATTAAAGTATAACGTAGCAAAAAAAAGGCAAAATTATTAGATCTCCTTTGATTTTTTTTTTTACATTTTGAAAAAACCTTTCGCTGCGTAGAACATATGCCAGAGTAATTGGGGGTTCATTCCGCTGTGGCAACCCCTGATAAATTAGGGACTTTGGTGAAGGAAAATGAATGAATTAATATTTCCCAAGTAATGATTAACGGAGACAAGATGTTTTTTTCGACACAGTTATTAGTTTTAATAACTAATTCATAACTAATTTGTCTTTGCCGTGAACATTTTACTAGTTATTTTACTAGTAAAGAAGCTAAAACGGAAATGTAAAAGCTTATCTGGGTTAATTGGAGACAATTTCCTTGATTTGTCAAACCACTTGTATTTGGAAAAAAATAATAACTATTTCACAGCAGGGCTAATAACTATGACTGTACCTGTAATTAAACTGTAATAATGCTAAAATTAAAATCTAAATATTATGATAAACTTAAAACACAATAGCATGAAAAATGTAACAAACGTAGAAAATTACAAAAGCCAATAACCAAATTAGGCTAATGAATCTTCAAAATTTGTCAAGTAAATAAAAATAATTTGACTATATAAAAAAAGTACTTTAGTTAAAATTAATAATAAATTCTAAAATTATAGTAATATAACACAGACAGACAGATAAATGGGTAGATAGATTATATAGGCAGTTTGCCAGTAACTTACTGTAAATCAATTACAGCTTAAATAAAGTATTTACCTTTACAGCACCGTTTATCTTGCTGTATATGCATTGTCAGTATTGTAAATCTTTACTGTTAAATATACAGTAATTTTCACAATTCAACCTTTTAAACACAGTAACACACTGCATAACTGTCCTTCAGCAAATTACAGTTCATATTACAGTAAAATACTGTGTAACAGTAAAGATAGATAGATAGACAGACAGACAGACAGACAGACAGACAGACAGACAGACAGACAGACAGACAGATAGATAGATAGATAGATAGATAGATAGATAGATAGATAGATAGATAGATAGATAGATAGATAGATAGATAGATAGATAGATAGATAGATAGATAGATAGATTATAAATATATACCCACTATAAATGAAATTGATCGCAGAAAATGGTGGCAGCTGTACCTGTTTGTTTTCTGCTGATGTGAGATCAGTAAGTTACCTCTGTGAGAAGAATGTGTGTTTTTCAGCAGGTTGCGTTCAGTGAATCAGAGACATATGGGTGGCTCAGAGAAAGTCTGAATTATAGCTTCTTTCAAAGCCCTGTTTGTTTTCCTATGGAGCAGGATGGGCCATTACCTCATCCTTGTGTTTTAACTGAACACTGGTCACTGCTGCTCTGTGCATGTGTGTGTGTGCGTCTCTGTATGAGCACACATGTGTTCTGGTAGGGCATTCCTTTGGCTTTCAGCACATTACAGATGATCTCTGCAGAGATGTAATGGCCCAGTGGGAATGGGGTTTGGGAGGATGCTAATAAGTGAATTGATGAATGGAATGTTAAATTGAGTCCTCTGACATGTCGAATATTGGCTAAAGCCTGCTGACCGCTTCTATTGCCTGTGGTATTTAATAATAATAACCCACGCTCATCATGAGCACTGGTCTGTTCAGTGAGGGTCATGCACTGCTAAAAAAATGATTCATTACATTTACTCTTTTTTTTTTTTTAAGGTAAGTGGTTGCAAACAATTTATACGGGCTAAATTTAAACAAACTAATTAAGTTGAACATTACTAAATTTTATTTATTTGTTTAAATTCAGCCTGTATTAATTGTTTGCGACCACTTACCTTAAAAAAATTAGTGAATCCAATGAATAATTTTGTCAGTGTGTCACGTACTTGATAAAAGATCAGTATTATAAGTTTTGATGGTTTTAAATACAGTAGATGTTGTTTTCAGTCCTGTTTTGAAGTATTTCTTGTCCAAGACAAATAGTTCTTTTAGTATGCACCCCAGAGAAGAGTTCTAGCAAACTTCAATTCTGCTTAAAGTCAGTTGTCTCATCATATTTTAGTGAAATAGCTTTTCTTGTAAGGCTTTTGTAGTGATATTAACTAAATAATGGAATGGTTCTTGTACATGTTGTAATGGGTTGGTAGGCCAACCAGCTATTAGGTTAGTAACTATAAATGAACTGAAAAATATTTGAAGATTATTTGCTTATCTAATATTATATATACTGAAATATTTTGTATTAATCTAAAAGTTATTTTGCTAACACTTTAGTTTAAGTGCCAATTCCCACTATTAACTACTGGCTTATTACATGCTTGTTATTAAGGTATTTGCTTTTCATTAGTATTTATAAAGTATGATCTTATTCTACATCCCTAATCCTACCTAAACTACTACCTTACTAACTATTAATAAACAGCAAACTAATACTTTATTGAGCTAAATGTGATAATTCTACCTTAAAATTGTACCATATAGAAAAAAACATCGATTGTTTGCATAAGTATTATATTTCAATATTATTTTGAATATCAACTGAAAGTTATGGTAACACTTTACGGTAAGGTTCCATTAGTCAATGTATTTATTCACTAGCATGAACAAACACTGAACAATATATTTATTATAGTATTTATTAATCTTTTGATATGTTCATTCATTCATTTTCCTTTGGCTTAGTCTCTATTTCAGAGGTAGCCACAGTGGAATGAACCGCCAACTATTCCAGCATATGTTTTATGCAGCAGCAAAACATTGCAGTCGCTTCATTGTACTGGGAAACACCCATACACTCTCACATTCACACACACACTCATACACTACAGACAATATAGTTTATTCAATTCACCTATAGCGTATGTCTTTGGACTGTGGAGGAAACTGGAGCACCTGGAGGAAACCCACGTGAACACGGGGAGAACATGCAAACTCCACACAGAAATGCCAACTGGCCCAGCCGGGACTCAAACCAGCGACCTTCCTGCTGTGAGGCGACAGTGCTATCCACTGAGCCACCGTGCCGCCCCTTTTGATATGTTAGTTAATGAAAATAAAGTTAGTTCATAGTTAGTTCTTGTTAACTAACAGTGCATTAACTAATGTTAACAAGCATCACTTTGAATTTTAATAATGTATTAATAAATATTGAACTATGATTAATAAATGCTGTATGTACATTAACTAACAATACATCAACTAACATTAACTAATGGAACCTTATTGTAAAGTGTGACCATAGTTGTTACTTATTTAATTAGTTCATTCTTTTAAAGTTTTATATAACATTGACTAAACTAAAATATGAAGAGTGATGATTAAATACTATGTTTATATATGATCAAATAATATTATTATCTTGAAACACTTTTATCTGACTGTACATCTTGACCCTGTGTTCCAAACGTTAGATTAGCACTGCTGTCCTTTAGGATTTGAGTGTCCTGGGTTTTAGCTGTAGTTGAAGCCAAGCACATCTGGACCCCATTAGGCCTGTAATGTCACATGGACCATCAGATCATGTCTCTACGTCTTTCGGGGCTATGAGCTCCAGCGTCTCCACCTCCAACATTCATTCATGCAGTTATTAATGTTAATCGCACATAATCACAGACATGTTTTCCTCTGAGATCGTGCCTTAGGTTCAACACCGCATGAGAATTCAGTGTGACTCTTTAGAACTTCTGCACATGCCGATTGCACTGTTTAGGGAAGCAATGAGAAATGCTTTCCATAGACTGTCTGTTACAGTGTGAGATTGTCTGGATGTTCTATACCTCATGTATATGAATCACACGCTTAGTTTCTGGATAGGTAGACACTCAGCAGATGCTTTTATACAAAAACAAATTTATTGGACAAAATGCCTCAACCAATCTCATCTTCACATGCTTTCCAATGCGTTGTTATGACAAATCGAGGTTCCTTAAGAAACCGGGTCTCCTATTGGTTCACTGAAGTTTAAATGGGTATGTAGCGTGGGTCGGCATGGTGGCTCAGTGGTTAGCACTGTCGCCTCACAGCAAGAAGGTCGCTGGTTCAAGTCCCGGCTGGGCCAGTTGGCATTTCTGTGTAGAGTTTGCATGTTTTCCCCATGTTTGCGTGGGTTTCCCCTGGGTACTGGACTGTTTCCCCCACAGTCCAAAGACATGGGGTATAAGTGAATTGGATAAACTAAATTGGCCATAGTGTATGAGTGTGTGTGAATGAGTGTGTATGGGTGTTTCCCAGTACTGGCTTGCGGCTGTAAGGGCATCCACTGCATAAAACATATACTGGAATAGTTGGCGGTTCATTACGCTGTGGCGACCCCTGATAAGTAAGGGACTAAACCGAAGGAAAATGAATAAATTTGTAGCGCCTGATCACAAAAAAGCATTATAATGACCATAAACATATATTAAATTATAATTTTCTAATTTGTAACTAAAGGCATGGGACACAAATAAATTTTTATTATTATTTTACTGCAATTATGAAAATCATTAAGTGTAAAAACTTAAATTATATTATTTTTATATAGCTTTTTTCTTTTCTTTATATATATATATATATATATCTTTATTATATATCTTTTTTAATTAAAATAATTTTTTTATGAATTTTATTCATGCAAGTATGTTGCAGAATTGGGATATGATTGTAATAAAAGTAAGCAACAAAAAGTAATAATAAAAGTAATAAGGTATTGCAATTTTTTTTATTATTATTTGTTATTATTTTACAGATTTAAATAAACAATAACAGGAAGAACAGACAATTTAAGAAGAAATAAATCATAATAATAAAATAATAATACTAGCCAAGCTTTACAATATTACAATATTGTGCACTTTCACAAATGAAAAATCTCAAATCACTTAATTTGCCATCACACCGTAATGAACATTCTGTACAGACCCCTCCCCCTCCCAAAGAACCAGGTGGCTATAAAGATTGACGGCTGACTATTTTGACTGAAAGCCGAGACTTCTTTCACTGTGGTGGCCAAACTGAGTGTTGCACTTTCCCATTCAGAGTAATTCGAGTGAACTGCCTTTGTAAACTATATCTGTAGTATTTGAGTGTAGTCACTAATTACAGTGGGTTCTATTGTTTTCAGTTGTGCCACATTGTTCTTGTTTGGTTTGGTGGCTATACCATAATCCTCTCTGTTTTGTTTGTTTGTTTTGTGAAGCTCAAAACAAACTCAAAGGATAGTGACATCTTTATGACGAGAAGCGAAGTACAGATAATATTCACATCCTGTCAAGTAAAGCGTTCCCATTAAGAACCAAGGGTTTAATTTGGGCCCTACAGTAGGATTAAGTCTGCACTGAATCAGGTGATCTGGTATTATATTATGCATTGCATAAAGTGAAAAAGGTAAATCTATAATCTTGCTCAGAAGCAACTGTGCATGCAGAGGTTGTTTCAGGCCTCAGGGTTTCTCCAGGATGTATTGACTTAGCTGTGTACACATTACACTCTCAATGGTCCCGGCCTGCCAAACCTCATTTTGTCACTATCTCTCTCCCCCCGCTGAGAGCCATGTTTTTCAGCAGAAAAAAAGAAACTCAATTAGCAGGCTGAGCCTCACAGACAACCACAGGAGTCACCTGATCATTACCAACTGACACTAATTAAAGCAGATTTGTCTTCCTAAATTAAGCTGGAGATTTGGTCTCACCTCAGCTTTGTGGGCTGAAATTTGAAGGTCAGAGGTCAGCTCTGTGGTCAGAAAAAGGATTTCAGACTTCCCATGTCTTGGTGTCTCTCTCTCTCTCCCTCAGTTTTCTTCCTCATTTTACTACCTTTCCGGTGTATAAGGAATTCACATCTGCCTGTGTAACTGTTATGTTTTGCTTTACACATGCGTACAGTCTAGACTGTGGTGGTTGCGCCTGTTCAAGAAAGTCTCGTAAAAACAGGTTCGGAGAGTTCTGGCTTATATTTGAAGTCAACTCCCTGTGTGCTGGCCACGCAAGTTCATCAAAATACATTTTTTTCTGTTTGTATTGTTCCTCAGGTGTATCAGAGACTATATGGCAATATGTTGAAATAGAGCTAGATGGTTTTGTTTGTCAGTTTGTGCATTTGTGGTTGTAGTTGGCAGGGATGTGGGACTCTTTTTCAATATTCATGATCCATGATGTTTTTCATGTCTTAATTTTCATTGCTTTTAGTTGAATAATTTGACTTACTCAGTAATTGTTGAATAATAATTTGTTGAATACCAATAATTTAGTGTCTAAATTGTGCTAAACTGTATACTGTGCTATACGTATTTTTATACAATAGAGCACATCAGGTGTTCTGTTAGAGATAAGTGTAATAACTTAAAATTTGAATTGTGTATTTTATTAGTTGCAGTAAAACTTTGTGAACTTTGAAATATTACATTTGCTCATATTAATATTTTAGAGCAAGATCCATGCAATCTGCCTATACATTTTTGGTGGAGAGGAAATAAAGCCAATTAGTTGATATTAGGAATGGTTAGGAGGCCATGATAGACAGTGTCTTGTGGCAAGTTTGGCCAGGATGCTGGTGTCACACCCCTACTATTTTTGAAGGAAATTAATGACCACAGAGAGTCAGGTCCTCAGTTTAACATCTCATCTGAAGGACGTTTCACACTGACAGTATACAAGAGACAGTGTATAGAGTCACTATACTGGGGCACTAGGACCAACACAAACCAATGGGTGAGCAGCACTCACTAGCACCGTTTCCATCCAGATACCAACCAGGCACGACCCTTCTTAGGGTGTACTCACATTAGGCTATTTGAACCATGCCCAGGTGCATTTGACCCCTATTTCCCGGTTTGTTTGACAAGTGTGAGTGCTCCGACACGCGCCCAGATGCAGTTCAGTTGGTTGGCCATGGCCCGGTGGTACGATTGTAATGTGAGTGCAAAGTGTGCCTGAGCGCGAAACTGAAGACGCGGTGTCACTTTTAAGGGACTGTTTCATATGGATTTATTAATTATTCTTAATTTTTAATGAACACGAACTGTCATAGTTTATCAAAGATACAACCCCCCCCCCGCTGCACGTCAGCTGCCACCTTCAGCAAACCTCCTAATATGTGCAGCACAATGACTTTCATGAAAATTTGTGAGCGTCAAAAGAGATGGATCTGTACAGCAAAAGATTTGACTGTGTGTCACTACATCCCAAACGACTTAAAATAATACAAAACAATATAACTAAAGCAATCTCCACTGTGCTGAGCAAGAGCACTTCTCTTCCTAACTGAACAGTCGCATCATCAATGACGTAAGCGTGCTCGAACTCGGAAGGTAAAAATACAGTGTGAGTGCTGGCCGAGGGGGAGAGGGGAGGGGGGACAATCGCGCTTAGGCACGGTTCAAGGCAACCGTGCCTAGTGTGAGTACACCCTTAGCTTCAGTGGGTGAACTTTAGAGAAGCTGCTGTGTTTAGAAAAGCTGCCGGTTATACAAGGTTCTGAAGTGGAAGTTTATCAATATTAACTGGGTTATTAATGATCTTTCATAAAAGCAGTATCTCAATCATCATTGTGCTACAGTTCTGAATATTTTAGCATTTGGAATAGCAAAACCCTTACATGTCTAATACTGCTTTAAAGTCAGCATTAAATCTAAATTTACTCTTCTTATTTTTATGTGTATATAGTAGTGCTTGTTATAAACAGTGTATCTGTGCTTCATTATTTTGTAAATTATTTGCTCTCATAATCTTTAATGAAATACCATAACCTCCCCTCCCCCTTCAAAATAACTTTTCTTCACTTCTGGTCACATGGAATGCCTTTAGGGCGGAGCTATCACTGGGTCTCCTTTCTGCATTGCTTTTATCCATTCATAAATCTTCATCCACTTTGTTAGCAACACCATCTTCCATCGATTCAATTGGTTCCCAAAGGATGAAATCATGCACCTTCTTACTCTTTTGTGGTCATCTTTGGGTGAACTATCCCTTTAATGCACTAAGAAAAGATAGAATTCCTCAGATACGGAAAATTGGAAAATTCTCAGAAACAATACATTTTCAGTCAATTTCAGATTTTAAACAGATCCCATTTGTCATTTCCTTTCCTGCAGGGTCACCTGTTCATCCTCAAACAGACAGACACGAGACCGTAGAGAGTTCTCCATGCATGACTGATGCATTAAAACATGTCACCTTCTGCCACTTCCGTCAGCACAAGCGCCTGTCGGCAGCCCACCACAAGCACTCTCTACAGGGCAATAAAAACACAAGAGGAATAAACTGATTTTAAAAGGCCAATTGTCTGGTGAAAGTAGGAAAGTGTGAAGTGAAGGAAGAAGAAGGAGGGAGGGGAAGAGAAGGCAGTGTGTGTTACATACCAGAGCGGTGAGATCGAGCGTGTTCAGGACAAGGATCATTTAGAAACACATACCACTCGCATCGGCAAACCCGCACAATGCACACTTTAGTCTTGTACAACATTACAATGTTTTTGAGCTGCCAGGTCAGTGTGCAGGGATTTGAGGCTGTGTGTGTGCTGGTAAAGTTGTTAGCTGTGTTTTGGATAATGGTAGCTGGATTATAGCTGGTCTGAATTGGCCATTAGAGGTGGTAGAATCAGGCAAAATCCAGATGTTCTTATCCACACTCTAAAAATTCTGGGTTATTTTAACCCTAATTTTGGTCAAATATGGTCCAACCCGTTTTTTTATTGTAATTATTATATATATATATATTTTTTTTTTTTTTTTGCTTATTATTATTATTATTATTGTTTTGTTTTGTTTTACTATTAGGTTGGTTTTACCCTTTTTTTTTTCTTTTTTTTAGAGTGCATGGTTATTGTAGTTCTTTCCATTTTAATGAATTTATTTACTGTGTTGTCGTATTTTGTCACGAGTATTAGCTGGAGTACCCACTGGACTCTCTAGAGGGCCCTCCAGCTTCATATACACTCCATCAGGCATTCAAAGGACTACACAACCCATTATGCATTGTGCCAATCAGCCATCTACAGCTGTTAGCAATCTGAACTCTCTCTCTCTTACACACACAGCTGTAGATGGTTGGTTTGCACAATGCATGAAGGAAGTGTAGTCCTGTGAATGGCTGATGGAGTGTATTTGTAGCTGGAGTTCCCTCTAAAGAGTCTAGTGGGTACTCCAGCTAATACTTGTGACAATTGTATATGTATATTTGTCAATACATTGTTGGCATATATCCTAAATACCAAACATGTTTGTTACACATAAGCAGCACATATTTATTAAATAAATGTTTTTTATTTTTATTGCAGTTTTGTTATTTTTGTGCCGTCAAAATACATTACCAGTCAAAAGTTTGGAAACATTATGATTTTTTTAAAACATGTTTGCTCAAGGATTTAAAAAAAGCTTATTATCTGTGTTCATATTTCCCTCATGAATCAGTGACACATTAAATTGATCTGTAATTGAGATTATAAACTTCTATAATGCTAAAATAAAATGCTGGGATTTATCACAGGAGTAAATACCAGTAAAAATAAATTTGCAGATTTGCTTGTTTTAAAATAATACTTCCAAGAAATTACAAAATTACTGTTTGTATAATACTTTTGGTCAAATAAATCCAGCCTTGGTGAGCAAAAGTGACCTCTTAGTGTTGTTTGCCTAGTAAGGTGACATACATTTTGAAAACTTAATATATTCTTTATATAAAAGTGTAATTAATTTGTTCTGTAGTGATGAAAATATCTTTCTTTTTTTACTTTATATTATTATCATCAGTTACTTATTTTTATTTCACTTAAGAAATATGTTTAATTTAGCATTCAATAACTAGTCCCCAGCTAGCACCATCTAGATGACTATCTTTGACCAAGCTTTGCTTTTGTATGCTGATGTTTAACTACTTTTACACCTAAAAATATACTAAGAAGTTAGATTTTTCTGGCCATGTCAGCTGTATTTATGTCAAGAGGTTTTATTACTGTAAATACAGCTATTCTGGCTGTCTGTTAGGACTATCTGTGGCATTGGGTGACGTTAAAACCTGTAGCCCAGATGTTCAAACACTTTATTCTGAGAAAAGCAGCACTTTTTAGCTCAATAGCACGTCCTCTCGCTGATCTGTCTCTGTGCACTGATGGTTTAAGGATTTTTTTGCTCACAATTGACCTTCCAAAATAAACAGAGGTGTTAGAGTACATGTTTAAAACAGGCCTGACTATTTAATTGTATTATTTGAAATGAGGAGAAACTGATTTAATGAACTGAACACATATGTCAGTACTTGTGAGAAAAGTCTAAATATATGTATATTAATAATCTATCTCTAATATGTTATATTATTGTGGCATTATTAAAGGGATAGTTCACCCAAAAATGTAAAGTGATAAGACATTGTTAGACATTGTTTGGGTTTTGTTCTTTTCTTTTTTTTAGCGCCACCCACGTCCCTTCTGCCAGCTCTCTTGTCCCCCCATCCCCGTCTTTGTGTTTGTCCCAACCATATTCTATTTTGATTAACTCATTGTTGTTTTCACTTGGGAGGCATAAATACATTTTCAGTTTTTGGTACATCTGCTTTTGGTTGTCTTTACACTTCACTCACTATATATATCAAACTTCATTTTAATTGTAACTTTAAATGTCAAACCCCATTTACCCTAGACCAAGATAAGGAGTTTGTAACATTTGGGGGGGGCTTGTCCGGGATCGTATGCCAAACCTTTATGTGTTTCTTTATTCTTCTGAACACAAAAGAAGATATTTTGAAGAAAGCTGAAAACTGGTTGACTTCCGTAGTAAGAAAAAACAAATACTATGGAAATAAATGTTTAAAGATTTCCAACTTTCTTTAAAATATCATAATTTATGTTCAACAGAAGAGAGAAACAGATTCGGAACAACTGAAGGATGAACAAGTGATGACAGAACTTTCATTTTGGGGGGAACTGTCTCTTTAAGGAAGCATTAAACAGCTTAGAAGTCATATTGTTTGATTTATTTTAATATATTATTTGTTTTATTTGAACATAAGGCTATCACAGTTAATGGGGTGTAACGAATTGTTCAGTTTAATTGTTATTTGTTATTTTCAACACTTAATTAACACTTGATTTTGAATATAACGAACAATATCCTCTCTATATTGCTCTCTTTGTTCATTCTTTTAGTAAGAAGTTATTTTACTCATACATATGGTGATTTACACCTCTTAATTGTGTCGGTGTTCCAGCTGCAGCAGGAAAGAGGCTTTGGGCAGCTCAGATTTTCTCTGATTGTTTAATCTTTTAAGCAAGGCTTTGTTGAGTCAACATAAATTGTGTAGTCAAAGCTTTTCTCGGTTTCCCTTCATTATACACGATCGTGTAAGCGCGGAGCAGTGAAGCAGATGGCATTTTATGCTCTCTATTTTTCTTCTGATTGTTTCAACAGCTGAACTTGAAGCCCCTCGTGTTAGCAGTGGCTGAAAGGTAGAGTTACACACAGCCGTCTGTGAGGCTTCTCACATATAAGTCATGAATGAATATTGAAAGCTTGCTATTTATTCATCACTGTGTCATTGCACAGTTCCACTATATACTTGAAGTCAAAATTAATAGCCCTCCTGTGAAAGTGTTATTCTTTTTCAAATATTTGCAAAGTGATGTTTAACAGACCAAGGAAATTTTCACAACATTTCCTATAATATTTTTTTCTTCCTGGGAAAATCTTATTTTCTTTAGTTTGGCTGGAATGAAAGCAGTTATAACTTTTTTTTAAAACAATTATGAGGTCAATATTATAAGAAATGTAGATGTTTTCGATTGGCTACAAAACTACTGTTATCCAATAACTTGCTTAATTATCCTAACTTGCCTAGTTAACATAATAACCTAGTTAAGTCTTTAAATTTCACTTTATTCAGCTGAAAACTAGTACAAAATAACTAGTAAAATATTATGTACTGTCATCACGGCAAAGACAAAAGTAATTAGTTATTAGAAATTAGTTAGTAAAACTAATGTAAAAAAACTCTTTGTTAAACAACACTTGGATAATATTTTCAAAAGAAAATGATTCAAGACAATGATTCAATAGCTCATTCATGAAAGGAATATTTAAAGGGATAGTTCACCCCAAATTGTTCTGTAATCATTTACTCACCATTCAGTTTTTTTCCAAATCTGATTGAGTTTCTTTGTTCTGTTGGAAAAAACAGCCATTGACTTCCATTGTATTTTATTTTCTACTATGGATCTCAATGGCTGCTTTCTTTATAACATTCTTCTAGGATATTTGTTTGAACTATCCCTTTAATTCCTGAGTGAATCAGCTGATTGAATGAATCGATTGAATATGACTCAATGTACTAGTCTTTGGGACACTATCACCACCTACTGGCAGTTTTGGTTTCTTATTTAGATTATTGTTACATTTAAAAATAAATAGTACATTTAAGTAAGAGCTGACCCAAAAAAAAAAAATGTTATAAGTAATCACCCTCATGACATTCTGTCTTTTGCAGAACATAAAACAAATATAGAAAATTTTCATTCAAGTATCATTGTAACTACTATTAAAGATCCATAGTTCATGGTAGGATATTTTAGCCTAAGATCAGTTTATTGCATATTTTATTTAAATAACATTTATTCATTATGATATGTTTAGACGACTCATTCATTCACTCATTCATTAATTTTCTTTTCGGCTTAGTCCCTTTATTAATCTGGGGTCGCCACAGCGGAATGAACCGCCAACTTATCCAGCATATGTTTCACGCAGCGGATGCCCTTCCAGCTGCAACCCATCACTGGGAAACATCTATACACACTCATTCACACACATACACTACGGACAATTTAGTCTACCCAATTCACCTATAGCGCATGTCTTTGGACTTGTGGGGGAAACCGGAGCACCCGGAGGAAACCCACGCGAACACGGGGAGAACATGCAAACTCCACACAGAAACGCCAACTGACCCAGCCGAGGCTCGAACCAGCGACCTTCTTGCTGTGAGGCGAACGTGCTACCCACTGCGCCACCGTGATGCCCTATTTTACGTTTCATTATACTTTTTATAATTACACATAATTCATACAATTTTACTCGTTTGAAAATAGCATATTCTTCTAGCCTTCTTAAAAGACTCTTGTTAATATACTGTATTGTTATAGTAGTAGACAGTTTTTTGTCTTCTTTTGCTTGTTTTTGAAAGGTTTTTGTTACTTTGATGAAATTCTAGTGTTGCAGGCCAGACATCGGTGTGCTTTTATTTCATCTGCAGCAGACACTGAGGTATTTTCCCATCGATGTCTCTCTCTCTCTCTTTTAAATCTCACTAAATCACTATGCAAATAACAACCACATAATCAGTAAAATCCCTTGATGGAGCTCCAAAAGAGGCGAACAGGCCTGCATTCAACTATTTCGCTGCTTCATGAAGGAGACGCCCCATTTGAAAGAAGAAATCACCTAATTCCCTTTGACATCACTTGTGTTTTTAAGCTCTGTTTCATAGCCACTGGCATGTGTCATTTGTTTGGATCTGCATGACTAGGAACAGTGATTCAATCACAAAAAAATGTTGAGTTTGACATACACAAACGATGTGTTTTGAACAAATGCAATGTCAATACATGTCACTGAGTCATTGTTCAGCTAAACCACTACTTTATAGTGAAGAGCACTGCACTTGAAGGATTAATGGATCATTTCAAACTTAAATGAGATGTGTGCTTGGGTTATGGGGTGGTTGAATGTGTGCCATGCTCTGCTTGGTTCAGTTCAAGTGTCTGAGAGCGATTTACCAACTTCTGACTTATGTGAAAGCTTTAAAATAAAAAATTATTCACCATTTTCTCACACCAAGTAGTTTGTTTATGATTTTTTATAGTGAACTATTTAAACTGCAGTTACCATGGTAACCATTGACATTCATATTAGGAAAATAAAGACAGTCAGTGCTGTCTGCAACATTCTTCAAAATATCTTTTTTTGTGTTCAACAAAAAAAGAAACCCATAGGCCTGAAACAAGTAGAGGGCGAGATAATGATAACAAATTAAATTTTTGCACAGGAGATTTTGAAGGTCACAGCGATAGGTGGCGATAAGTGACTATCTATAAGTATTAAATCAATAATTAATTCAATCGATTCACTCGACGAATAAAGACACGGTCACACTGGACCTTTCGCCCCACAGACTTCCATTCATATGCATGCGAATGCGTCAGACCAGAAACTCATGCGACAAGTTTCGCAGTTCGCTGCGTTGCAAAGTTCAAGCTTATTATCCATGCAATGATTTTATTAGTAAGTTTAAGAAAGGTTTTTCACCCTTGTGCTGGTTTTGTAAAATGGAGCCGGAAACAATTCTCCATTTATTTTTCAATTGCAGTTACACAAAATGGTTTTGGTACCAAGTTTCCTTATTACTTTTTGAAGTGTATTATAAATTTATCAATATAACTGATCAAATGGTTTTATTTATGGATTGCAACTCTGGATAATTGGAAATGGACAAAATAACAAAAATTCTTATTTTATTTGGAAAGTTCCACATCCACAAAACAAAATGCATGCTGACTGTACCAAATTGTAAACTATTTTTCATTGATCTAAAAAATGTTTATGATTCCCTGACTTCTATACAGAGTAATCCCAAAGCTCTAAGACATCCCAACTGCTGAAAAAAATACTAAATGTACATGATTACTTTTTGTTGTTAACTCCCTTGTATATTGTTATGTATAATTCTGTAGTCCCCTGTTTAATCAATAAAAAAATTCTAAAAATATATATATAAAAAAATTCAAGCTTCGTAAACTCTGATCTGCGAAATCGCATCACGTGATTGCGTGAGACCAATCGAAGATCAGAACATGACCTCTGGACAAAAATGTAAAATATGGACCAATCGCTCCCTTTTTTAAATGTCTAATCATCTTGTTTAATCCCGCCCCTTTTCGCAGCGCCGTACGACAGAATTTTGCATGCTCAAACTCTAGTGTGACCGCGGCATCATTCGAGAGCAAAACAAACGCCCGAGTCATTGAACCAATTCATTCAACAAAGCTGATCCATTCAATGGATTTTAACAACTGTACAATTCAATTCAATTCAATTCATCTTTATTTCTATAGCGCTTTTACAATGTAGATTGTGTCAAAGCAGCTTCACATAGAAGATTATAGTGAATTGGAATGGTGTCCGTTCAGTTTTTAGAGTTTAAGTTCAGTTCAGTTCAGTGTGGTTTAATTTTCACTGCTGAGAGTCCAAACACTGAAGAGCAAATCCATCGATGCGCAGCTCTACAGGTCCAGAACCATGCAAGCCAGTGGCGACAGCGGCAAGGAACGAACTTCACCAATTTGCGAAAGTGAAGGAAAAAAAACCTCGAGAGAAACCAGGCTCAGTTGGGCACGACCATTTCTCCTATGGCCAAACGTCTTGTGCAGAGCTGCAGTCTAGGCGCCGGAGGCTGGTGAACGTTGGACGTCGGAGAAGACTCGTCTCTCACTGGGGTCTCACAGGAATCAGTCCTTTTCTCTCCACTCCTCCATGACCACCACAGCAGCTCCTCAGGATACGGCCCGGTCTGGGATTATGGAAACCTTGGGATCATCTCTTCACAGGTCTTGGATTGCATTAGTGGCACTGCATAGTCTCTGGGGGCCTCGGGATGAGTATCCCCAGGTGGAAATAGAGAATGAAGAGAATAATTAGCGTAGCTGCTGTTCATAGTGTATATAAACGAGATGCAAAAACCTGCGTGGAGCAGATTCATGCATCATACCGTTATGCAATGCATTGAGTGTATGCTTTACTAAAAAGATAGGTCTTTAATCTAGTTTTGAACAGAGAGAGTGTGTCTGAGCCTCGAACATTATCAGGAAGGCTATTCCAGAGTTTAGGAGCCATAAATGAAAAGGGTCGACCACCTTTACTCGACTTTGCTATTCTAGGTACTACCAGCAGCCCTGAGTTTTGAGATCTTAAAGAGCGGGTTGGATTGTAGCGAGACAGAAGGTTGGTTAGATAAACAGGTGCTAAATTATTTAAAGCTTTATAGGTAAGAAGCAATATTTTATAATCAATACGGAACTTAACAGGCAGCCAGTGTAAGGAAGATAAAATTGGGGTGATATGATCATATTTTCTAAACCTGGTAAGAACTCTGGCAGCTGCATTTTGTACTAGCTGAAGTTTATTAATAGAGGATGCTGGGCAACCAGCGAACAGAGCATTACAGAAATCCAGCCTAGAAGTCATGAAAGCATGAACTAGTTTTTCTGCATCTGAGATGGATAGCATACTTCGTAACTTAGCGATATTTCTCAGATGAAAGAAGGCTGTTTTTGTGACATGGGAGATAGGATTTTCAAAGGTTAAATTGCTGTCTAGTATAACACCCAGATCTTTTACAGTAGAGCTAAAGCTAACTTTGTGTCCCTCTAATTGCAGGTCGAGTTGTGAGATCTGCTGCGTACAGGATTTAGGCCCAATAAGTAATAATTCTGTTTTGTCTGAATTTAAGAGAAGGAAATTGTTGGTCATCCAGTCTTTAACATCTTTAATACATTCAGTTAGCTTAGACAGTTCAGATGTCTCATCAGGTTTTGTTGAAATATATAATTGAGTATCATCTGCATAGCAGTGAAAGCTGGTCCCGTGTCTTCTTATAATGTCTCCCAGGGGTAGCATGTATATTGTAAACAGCAAAGGGCCTAAAACTGATCCTTGAGGCACCCCATACTGTACTGGTCTGACCTGAGAAAGCTGTCCATTTATATTTACAAACTGGTAACGGACAGTTAAGTATGACTTAAACCATAGTAGAGCCTGTCCCCGGACACCTGTAGAATTTAAGCGATCTATGAGGATATTGTGGTCGATGGTGTCAAATGCAGCACTGAGATCAAGTAAAACTAATAACGAGATGCACCCTTGGTCAGCAGCTAAGAGTAAATCGTTGGTTATTTTCACTAATGCGGTTTCTGTACTGTGATGAGGCCTGAAACCTGACTGAAACACATCAAAAACATTGTTCATCTGCAGAAAGGAGCATAATTGGGCAGAAACAACTTTTTCTAGTATTTTAGACATAAATGGAAGATTTGAAATAGGCCTATAATTAGCTAAGTTGCTGGGGTCCAGTTGTGGTTTCTTAATAATAGGCTTAATAACAGCTAGCTTGAAAGGATTTGGAACATGGCCTAAAGATAGAGAAGAGTTGATGAGTTTAAGAAGAGGTTCTCCTATTACAGGTAGCAATCCTTTCAGTAATTTAGTTGGAATTGGGTCTAACATACATGTAGCTGGTTTAGAAGCATTTATAAGTTTATCTAGCTCTTCCTGTTCTATGAAGCACTGTAGATTATTTTGGTTCAGCGGAATGTTTAATGGATCTGAAGTATAAGGCGGTGCCGAAAGTTTAACATCTTCTATTTTCTGTCTGAAACCTTCTATTTTATCGCTGAAGAAATTTATGAAGTCATCACTACTAATTTGCGGTGGGACATTTTGTTCCAAAGATGACCGATTATTTGTTAATTTAGCAACGGTGTTAAATAAAAATCTAGGATTGTTATGATTATTTTCTATCAGTTTGCGGAGGTGCTCAGCCCTGGCGGATTTTAGAGCCCTCCTATAGCTGGACATACTATCTTTGTACGCAATTCTAAAGACCTCTAATTTAGTTTTTTTCCACTTACGTTCCAGGGCACGGGTTGCTGTTTTGAAAGCGCGAGTATGACTGTTATACCATGGTGTAGTTTTATTCTCTCTAACCTTTTTTAATTTGATGGGTGCCACAGTATTTAGTGTGTTAGTAAAGATAGCATCCATACTGCTGATTACTACATCAAGGTCATTTGCGTTTGCGGGTGCATTTAGAAATAGAGAAAGATCAGGTAAGTTATTTGTGAATTCATCTTTAGTGGACGGGACGATAGTTCTACCAGGGCGATATATCTGTGCAGGTCTGCTAATTTCAGGTAAACATAGCTTATATAGTAAGAGGTAGTGGTCTGTTATATCATCGCTTTGTGGTATAATGTCTACATCAATGACCTCAATTCCATGAGACAAAATTAGATCTAATGTATGCTTTAAGCGATGGGTTGGACCAACAACGTTTTGCTTTATCCCAAGTGATTGTAGTAAATCTGTAAACGTGAGCCCTAATGTATCGTTAGCGTCATCTATGTGAATGTTAAAGTCTCCTACAATTAGTATTTTATCAGTTTTAACTAGTAAGTCAGAAATAAAATCCGAAAACTCTTTTGGAAAATTGACATAGGGTCCTGGGGGTCTATATATGGTGATTAAAGCGAGAGATAATATAGGTTTTTTCATAATATCCGGAAGCATAACATTAAGTGCCAATACTTCAAAAGAGTTAAACATAAGTCCGTTTCTCTGATTAACATTAAGAATATCACTAAAGATTGATGCAACTCCACCACCACGACCAGTCTGACGAGCTTCATGCTTATATAAGAATCCTGAAGGAGTTGCTTCATTTAAACTAATATAGTCATTTTGTTTCAGCCAGGTTTCAGTGAGACAGAGTGCATTAAGATTGTTGTCTGTTATTATTTCATTTATGATAAGTGCTTTAGGTGCTAGTGACCTGATGTTTAGGAGACCAAGCTTTAAAAAATTAGCATTTCCACTTTTTTGCAGTTTTTCTGGTTTGATTCTTAATAGATTTTTTCTAGAGCACACAGTAGGTTTATTTCCTGATCTAATAATATGAGGAACAGACACAGTCTCTATGGGGTTAGCCAGATATGCATTACTGTGATTTGAGCGGGACGAGCAAGAGTCTATATTGCTAAAATGTGAATTTTCACTTACTAGTCAGATAGAACGAAGCATCTGAAAATCAGAACGAAAATCAGCTTGGAAATCGTTGGCCGAACAAAAATGGACGAAGTATGTGTTCTCTGAAATGTAAGTTGGTCAATATTAACTTATGTTTAATTAGTTGTATAAACAAAATATCACACAATCATTTAGCCACATTACAGCTGAGTGAACGTAACTAATGTTACTCGTTTTCAAATTAGCTCGCTAATGTAATTTGGTCTAAGATTATTGTGATCTTTTAAAGTTACTGATACATACCCTTGTTTAAAATAAGTTACATGTCCGTTTTGAACTGTTAAAAGCTTGTCGAGTTTGTAGGTATATGTGTGTGTTCCACTTTCAGTTCCAGTGTTGTACTTTATACGGCTTGTGTGGTAGCCTATATTACAGGCCTACTGTATATGCTAAAGAATGTGTTTAACGTTAGCCTCCCGAGTGTATAACTCATACTTTTCTGTAGCGGTGACAGCAGCTCTGTCCTTGACCCTGCTATATATACCGAGTTTATAAACATATTCATAAGATTCTGGATAAATATTTCCTCAGAGAGAAGGGCATGAACAGCATTGCTTTCCTCCCTCAACACAGTACCCAATGCCATACATACTGTTTATTAAGTGACAGAAAAATAACATTCCTTTCATCTGCCACCCCTTCACATGTGTCAGTGATTGCCTTATTATCATTGTTTAATCAGACAATCAGACTAGACCACATCTATAGACAGCACTTTGTGATTAGTGCATGTGCTCACAGTGTAATGGGTACTTAATATGCAGGAGATGTTCAAGTCAACCCTATGAAGATTCAATATTCTTGTACATTTTCTCTATCTCTCCCCAAATTAGTCTTTTCAGTGGCGGCACGGTAGCTCAGTGGTTTGCACTGTTGCCTCAAAGCAAGAAGGTCGCTGGTTTGAGTCCCGGCTGGGCCAGTTGGCATTTCTGTGTTGAGTTTGCATGTTTTCCCCATGGGTTTCCCCCTCAGTTCACAGACATGCGGTATAAGTGAATTGAATAAACTAAATTGGCCGTAGTGTATGAGTGCGTGTGTGAATGTGAGAGTGTATGGGTGTTTCCCAGTGCTGGGTTGCAGCTGGAAGGGCATCCGCTGCGTAAAACATATGCTGGAATAATTGCCGGTTCATTCCGCTGTGGCGACCCCTGATAAATCAGAGACTAAGCCGAAGGAAAATGAATTAATCAAGTTAGTCTTTTCATAACTGTATATTCACTATGTATTTATCTATAATTTATTTAATTCTAATATTGCATCTACAGTAATGCATGACTATTTATTACTGAATTATTAATACAATTGTTTATTTGTTTATACATTGATAGATTGATCAAGTCACTAATTACATAAGTAGTTAATTATTCCATTATAATATAAATAATGTTATAATAAATGTATATTTTTATATGTATTTTAGTAATAAAATCTGATATTAGTAATAAAAATACATTTGTCTTAAAAATAATAATGTATATCATTTATTTAATAATAAATATAAAAAGATTTAAATATTATATTAAAAATAATATAATTGAATTTAATTATTATTAACTAAATTGTGAATTAAACACATTAGTATTTGATATGTTATTTGAAAAGAATTGTTAAAAAACCCGATACATTATTCACTTGTCTGTTAAATTGCAGCACTAAAGATAGACAGTAAAGTTAACAACCCCTGCACAGCAACAACTCCATCTACTGAGCTGACATCAAGCACTTAATGAGTTTGAACGGATCCCATAAATTCCTAATCATGACTTCTGCAATGGCTGATAAGCTGCATTGTGCGCTGCACTAAAGCGTGCTCTCAAAGCGCTAATATCCATCCACACTTTCTCTCGCTGTTACATGGTTTGCAGTAAATACTGTGGTGACAAAGGAATGACATGGAGTTTCGGTTAAACCAATCCCGACTTTTTTGCTTTCAAGCTTCCTAGTTCTCTCATCTGCGTTGCGGCAAGTATAATTATCTGTTCGCATTAACACCATACCACATCGACCTATTAACATTCACGCTGGCGCACATGATTTATGTGGTTGACCCACTGTCTTTTGTGGGGACGTTTCCATTCCTGTGGGGAACGAACCCCCCTCCAGTTCTGTACTGAAAACATCCTGTATGTGTGTGTGTGTCAGTATCCATTTCACACACACACAGATATCATCCTACCAAAAGACTTATCAGCTGTTATTCTTCTAAAGCGAGATTAGCTTCCCCTCCTCCTCCTCATGTCATAGATAAGACCGCCACACACAAGGCTCTTGCAGTAAATCATTATGGCCAATGGCTGCATGTGGACTCGCTGCTGGGTACATATTCTGTGAAGAGACGAGCCACTCCACAAAGAGCTTTTGATGTGGTGAATCTATTATTTACATTAGGGGATATTGGAAAAAACTGACATTGCGATATTTTGTTTTTCTGCAAGATTTCTATTGCGATATGAATAGAATTACACAAGATTCACAATTTTGCATTGATTGTGATGATTTTGTTGGGGAGTGCATCTGCATAAAATATACAAAATGATAAAAAAATACACAAAATAATACCATTTAAAGCACAGATGAAAATAATAGAACAAAAATAAAAATGAAATAAACAACACTATGGTTTTCAGTGGAGTCCAATCGCCAACCTGATGTCACCAAGTACGACATGTTCCTGGATTAACATCTATGTTGATCCTGGAACAACATTCCAATCAGCCAATCAGAATTAAGGGATATGTTTACCGTTTATGTTAAGTTTAGGCTTACAGTTAGGTTTATGCACTTCTACATGATTGTTATCCAATTATTATTCCCCTCTGATTTTGGGCTAGGGAATAGGGTGGGTGTGATTTTGCCAAGTACGATGCGATCCTGGATTAACATCTATGTTGATCCTGGAACGTCATTTATGTTCGAAAATGTAATCCATACCTATTCCCTACCCCTAAACCCAACCATAACTGTATATTATTCCCAAAATCAGAGGGGAATAATAGTTGGATTACAATCATGAAGTACATAACCCTAACTATAAACCTAAACTTAACATAAACTTTAAACATATCCCTTAACTCTGATTGGCTGATTGGAATGTTGTTCCAGGATCAGCATAGATGTTAATCCAGGAACATGACCTAATTGGTGAAATCACACTTATCTAGGGAATAGGCATGATTTCTCGTCGAGGTGAAAAGTTGTCTCGTAAGTTGTGATGTTATGATGGAGCGTGAGGGTGAAATTAGCCTTGAAGATTGGAGGCAGGATTGGATTTGTTCTGCAAATCAAGTGCTTTGCACACACCTGGCAACCCAGGCTGGCCTCGGAGTTGCGCTTGTCACTCGGTTGGGCTGGCGGGTGTGATGTAACCGCTTTTTTACCGCCGTTCAGCGGGTGCCGCGTCCAACATAGGCTACAACTGCAGCCTCACACATTATGGTTCGTATCCATGCAATGGAATAGCACTTCAGATATGATGAAAGTCATAATCATCGTAAACACAAATGGAATTAAGACGTGGAGCATTCTTATTTTAGTCGCATTATTGAAGTGCAGATATGTAAACGCTGTAGTCAAACTATTAACACCTTGAAGGACTTTTAGCCGCATTTTGCGACAGGACATACACACCTAGCGAGTCAGTAAAGCACCACAGACACACACATTTCTAAACGTGCGCAAACAAACACACACACTCACTGAATGATCTCCTGGAGACTCATTGTCACATCATCATCATCATCACGGAACGCATGTTTATGCTGTCCGGGAAAAGCTGAAGTTTTAGTTTTTTTCATTGGCGTGCGGTATCAAACTCCATTAAAACAACTCTCTCCTATCAGTCCTTACTTCACATTCGCATGATCGCATCCAGTAGCTCAGAGTGAGTCACGGGGGCATAAATGAAATCTTGATAAATGAAAGTGAAACTGATTTATTAAATTAAAAATTAAATACAAAAAATTACACATATATTTTTTTTAGTTCAATATGTGGAAAGAAGTTTGATTTATCATTTGAAATTGTACAGAGGTGAAGCCAGTCAGTAGAGTTTATAGATAAATATTTAGCAGTGTTTGCATGTCCTTTACGACATAGAATTCATTTAAATAGAAATAAAATACCATTCATTACAATGTTTTTAAAAAGCACCTAAATTGTTTTTTCTGTTTTGTGATTTTTTTTCTAGTTCAGTAAAAATCTATTTTCCATTCATATATTAGCAAATATTTTGCTAATATAAAAAAAATTATATATAAAACGATTATTTTCCATTCACATAGGCTATTAGCAAAATATTTAGCAGTGTTTGCATGTCCTTTACTGTGTATAATTCATTAAAATAGAAGTAAAATAACATTCATTACAAGTTGATAAAAAAAAGCACCTAAATAGTTTTGCGATTTTGTTTTTTGTTTTGTGTTTTTTTTTCAGTTGAATAAAATACTATTTTCCATTCATAAATTTCATCATTGAGGATTTCTTAAAAATAGTGTAAAAATCTCGTCTCGTTCTCGTGAACTCAATCTCATATCTCGTCTCGTCTTGTGGAGTAGGCATCTCGTCACACCCCGTAAAGCAGAAAACTTTATAATGTCTTGTGTCCAAATTAACTTGAAATCTCTTGAGATCCTGCAATATAACTATTGTAGATTTGCACACTGCGATATCGATGCTAAAACGATACATTGTGCAGTAAATTTGGCTTCACCTACTGTAGCTTTAGTTGATGATAGTAGAGTGTATTTGGTCCTGTCCGCTTTTTCCAGCAGCATTGGTTTCTGTAGATTGTTTTTCACATTTGCACTGTTACAAGTCTTTGTAAAGAGCATCATAAGCCTCAAACCAACCAGCCTTGAGGTGGTTAAATAAATTTTGCCATTTACTTCAGCTCCGTCTGTCAGGTAAGGGTCATTTTATGTGTGGTGTTTTTAAAACAACCTCTTACAAGATTCTCTATAATGTTGCACAATTTCAGATTGGTTTGTTCCATTTGTTCTCGGGTGTTGAAAATGTCCTCTTCCCAGTGGGAGTTTTTGACTGGAATGCTTCCACAAGACATCTGACCCAGACATTTGATGGAACTGCAATGAACAAAAAACAGATTTCAGAATCCAATATTGCTGCTTAGCACATCAACAGAAGTTAAACAGCAGTAAAGCCCAAAGACCATTCATGATAGTCCACACAATGTCCTTGTGATGCTGTTTTCATCATCAGGAGTGTCTGCTGATGTTTCCAACTCAATTTTGGTGTCAATACAGACACTGCATGTACATACAATAGTGTACCATTTAAAGATTAGAGCAAAGAAGCCATACAAAACCAAAAGCTAAAAAAGAAGATATAAAACACTTGTTGAGTGCCTTGTTCTAACCTTTAATTAAATGGTAGATTCTCTACCTGTACTTTTCTTCTTCTATCACTCAATGAAACTGTCCTGTAAATCAGTGGTTAAATCCTCCCTTATGACCTCCCACTCTGCAGATTTTGCATTCCTCTGTTCGCCTGATCACCTGATTTATGAGATCCATGAAGGAACTGTGTTACTTGATTAACAAACTCCCTACATAGTGTTCACTGCTTTCTACCCCCTGGCCCCTGCACATGGAAAATCAGCTGCATTTGAATTTTAGTTCATTAAAAAAAAGAAAAGATTTGCTCTACACTTCATGTAAATCTTATTACAGAAGTGTGAAGGGTTATTTAATCGTAATCAGCAGCTCTGCATAAAAGTTATGTCTCGCACACTTTAATACCCTTTGAATTGAACAAGCTTTTTTCGAATTAGAATCATGGCAAAATATTTTGTGATGGGTTGAATAGAACCAACCTCTGAAGTAGGGCTGCACGACATTGGAAAAATGTAACATTGCGATATTTTGTTATTCTGCAATATATATTGTTATATATTAACACAATTTTATCAGATGACTTGAATATTTCTATTTGGAAAGAATTTATCATTTTAGATTGATTGGGGTGATTCTGTAGGTGTATAAACAATACAAACATAGATAAATACAATCAAGAAAAAGATACAAATGAAATAAACAGCTTTTTATTGTTTTCCGAGAAGTCTAGCAGCATTCAGATACAGTAATTGAATAATCAAATGTAAAATATAACTGTATAGTCTTTGTTGTATAAATAATTCAATAAAATAAATTATTATTAAAGTTACAAACAGTAACATTTCTTAATGTTACCTGAATGCTTTTAAAATCTTCATACTGTCACAATAATCCGATGATTATAATCCCATATCTTGCTATGTGACTATTGTGAATGATCACATTGCGATATTGATGCTGAAACTATTTATTGTGCAGCCCTGCTCTGAAGTGGTAAGAGAAATAATCAAAATGTGTAGAGCAGGGGGTCAAGAGGACCAGGATGGAGAACTGCTGCTCTAAATGTCCAGTACATTTTAAAAAAGCAATTTTACTGTGCATATGTCAAACTTTTAAAAGTTTGAAATTACTCTACAAATGCTTTCAATGCAGTACCAAAACCAGTATACATTTGTACCTTTAAAAACTACAAAGGTTAACATTTTGAGAAGGTACCACCCCCAATGACTGATTTTGTACCTTAAGTTCTAAGAGTGAAGGAAGAGAAAAAAATCTTTAATGCCCTTTTACTCCTGCGCCAATCATGGGTCCTCTGGATTGTGATCACCCAGCAGCAAGTGCTCTATTCCTTTACTGTCTTTGCTCATCTCCATTATGGTGTATGGCAGCAAGGCCTTCAGTGAATGGCAGTGACACCTCCATCACCTCATGGACAGCAAGCCCCCTTCATGTTCTGGCAGAGGGCAGCAAGTCTATTCATTCCTCGGTTCTTCCGGCACCTAAATCATCCATGGTGTTAGACTCTGCTTCTTCCATGCTCACTGGCACCACAGAATCCCCCAGCCACTTAAGGATGACTGAAACACAAACTTTAACAGAACTTCAACATAAAAAAGTTCCTCATTGAGACTTGAGACCAGAGAGGCACACAGGTGACACTTGTCACAATCTGGGTTTCCATCACCCTGGGTTAATGCACAATTTGAAGTATTAAATGAGAAACAAGTGATTGAATTTTTTTAAATTGCTTAATTCCCATTCTAACAACTTGATAAAAATGCTCATAATTCACTTTTGGGATATTGTGAACTTTTGTGAAAAGATTAGCTTCATGTTTGGATCGTGAGGTATGCTTGTCTTCTCCAATTATTTAGGGGCTGTTTACATAACGTTTTCAGCCTATAATGAGAAAGACTTTTCATTTCCATGACAACAGTGTTCTCAAAATGTGTCACAATGCAGAAGTTTTTGAATAGCCTGCTGTTGTCATGTGCGTGTAAACACCCGAAAACGAGAGTCATGATGATCTCATGTGCATGCATAGTACATGTTTAGGAATGCGTAGTTTAAAGGCAAATGCAAACAAACACACAATAATGGCGGCTTACATGGTAGTGTTGTTGCTCAAGTGTTTTCTAACGCTTCATCAGCAAAGTGTGGATTTATTTCACATGACAACTAACAGTGCAGTCACATCATACTGTACATACATGGCAAATTCTACAATCACACCAGTGCTGAGCCACCAGCAGCACATTGTCACTTCCTTACAGGTATCGTTTACTAGCAAGGTGACAGTGCCAAATACTGGCCTGGGATACAGTACATATGTAATGCAGCATTTTTCAGTTAAGTTTCCTTTATTTTGTCATTCAAAACATCATGGCAGATGTAATGCAGAACGAGATTACGTTACATCGACACCCAGCAAGAACATAAAAAAAAAAATCATCAGAAAACAATTTAAAAACCTAAATAATATAATAAACCATAATAAATACGCTTTTGTAATTTAATAAATATATAAAAATATAGTTATATATAATATAAACCCATTTAAAAATCACAGAAAGGAATGAATAAATACTTAAATTTTTATTGCACAGTTTGTTATAATAGTTATGATATTGACAATATGTGCTAATTTAACTGTTTACGCACTTTTGTTACATACTGGCAGTAATATTTCAAATGTGGTCTTGTTCAAAAGTCTTATAATAACTGGATAAAAATGAAAACTGCACTGATCTGCTCCTCAGGCTTTGGTACCGCATGCCTGATGGCATGAGCGTGAGTAGACTATGGCCGGGGTGGGTTGGATCCCTTAATAGGCTATTTGCCCTAGACAAGCATTTTTGCAGATGTGTAAATGCACATCATTTTGAAACCATTGTTGTGTAAATGGAAAACTTTTTTTAAAATACAACAAAAATCTATTTTTCTGTATTTGTCTACATTGTTGTAAACGTAGCCTTAGACTGCTTATTCATCCACTTCTTACCAGTCAACAACCGCTGAACTCAAGTCCCGTTGTTCTTTTCTTTTATTTTTTGATAATCAGTTTCAACTAATGCATGTCACAATACAGATCTGTTCTAAAAAAAGAACAGATCTGGAAAAAAAAGATCTGTTCTACTTTGGTTTCATCACAACTTAAAAACCTGAAATGGCCACCCTGGTTCTGATGTATTTCATTATGCAATAATATGAAAAATGAATGTCTCGTATAGAAGAATTTCCATTCATGTACCACAGATTATGTTTCAGGTCTTGCTGTGAGATTTCTGTATCTCTTTTACAGCGGGCCCTGTAATCAAGTCATTGCTTTTTTTAGTATGATTAGCATCTTCTCCTCAAATCCATCCTTTCCCTTTCATCCTCTAATGACAGACCTGCTCCTCATTATGGAATTTCAAAGCCTGCCAGACCCCAAACCCAAGCAGCCACATCTTCCACCCAAAACAGACAGCTCTCGTGAGCTTTTCTGTGTGGGAACGGGGGTGGTCGAGGGCTGCTTTCACCTCAGAAATGCACACAGACCAATCTATCCCATCCCTGGAAATGGAGTTCAACCATTAGCCTCATCATTTCATGTTCATCTACAGAAGAACCGCCATAAAACCGCAGTCAGCTCTTGTCAGGCAAGTAACATTTAGACATGTTGTGCTGAAGGAGAGCTAATTGGGCAGTGCCATTAAAAATGATGTCTGGCAATGTAACTTTATAATAGAGTAAGGGCTGCTTTTGGGTGGCATGAGGATCCATCAACCTCGAAAACCCTTTTGGAGATAAGAAAGAGGAAGCATATGCCACATGCCACAAAAACAAGCCCTCATTGTGAAGAAAGTGGTTCAGGTCATGTGCGTGTGCTTGAATTTAAAAGATAGGAAGAGATGCTGGCATGCTTTGTAGCATCTGAAAGTAGAGGGACCCTTCTTCCTGCTTTCCTGTCAGCGACATTCCAAGCAGCATTCCGGCTTTTTTAAATGCTTACTCTTTGGAAAGCATGTTTCTGCCCGCAGCAGGAATCATGGGGGGTGATGGCGTGTGTGTAGAAGAATTAAGTGAGAGTAAGAAAAAGGTCAGCAAGTAAAGGAAGAGTGAAACACACATTGGCTCTCCTTTATATTTCACACAAGCATCTTCTGGCCTCTCTGCTTGAGTTCACGAAACACAATGGCTCATTTATGGGAAGTTCTTTGTGATACTGCTGTGTGTGATACATACTTCATTTCCTTTTCCTCTTTCCCTGAATTCTCCCACAATTCATCTACAGGACAATGTGAATATCAGTTTGCGATGTTCTCAAAAGTCAATGAGACAATTGTGTCCAATAATAAAAATGTGTTATCCTTTAAGTCAGTGGTCCTCAACCTTTTTATCACTGCGGACCGGTGAACGCTTCACAATTTTACCGCAGACCCGGGGGGGCTAGGGTTTCGTAGGTTGTTAGGTGCTAGGTCAACCGTTTTCTCAGAGGATGACAAGCTGACAAAACATTGCTGTCACTCTGATATAAGTTTATTTATGGAAAATTTAGTAAGCACTGCAGTGTTTGGGTGTTCTGTGTTTGTCTGAGATAATCAGTCTTACCGAAATGTGTATCTTCCATACAAGCTGAAGCTGATTCGTCAATTCTTGCCATGTGACTCGCGGTGTGCTCACGGCATTCATTCATTTGGGTGCATCTGGAAGGCGCGAGCGTGTCAAGCCGCTTGTGCGCGCAAGCCACGCACCTCCATTGGAAACAACAAACTTGCGCAAACTCTAGAAAAGACGCAATATGCGAACGGCCCCTAAGACCGCCGTTATTTGCGGTTGATAAATGGGTTGCGGATCTATTCCTTGGCAGTTCACGGGTCCTTCACTGGGCCTTTTCCCCTTAGCAAAGAAATTTTCCAAAGACGTCTGTTTCTTACTCATTTTGCTGCTTGTGGGTTAAATTTGCGCTCAAGTGACCGAGATGTAACCGAGAGAATACGGTCATTTTTCGAAATAAAAGACTTTTCAAAATTAAAGCGTTCAGACTCAGATAATAAATAAAACGGAAATAATTAATGATTTTGTGTGCGGCCCAGTACCAATTGATCCATGGACCAGTACCGGTCCGCGGCCCGGTGCTTGAGGACCACTGCTTTAAGTACATTGACATTTTGAGAGTCAAAAAACATATTCAGGCTAAACAAAAGTAATATATATATGTCTTCTGGTGGCACATAGCTTTGTTTTCAAACAAATATGCAAATTAAATGCATGCACAAAATTGGAATATTGCGTAAAACACAGAATAAAGCACCGTTTCCATCCAATGAGACAAAGAGGACAAAATCAAATTACTGATGTAACATCAAACAGAAAAATTTAGTTTGCTGCTGTAAGAGAACTTACTGTGGGTCTTTTTCTTGTATAATAAATTACTTGAGCCTCAGAAGATGAAGACTAAATGAAATGAATGTAGTCATAACTGGCTTTTGGAGGAGTCTTTGGAAGCACAGTCGCTCAGGACAGTTCTGGGAGGTAGTAATACCGAACCACTTTTAATGACAGACTTTGACTAAAGCCATTTTGAATGACCAAAACAACATTTCAGATGCTATGCAATGTGATCGGTTGACTGGTTTGTCCATTAATGCCATCCAATCGTACCCCTATTCCGACATAAGAGCCGATTGCCATTGCACTGTATAAATTGGTAATGTGTGGCTGTAAAAGTTTATCCTACTCAGCTTTTTTATGGGCATTTTTCAAATTATGAGCATCTTGGCATTTCCATTAAGCTTTTTTTATGCAACAGTGCAAAATGTATATAAAAATAGGTTAATGGAAATATAGCTAATGAGAAGAGAATCAAACAGTCTTTGCAAAAAAATGTACATTATTTACAACATTATTATCTGTAATCAAACTAGTGTCTTCAGGGAAGTCTAGGCGTACATTTGTACAGGCAAATAATTTTGCTTCACAACACTTTAGTCATTGGGGGCCACAAGTGCTAATTTGTACAAATGTTTTGCATGTATGTATTTATTTATTTTAAATTGTTTTCTTTTCTGAAAATGCACATAGCCATTGACTTCCATTTTATGAATCAACAAGGCCAGTTTCAGCCAAAAATCTTTAACGTTCTAATATAGAAATAGATGGCCTAAATGAGTAAGTTAATGGCAAATAAAAATGTTTGTGTATCATTAAACTTATTGTTGCAACACACCTTGCTTTTTTAACAAATTAAATATTCCATTTGGAAATCTGATCAATAGTGTAATCTGAATAGGTTACACATTAACCCATTTAATTCAATCAGTCATTCATTCATTTTCTTCCTTATTTATCAGGGGTTGCCACAGTGGAATAAACCGCCTTAACCCATTTAATTCCACACGTTTATTTAAAGATCTAAACATTTATTAGGCAAAAAAATAGTATGCTCAGTTGATAATTTGCTTTGCTTTTTGATAATTTATTTTTTTAGGTTTTGTTCTTTATAGTTAAATTGTCCAGTCTAAATTTACCTACTCAATATTGCTTATTTTTGTATATAAAAATATATTATCTCCATATAATTTTTGTATTACTGATAGCTCACTTTTTTCCAGATTAGCTTTACCCCAGTTTCCTATTCACAAATTAGTTCTTTTTTGTGTTTTGTGCAAGTTTGTATTTTTGACCTTCTGTTTTCTGATTAACACACAGCAAGTATTTTTTGTTTTTCCTTTTCATCTTTTTCATGTGGCTTTTGCTTTTATTGTAAAGAACCACTGGCTTATTTTGTTGTTAATTAGCTGCAAGCCCGAGGAATTATGTGAACAAGCATGCTAGGCGTTTTGAAGTGGGTTGAAAATGGAAAGTCACTCCGATCAAATGGACATATTAATGCAAATCAATTCAGGTCTTTCATAAAAAACACATTGTGCACATTATAAAAATTCTCACTGTTTTTCATGTGAATACTATTTTCAGCAGGAAAAGATTATTCAAAAAACTAATGTGATGACTTTTGGACAAGATTTGTTTTTAGGACAGTTTCTGTAAAATTATTGTCACTTTAAATGTATTGTAATGTTTATTGTCAATTATTATGGCATGATATGTTTGTTGAAATTACTTTATCTCCAAAAATGACAATTCTGCTTTCATTAACTTACTCTTTTAAGTTGTTCTAAACCAGTATGCGAAAAACATAAAAATATAAATTATGTAACCATGAAAGCTAATGGCTCAGCAGAATTAAGAAAGAAATTCATATGCTCTATATTTGCAACAAATTAAGTAGTTTTTTTTGTTTCAGTGTTGTATTTAAACATAGACCAGTTTTTCTTTTCATCTTTCATATTCTAGTTTCTTCTCTTACCCTGTAATCTTTATCGCCATGGGAAGATTACTAACAAGGCAGATTCGGATAGGATTAAAATCACGCAGAAGCCCTGATAGTTGTTTCATGACCGTCATGTAAAACTTCTCCCATCCATCCCAGCAGGGCTTTGACGTAAACGAAGGAGATCTCCGACCAGATCCTCTCCGTCCACACGTGTAGATATGCTCCACATTCATTCACAAGCCCAAACATGTGCACAACTCTGGATGTGATTAAGTCAACAGACATGTCTTTCACCCTATGCCATGTGTGTGACTGAATGTAGGAAGTGTCATGTAGCAGCTGGCAAATGAGCATGAGTGAGTGGGCGATTGGTCCCCTCAGAAGGGATTAAGACCACAGGAAGTGCTTAGACGCATTCAGCCCTGGAGCCTGGGACTGATTCCATGCACTGACTCAGTCTAATTTACTCCAAACGGACTTCCCAAAAACTATTCATTCAGGCATTTGAGAGCGATTGGGTCACTTCTCAGTGCGAGTGATTTACATTTGGTGAACGAGTTAGAAGTTTCGCCTAGAAACCTTCAGCCAATCCGTGGTGACTCACATCCTGTTTTTTTAAACGCGCCACGCTCAGCCTTAGGGCATGTTTAAACAAACACTGTGTGCTTGTTGTGAATGTGTGAATGGTTATCCCTAGTGTTGTTATTCCATCCCAATCTCACGAGGAAACAAAACTATTTTGCATATTGTCAGAAACTTCATTTGTATGAAAACATTAAAAGTTCCAAAGCTTCAAAATCCCAGCCCTAACCGTCATTGGGGGAAAATGTACAAATGAGACCATACTTATTACGAATTAGCCACTAAATCAAAAAGTTATGAATGTTTATTTAATGTTCCTCGCTGGTGGAATGATCTACCCATTTCCAAACGACAACTAAAAACTCATCTCTTCTGCAATCACCTGCATGAACCCCTCTAAACAAAACCAGGACCTCCTTTTCTTCCCCTGACATGACAACCTCAAAGCATTATGCAATTTTGACGCCCATTTCACACGGGGATTCAGCGTCAATGCTTGACGGAGGGCGTGTTTGAAGTTAGGGCTGACGCAATCATCATAGCAGCGTCAGCCAATAAAATTAGTCCGCAAACAGCTACTGTCTAAGTTGGGGTATTTGCATAAAGCCATCTGATTGGCTGAGGCTTCCATTGGCGTTTGAAAAGTTCCCAACTTCTGCAGCTAGCTGAAGTGACGCCGACAGATCCACACTTCAGTTCGGCAACGCTTGACGTCACCCATTCAAAGTGAATGGGAAGCGTTGACGCTGACACCCCGTGTGAGTGGGTTTGACAAACCACCTGTAGAAAACTATTTAATCTCTCTGATACTTTAACCAGCACTTGCACCAGTTTTGCACAATTGCACCAGACTTTCTTACCATTTTATTTTTTCAATCTTTTTGCTGTTCCAGCAATTTATGCACTTGCCCTATAGAAACATATTTCTTAGTGTTACTCAGTGTTAAGTTGTAGCCTTAGGTGGCATGATTATGGATATCAATCCATATCTCTAATAATAAAAAACATTGTGCATTTATGAAGTGTGCTTCACACAGGTGAGTGGGCCTGACAAACCACCAGTAGAAACACTCTTCTCTCTCTATAAAAAATACACTCCCACCTCCTTACACTAGAACTTAACTCTCTGAGCACTAAAGGCTGATTTACACTTCTGCGTCAAGTGATCGTCGTGACCCACAGCGCATACCTTGCTCATAGTCGTGCATTTATAATTCTGCATGCTGTTTGTGTTGCTCTGCAATAACACTTCCGAAACGCTAGCTGACTGTAGGTTTTTATGTTCCTCTGTGTCGAGTTTCTTTACGGGTGTTTTGTTTTTTCTGAATGCTACCTTAATGTAGAAGTAGCTCAAACTTGCTCATTTAGAGGTGGGAACCAGCGGACGTGCAACAACTTCAATCATAAGGTAAACACAAAACAAAGGTTTCCATCTGGAGCTCCTTCACGGGACGGGTATACAATTGACGGGACGTGTGACTCCGCCCACACTCGTCACAGCTACCAAGCCGACCAATCACAGAGCTTTTGCTACACGTCACTGCGACGTGTAGTTACTTTTTTGAGAGGTGCGCGTCTGCACCGGGTCCAACCATGGCGAGGGCTATGCGGCCGCACGAAGGCTGTGCCGGACCATACGTGTGCGCTTGACACAGAAGTATAAATCAGCCTTAACGGTTCCTTTGTATAATTAGCACTTCTTGTGTATATTGTCTCTTCTTGTTGAATTGCTGAATGCCTCTTCAATTGTAAGTTGCTTTGGACAAAAGAGTCTGCTAAATAACTAAATGTAAATGTAATGTAAATGCCATCATAACATTGGGTCATTCATATTTACTCTGTGTTAGTATACAGGGTTTTGCTGTGTGATATGATCAGATACATTGAGCCTTGTATATATAATACTGTGCATGAAAACTTTGAAGTCCTCCAATAATCCTTTGAGTCATCGTGTTTAAATACACTAGATTAGTCAGTATTGACTGCATGTAAAAGCCCCTCCTAATTTCTGGCCCTTTTACCCGATGTTGTTATTATTTCCAAGGGCATTTGTATACTCTGCACATCCCCGTAAGCCTAGGGATAATGGGAAAATGTGTGAGGGATGACTTAACTGGGATTTGGTTCTGACTCATTTGATGTGGAGAGAGGTGTGGTGTTCAGACCTATAACAAAATAAGGAATGAACGACTCTTGAGACTAGTTCGGTTTGAAGATTGGGACACTTTAGAGTGCAGAAAACAAAAAAAGCACTGGATGAAGGGAGTAATTACCTACAGGTTGTTGAAATAAGTCATTTGTCTTTTGAGTCAGTTTCTCTTACAACGAATCTGTCAAATATTACTTTGTGACTCAGTTCAGATGATTTAGAGAGTTTATGGAAACTCCTGAAAGCATTTCTCAGATAATACGTAGAAATATTACAATATTTTGGAACACTGGAAGCAAAATTGCTGAGTAAAGGCTATAAATATTTATAGGTATAAAGAGTTGAAGCAAATCTTTAGTCAATAATGGTAGTTGTGATTTAGTTCAAATCATTCTGAAAGGCTCTGAAACCATTTCCCACAATATATGTAACAAAGTTGTTGTACTTTTGACACAGAAAAAAAACAAAAAAGAAAACTGGATGAAGAGAATACAGCGAGTTGAAACAAGTAAGTGATTCATTGGACAGAATAATGTAGCCTTTTGAGGCGACTCCGTACTAACAAATCAGTCTAATGGTGCATTTTGCAGATTCAGTTGATTCACTCGGAGAGTCCACCCACATGCTGGGTCCTTGAAAGCATTTCTTATAACAATATAACAATATTTTAGAACACAGAAAACAACAACTGCATTGGATGAAGAGAATAATTACTCACAATTTCATGGCACAAATACAGCAAATATAAAGAAAACTGCTTTAATTAGTCAAACGTAAGCTGTGTTTGTTGCTTTGTTTTCTGGGACACTGGATCACTAACATGCGGAAATGTTGGGCTTTAAAGAATAAATTTGTCAGATGAACTTTGTACAGGAAGCTTACAATCAAACGTGAGGAATTGTGTTTGGTCCACATCCTAAAATTGGTTTATTCTGTTACAGTGTCATGGACTGAAAAACAATGCTACGTGTAAACTGTGCATATTTAGGAAAAATAAAAGAGCTCATCTAGATCGTGTGGAGAACAAGATTATTTCAAACTGTAGTTTTACATAGCCAGATCTATAATCTATAGTATGAGATACACTCATCGGCCACTTTATTAGGTACACTTGTCCAACTGCTCGTTAACGCAAATTTCTAATCAGCCAATCACATGGCAGTAACTTAATGCATTTAGGCATGTACACTGAAAAAAATATGTCTGCAAAATTGTTGCAAACAATTTATATGGGTTGAATTTAAACAAACAAATTAAATGTAGTAATGTTCAACTTAATTTGTTTGTTTAAATTCAGCCCAAATAAATTGTTTACAACCACTTAACTTAAAAAAGACATTCGGGTGGTAGGGTCAGAATTTGTCATCAACAACATGAAAACATGGATCCATCCTGCCTTGTATCAACGGTTCAGGCTGGTGGTGGTGGTGTAATGGTGTGGGGGATATTTTCTTGGCACACTTTGGGCCCATTAGTACCAATTGAGCATCGTGTCAATGCCACAGCCTACCTGAGTATTGTTGCTGACCATGTCCATCCCTGACCACAGTGTACCCATCTTCTGATGGCTATTTCCAGCAGAATAATGTGCCATGTCATAAACCGCGAATCATCTCAGACTGGTTTCTTGAACATGACAATGAGTTCACTGTACTGAAATGGCCTCCAAAGTCACCAGATCTCAATCCAATAGAGCACCTTTGGGATGTGGTGGCACGGGAGATTCGCATCATGGATGTGCAGCCGACAAATCTGCAGCAACTTTGTGATGCTATCATGTCAATATGGACCAAAATCTCAGAGCAATATTTCCAGTACCTTGTTGAATCTATGCCATGAAGGATTAGGGCAGTTCTGAAGGCAAAAGGGGGTCCAACCCGGTACTAGTAAGGTGTACCTAACAAAGTGCCCAGTGACATTGTTATGATCAGATGCTTCCTTTCTTACTGCGGTCATTTATTTTTTTATTTAGAGGAATGACAGTTGAATTACGTTCAGTCGCTTGCATATTACATCAAAACTAGAGATGCACCGATTTTTGGCTGATTCCAATTTCCGATTTTTTTTGGTAAGTGTCGATACAGATTTTTGCAGATTACGGTTTTCTGTAATATAATTATTATTGTGTAATTTAAAATATAATTTTCCAAACTATACTTGACAGCGTAAACAAAAAAATACTGTTATTGCATATATTTCCATAATAAAAAATAATTACAGTATTATTTAAAAAGTACAATTATTATTTTCATTATTTAACATTTTACAAATATTAATTATTAAAACTGCAACAACCCTAACAAAACGTGTAGTTTTCCAACAACTTTAACTTGTTATCTTTTTTCATATTTCACAGAAGTCCAAAGATTATACATGCTTATGAACAATGTTTTGATTAATATTTGTATGGACAGTTTTGCAGTATTATTTTATAAATACTTATTTTCTGATATTTTAATCTGGTTCTGGTAAAGCATTTGCTGACAACTTAAACATGGCCATGTATCTCTAATTAAAACACATTGAGAACCACTTTTATTTCCTAGAAACCCTGATGCTTCACACAAGAATTATGAGCAAAAAGTGAGTCAAATCGATGCCCACATAAACCCTATAAAGAGTTTAGCATCCTAGTCTCTTAACCTTTCATCTTTGCCCACACTCTAAGAACACTTCAGCCATAAAAAACACTCAAAAATACACCTTTTTTTTTCAATTACTTGTGGCCTTCTGGTATCCCCCCTGGTTCAGGTGACAGGAGAGCAGAAATACACATAGCAAGCATGCCAACAGAAACCCAACTCCTCTCCTCTCCTGTCCTGAGCCTTTGTGTGCTCAGAATAGAGCCGTCAAGAAGACACTCGCGACACACTTAAGTTCTTTGATATAACAGACGAAACTAACCGCAGTAAAGTTTTGTTTACGTTATGTCTTCAGGCCGCCGGCGGAGTAGATGGATGTCAGACTCAGAACAGACGTTTCAGGTGTTTCTAAGGATGGATCTGACCACACACCTGTCGACTCGGAAATGTTTCGTTATTGCTAGAATGATAGATTATGCCAGCGTGGCAGGTGTATAAAACTTTTACACACACTTCTACTAGAACTTCTACACTACATGACTAATAAATTCTGAACAGATGGTAAAACCCTTGGCACCTTACACTTGAAAATGGTTGTAGATGAACTCTGAAGTGTCTAAACTCTGAAAGTGACTCACACACTTTCAGGTTCATGCATGACAAATGGAAACTTTGTCACCCAGTGGTTTTGTTAGTGACTAGTTTAGCTTCCACCAATTTAACAATCAAGCTGCTGTCAGAGCTTAAAAACTAGTGCAGTTCTTCAGTGAAATAAAGGCTTGTATGTGAGTATATATGTTTGTTTATGAGCAAAATATGGACACCTATTGGGTTAATTTTTTTCAATTCAATTTAGGTTACACTTTTAAACCCAAAGGTTGTGTTTGTCCATATTTAGCCCAATGCTGAGTTAAAACTACACACAATTTTTAAGAGTGTAGCCTTTACTGTGCCTGAAATTATTTTATGCACACACCATGAAACATCACATGAAAATGAGAACCAGAATAGTTGGGGGGAAAAAAGTGTACATGATATTTTATATATGAACAACAATTGCGTTAAATTTGGCAAATTCAACTGAAATAAAGAACAATGGATATGTAGCATATCTGCAAAACTGTACAGGGTGTAAGTTGTGTGTATGAGGAAATTAAAAATAACAAGTTGGTATACCTGTAAAAATTAACAAGCATAAATCAAGTTATTATTTTGGGTTAAATAACCAAACCAACATGCTGTGTTACATATAGTTTTATTCATATAACATGTATTGTATTTATACAATACATATATTAAACTTTTTTTTTTTTTTTTTTCACGTTTAATCCATCCATGGCTTGCAAAAGACAAATTGTTGGGTTTCTTTACCAGTGTTTTTAAGAGTAAGCAAAGTCAGCCTGATATTGAAATTGTGGCCAAATTTTTTTTCCTATCTTAGCGAAACAGCCTTTGAGCAAGTTTAGTTTAATTTGTTTGGAGTTTATTTTGATTTTGTTCATTGTAAATTATTTAGATATTTGCTAATTGCGGCAATAATTCAATAAAACGATTATTGGAAGGGGTGGATTAAAATTCATCTGATCTTTTTCATGTTATTAATGCTTTTAATTTAAATTGAGCCAACTAATTTACAAAAAATAAATAAATAGTATTTTATAATACATTATTATAACGTATATATAATTATATTATAATGCAATTAATATTAAATACAGTAGTCTTAAGTAAATGTTTTGTTTTCATGGTGTGTTTAGTTTAGATTTAAATGACACCTTATTCTTATTCTGAACACCATTGAGCTACTTTTATCAATCTCCATAATTTTATTTCCTTGTACAAATGACATCTCTTGCTCTTTTACGCCCTCAGGCATGCTCATCTGCTGTTTGATAGGAGCACTTGAGCAGCACGATCTCAAACACACTCGCCAGTGCTTTAATAAATCCCTCTGCTCTTTCCAAGAAGCTGTTCTGACCTCGGAGATATGTAATTCACCTCCGACGTGCAGCGGCACCAAAATGTGATATTTTCTGAACCAAGCAGACTGAGCAACTGGCTACACCTTTTAAAAGACTAAGATGTATTACAGGTAAAATCTTTTGTTTTAATTATTGATTCTAATTTGACAAAGAATCAGATTTATACAGTAGATGATAAATGTACTGTAATGTTCTTTTAGTCCAAGCTCTTGTAATTTCAAGGCTGGACTACTGCAATGCTCTTCTAGCTGGTCTTCCATCCTGCACTCTCAAGCCTCTAAAGATGATCCAGAACGCTGCAGCTCGTCTGGTCTTCAATGAGCCAAAGAGAGCCCATATAACACCTCTCTTTATCTCTCTGCATTGGTTACCGGTTGAAGCTCAGATCAAGTTCAAATCACTGATGCTTGCTTACAGCACAGCCACTGGCACTGCACCCTCTTACCTCTACCTGCCTCTGAAGGTCTTCATCCCCTCCAGGAGCCTCCAGTCAGGGAGTGAGCACCGACTTGTGGTGCCATTAAAGAGAGGCTATTAGTCACTTTTCGAAACCTTTTCATTCAATGCTCCACGCTGGTGAAATGATCTTCCCACTCCCACTCAGACTGCGGATTCACTGGTATCCTTCAAACGACAAGTAAAAACCCATCTCTTCTGAGAACACCTGAACCCCAGCAAATGAAACCAAAAACACCTGTAGAAGCACTTTCTCTCTCTCTCTCTCCTACTCCTACTCTAGCACTAAATTCTCTGAGTACAAACAAGTTACGCATACAATCACACAGGTGTGATCAGTCTTGGCTGGTCCCTAAAGCCTATGATCACACTGGTGTGATTACACCGTACAGTGCGTCACGTGATCAGCTACTTAATTTAAATATTCTTTTCTTAGACTTATTATTATTTATATTATATAAGTTTCAGATATTTATTACACGTAAGTACTAACAAAACATAATTACGAAACATAAAAAATTATGAAAAAAAAAAAAAAGCTGATGTCTATTGGGACCCCAGTAATTATTATTTTTAAAACACAAACAATGTGCTTTACTCTCATCAGATACATGCTGTTTAGGTTTCTAGAATGATTATTCTGTTCCCCTACCACTTCCTTTTATACATTTCAGAAGAAGTTGATGAATTATCATGTTGTAAATCCAGCAGCTTTAATCTCTCCACTGCAGCGCATACTAAAGGACAATTCATACTTCTGCCCTGAGTGCATGCGATAGGTCTAGCATGATGCTTACCTCTTTAAAAATACACATTGCAGTGAAGATCTGTGATTGGTTGGCATGGTAGCAGTGACAAGTGTGGGCAGGGCAGAGAGCCGTGGGAGTGGAGTGAGTGGCGTGAATGTTTAACAAGTATTGAGTCCCGTGCAGGAGCTCCAGATAGAAACTTTGTTTTGTTTACTTTTTTACTTTTTGTTTACTTTATAATATAGTTGAATATGTATTACATTTGCTGATTTCTGCTTCCTTCTTCCTTTATTCTTTATTCCTTCCTGCTTTATTCTTCATTGAATAAGTGTGAGTTTGAGCTACTTCTACAGAAGCATCGCTCGCATTTCCGGCGTAAACCCAAAACACTGGCAAAGAAACTCGACACAGTGGACCATAGAAACCCCACCACCTACTAGCATTTCAGAATAGTATGAAGAAGTATATTACAGAATAGGTATAAATGCTAACAAAGGCATCTGTTATGTGAAATTTATGCGCTATGGGGTGCAGCAATCACTCGACACAGAAGTATAAATCAGGCGTAAAATGACGCCAACCATTACCCGTCATAGATCACATAATATGATCATACGATCGAGTTGTTTAAACATGGAAATACATTCTATTACACATATGTGAGAATCAGAATATCCTATATTTCGTAATATAAATAAGACATTTGTAAATATTTGCAGAAAAGGAAAAAAGAAACAAAAATCAATATATGCAAAAATGATCAGGGTTACGTGATAACCTTGATGCATCGCCATGGAAACTTTAAAGTGTGTATGGGTGTTTCCCAATACTGGGTTGTGACTGGAAGGGCATCCGTTGCATAAAACATATGCTGGAATAGTTGGTGGTTCATTTCACTATGGCGACCTCTGAAATAGAGACCAAGCCAAAGGAAAATGAATGAATGAATAATTCATTAAACTAAAAAGAAATTCTGCACAAACAGTCAAAAATTCAAAACCAAATTAATGCCAATGGCTCCTAATGATACAATGAGATTTTATGAAGTGAAATGGTTGGCCTGTGCATGAAATTGAACAATATTTACATCATTATTACCTTTAATCCATAGTCTAGGCAAATGCTTCTGGGCACATTTATAACAGTCTGGAATGCAAAGTTCCTGTCGCACTGTGATTTAAACACAAGCTGTCTCTTGCTTGATTGCTAGTGATCCTTTTGAATTTTTAATAACTTTTTGACAGGCAGCTATAATGAAAGTTCACACAATGTGGTTTTGCAGCAGCAGCACTTCAAGTCAGTCTTTAATATTCCACCGAAGCAAAAAACTTGCATATCTTGGATGCCCCGAGGGCAAGTAAATTAACAGCAAATTTTCATTAATGGATAAACCATCTCTTTAAGATTCTAGAGGAGAACGTTTAGAACTTGCAGGAATGGATCATCAGTGTGTGAACGAATGTTTTCTGCATGCTGTAGTTGCAACATTTATCATATAGCTGAACGTGCCAGAAATCACCAGCATTGAAAAAGTGGTTTCAAATCACTTAGTGTGAACACCTCTTTAGATAGAAGCGTTAACATTAGCGATGGGTAAAAGAGGTGATGAAATATTCAGAGATGATAAAGTGTCCTGAGAGTCCTGGCTGTGCTCTTAGCGCAGTTATATAAATCCACAGAAAGATTTCAACATAGTCATATGCAAACAATAATCAGTCATTCTCAGATCTTGGCAGCCCCAACTGTAAATGTTCTACATGCTGCACTATGTTTGTCTGCAACCCCTGACAGCATCATGTGCTGGATTGTGTGATTTCTTCATCTTTTCTTTCGCTCTTTATCTCTCTTTATATCTGCTGTGGTGGCCTGCAAACTTCTATGCATGCTCAAACCCGTCTTTCTACTCCATCCAACAAACAAGCCTCAAGATTGACTTAAATATTGAGACATCACATAATTCAATCTTTCATTAGCTGCCTTTAAAAAAAAATCATTAAAAACACACAGAAGGCTTATGGTTCTTATGTAGGCCTACTGTTTAAATCACAGACAATGACAGCTGTATTGTAACTTGGTATGGTTTAAAGTTGATGCCTGACATAGCTAATGATCACTTAGGTTGTCCACTATAACAAGTGCTATAGTATAATGATTACAGGGCAGCAACTGTTTCTGGGGGCCACATGAACACATGTGCATGCATGTTTACCTAGCTATCTATGCCATAGACATACCATATGCTTGTAAGGACCTCCCACTGACTGCTGTTGTATTTAAATTTAGTCAATAATGATTGCTCAAGTTAACACTAAACTTGTGCATCTGTTTGAAGAGATCTGATAGCTTTTAATAGACATATTGTGTAAATGGCGCCATAGACTTTGCTTTTTTAAACAAATAAATACATTAGTAGTTATTGTATAATAACATATATTTCTACACTCTAAAAAATGCTGGGTTGTTGTTGTCCATGTGTCCATATTTGACCCAATTGGCATTTTTTAGAGTGAAGTGTCTAATAATAATATATCATAACTCTTATGAATCTAAAGTCAAAAAGTAGGTTAATTAATATTCATTCTGTCCTGTAATAATATATATAAAATATATAATTGGTCACATGACATTAGATTTTTTTTTTTTTAACGAATAAAACTTATTTTTGACAAATCAGCAAAGCCTTTAGTGGTTAGAAGGATAGTGGAAACTATAACTATTTAAAATGGCAATTAAGTCATATTTTTTTCTTAATAGGTTGTTTAATACAGTCGTTTGATATGCCATCAAAAGTTTATTATATGCTTGACAAGATTTGTTGGTATTTTTGTTACACATTTAAATTTAAGTAGGTCTTTAGTGTACTAATGTATGAGGCAAAACCTAAATCTAACATTAGTCCCATGCTTAATATAACTGCTGGATTTAATGACTTACTAGTAGGTTTTGAGTAAAATATTAATATTTATTTTACTCAAAAAATATAACATTTTAAAATTACAAATGATAAAAAGTAGTTTGTCAGAATAACTAATGTTTTCATCTGTTTTGATTGAATTATTACATCAAATAAAGCTTTATTGTTCTTCTGAAGTTAAGGCGTTGATATTGTGTTGTCTAAAAATAATCTGGGAAACTGCTGGATTTACTGACTTATTAGTAATGGGTTTGAGTAAAATATTAATGTTTATTTTATTATAAATGATAACATTTCAAAATTACAAATGATAAAGTTAGTTTGTCAGAATAACTAATGTTTTGATTGAATTATTACATCAAATACAGCTTTATTGTTCTTCTGAGGTTAAAGCATTTAATATTGTGTTGTCTAAAAATAATTAGAAAACTGCTGGATTTACTGACTTACTAGTAATGGGTTTGAGCAACATATTAATATTTATTTTATTAAAACATGATCATAACATGTCAAACTCACAAATGATAAAACGTTGGTCAGAATAACTAATGCTTTCATCTGTTTTGATTGATTTATTACATCACATACAGCTTTATTCTTCTACTGAAGTTGAAGCATTGATATTTTGTTGTCTAAAAAATGTCTAAAAATAAAACACATTTTTGTTAGGCCTATTTTATTTAAAAAAGGTCTTTTATATTTGCAATAAGTAACAAAAATACATTTTACTCAAACACATGATATTGTCTAACCGCACTCACGCACACACCAACACACACACACACACGTGAGCAATATAGACATAATAACTACATATCACCACATCAAAATGTCATGAAGGAACCGCTTCAGACAAGTGAGAGCGTCGCGTTGCAGTCTGTCCATCGTCTTTTAACGACTCGAATCCCACGATAATACCGTCAACGTATTATTTAAAGTCCTACACAATAAAATTAGAAGTGAAGGCATATGCATAATAACAGGCTGTAGTAAAGGCTGTGTTAGAGGGAGGGAGACGGAGGAAAGTCCTGCCCTTTCGGAAAGATTTCCTGTTTCGAGCAGAAGTGACTGACTGCAGCCCAGATTCCCTCACTGTGACTGTTGACTCCAGCAGAATGAGACGCGCTCCTTCAATCCGGATCACACGATAAAATCACCACTCTTTCTGTTCAAAAAACGCCTGCTTGACTACCTTCACATTAATGCGAGGGCTACGGGCACGACTGCGTTTCTAATGGAGCGATATCGGCTTTCTGTGCTCTGCTGGTGGACTTTTTTGATTTCTACAGTTGTGGATTGGCGCGGAGTCGGTGAGTTAATGTCTTGACACCTATCGCGCGCTCCCTAAGTTGCCAGGTATTTGTACTCATGTGAATGTGTGCTTTTTACGTGTTTATCACCTACCGTGGCTCTTTTGCCCATAGAGGAGCGTTTGTTTTTCGGCTGCTTACTTTTTATGCGTGCAACAGGTGATCGCGTTCAGTGAAAGCCAACTTCATCGCAGTTTTTTCCTCTGCAGTTTTCAAGAGTTACGTAAGAAGCTATATATTTGCTCAGGTGTCTCAAGATGACATCAGCCCCACAATATGCAGTTTTATTGTCTTGTGCCGACTAAACTTTGCACGTCTGTGTTATTGACATGAGTGACTTGGTGTCATTGTGTTTGTAAAACCGTTATATGTGTGCCGTTGTGTAGTGAAGTTGACGTTTTTGTAGGCTATATATATTAGTTTAGAGTGATCTGTTTAGAATGATCTTAATGGTAATTTATAGTAAAGGAATGAAATACAAAACAAATGTTTAGAAATAAAAACTTGGTACATTCTTACAAAGATGTGTATTGTAGTTTGCTACACTGAAAAAA
>CAIGQV010001633.1:20290063-20305914 GCA_903798115.1 Danio jaintianensis | reverse complement strand
ACCACTGCTCTAGAGCTTTTAGATGCTTTTCTCCTCATGCAAATTTTCAGCTTTAGTTTAATTTGATAACTTGAACTTGCACGGAAGACGCGATTTAATCAAATTCAAACTGTCATTCATGCCAGTCATTTATGCCGCACAGGTTGCATTGATTTTCTAACTGCATGCATTTGCATTTAGTGTGAATCATATGCTCTCACGGGCCACATAAAATGATATCGTAGGCTGGATTTGGCACATGGGCCTTGAGTTTAACACCTGTGGGTTACAGGTTTCCAATATCTTCTAAATATCTTATTCAAAAACTGGTTTGGAACAAGTCAGGTGTGAGTAAATGATGATCCAACCACCAATGGGATGGAATACAGACATGTTCATGACCAAAAAAGTGAAAATGAGCTTGCACAAATAAAAATACAATATCGACCAATATGATATATAAAACCTTTTGGTTAACTTGTATTTTACCAATATATAGTGTACATCTAATTTAAATGTCTTTTGAATCAGTGTTTTTAAAGTATTATTTACATGTGGTTCTATTGTTTATTAATATTAATATAAATTACCTATTATTTGTATGTTTTCTCTTTGCATTCAATTAACAAAACAGTGCTTTAAAGTTTTAAATGACGTCACTGGTATAAATGAACTTTTATGAAGCTGCCCATTTCTTTGTTTTTTCCCCCACTAAACCTCTTTCCATTAGAGTATCATTACAGTGCAGTGCTGTTTTAATGCATTTACCGTATGATTAATGTGTTTAAATATCAGTTGGACTTACTGTACAGATTGTCCTCTGTGTCTATCAGTGTGTTTGAATGACCGGTGCCCCTTTTAGTCCCATAGAGCCAAGGTGGCCTTTTATCACAGGAAAGTCTAGGAGGTGTGTATGTGTGTGTGTGGTACTCCAAAGAGCAGCTAAGCTAACAAATTACGTAATGCAGTTTAACGACTTCTTATGGATTGGCCAAATACAGGCACACTGCAATTGAGAAACCATACACTCTTATAAATGAGTCATGCAACACCAAAGTAGTGTATGTGTGTGTGTTTTTGAGCTCACCTTTTGGGTCTCCAGATGTACAGACTAAACCGGTGGCAGAAGCATAACCTTTCCACTGATCTGAGGTCTTGATGTCAGAGTGTGCTCTCAAAAACAGGAGTTTGACGCCGCTTGGTCTCTGTGTGCCAGTGTTTGCTTGATCGCATCAGTGCATTTAGGTCAGTGTCTCAGGAACCTGACAAGACGAAAGAGGAAAGCAGGTCCAAACAGAGCATTGAAAGGCAGATAAAAGAGAGAGCAGTGTGTCTATCTGATGGCAGAAGCAGCCAGCATTTCATCTCGCACTCTTTTGTGGTCTCTTAGGACTTCATTCAAGAGCAGTGGAAGCTGTGTTTGACTTTATACAGATTTTGCACATCTTAGACTCCTTCGTTTGATCAGATATGATGCTCAGATGTTAGGGAGGTTGACTTGTTTTAGTTTAGATCAGTGGCAAGGTCTGACATTTCAAAGTGAGCAGACCTTGGTAAAATAGGATGGACCTCAGCGCCTACACTCAAACTATAAAATGTCATTTTGTAAAACATGAGATGAAAATAGGACAGATAAAGATGGCATGATCATTTTTGATCAAGTATAAAGTGGCCAGAAGTATCAGTGGAAACAAATGACTAAATTGAAAATCAAAACGTTTAAAGAATTCAACTGACAGAATACAAGCATAATAGTTGTTTGCATTTTGGTGTATATCTTCATCAAACCTTAATAACTCGTAGATGATATATATTTATTTAGAATGGAAGTTGGTTGTTTAATTAAGCCCAAACACTCATAATATGCTGTTTATATTTTCCAAAACAACTAATCACAGAGTTATAGGATCAGAAAAAGATCAATCTGTAAACATATTTTATATTTTAGATGAGGAAAATAAACATGCGTTATGGACGTGACCAAAAAAGTTAGTGAGTTTACAGTATACAACATACTTTGTAGAAATACTGTGAATTAAACTGCACAACCCAAAAGAAATAATGCTATTGAAAAGGATATTTTGGTTGGCTCACGATAAAACAAAAATGATTGATTTTATTTTTTTTTGACATTTTTGCATTTATGAGGAAAAAATACTTTGTTATGGATGTGACACCTCTTCGTTATTGATGTGACATGTGATATTGGCACTTGTGTGACTTTGGTAAATCAAATATAATTGTTTGAAAACATTGACAGAGACATTTTTTGAGTTTTACAGTACTGTAAAATACAAGCCTAAGCAAAAGAAAAATCTAGAAATGGTTTCACAATTTTTTCATGGCAAGGTTGACATTTGCATAAAATTGCTCACTTGCTGCTTTGATAAAACTATGAGACTTTTGGAATCTGATCATGAAGAAATTATGTTGATCTGGCAATTTCCAACATTATCTGCTGGGAATTTCAACCGATAGATAAGGAATTTAAGGTATGGTGGGTGGCGAAATGATCGAAGCACAATTTAAGATCATCGCTCATCCAGCAGGATCTTGTTATTTCTTACTCTTCACATGCATACCATGTAGGATTTTTTACATTATGTAAATTCACCAAAAAAAAGCTTTTCTTACAAAGACTTTGCTTTTTTGAGAACTTTTAGATTTTTTTATTTGTTTTTCTCGTTTTAGGAAAAACTCACTTAATTTTTACATTTTATTTCTTAAAACAAGAATTTTTGTTCTTGTCAATAAAATGCTTTAATCTAAGACTATATATTTTTTGATATTTGGACTAGAAACAATACAAAAATCGAAGTAGGAAAAGCATTTTTTTTTCAGTGTTCACAGGTGAGAGTTCACTATTTATGAAATGCAGCGTCACGCAAAACTTGTCACACGAGCTTTCGTTTCCGGTCTGATGCATTTGCATGTGTATAAATAAAAGTCTATGGGGTGAAAAGTGCACTGTGACCACTTTTACAGTGTCTAAATCTAAAATGGTTAATTCAAGGATCAGGTCTCTCTAAACCCTGCCTTTCTCAGAGCCTACTTTGCACTGATTGGTCAGATGTCCCAGTCTGTTGTGATCGGTCTATTGATTACAGTGTATTTCAGAATAGAAACATCCATCCTGTATCTGAAATTCAGCTCTGTTTGCTCCCTCAACAGTGATATGAGCAGTAAGAATTTTTACATCAATTAAAGCCAGACTCATTGAACGAAGTCTTCTGCACAAAAAACAATAGTTTCTCAATAACACAAACCAAAGTTTTGCAGGCTTCAGTTATAACTACAATGTTTGAGGGTAAAGTAGGTGTTGTTTTTAGACAAACTTATGCAGGAGTTAAGATATTATGGATGACTCCAGTAATTTCAAATTCAGTTTCTTTCTTTTGCGAGACTGGATAAAAGATAATATCCAACAGAGCATAATAGTAAATATAAATTCCAGGTTTTTAAAATCACACCGAGACATCATATTTTTATTGCAAGGATGCATATAATGCAAATGAGCTTTGTAAAATGTAAAAGAGTTTTAATAGTTGATGTTGTTTGTGTTTTATCCTAGATGGAATGCATCCTTTACACAGTCCCTTTCGGCTTCCTCAACTGTGTAAGTTCTGTGATGTGATGGAAACCAACTGCAATGGCAACGACACCTGTGAAAGCAACTGCACCATCACGTCCATCTGTGAGAGTCCAGATGAGATCTGTGTGGCTATCTGGTACGTCACTGTCAAAGTCATCCTTTTCCACAACTTTATATGAAGTGTGAAACATCTGGTGCGCACAAGTGTAAAACATCTGCTTTGCACAACAAACCACCAATGTGTGTTGTTCACAGATTGCAATATCGTTTTAAAAATAACACAAAATTATAATTCACTTTTAATATGATATATGTACTTAGTCTCAATTAGGGTTGTCAAAAGTATCGATTTGGTACCAGTCAATACTGATCTTTAAAAAAAAAGTCAGTTTCCTGCTAACATTTGATTGTTGAGCTTGTTCTTGGGGCATTTGAAAGCGGCTTCTATCAGCTGATCTGTCTACGAGCAGACATATGAGCAATCCACTGACAGATCAGCTGATAGATGTGGCTTTCAAATGCTACAGTGTCCATGTATCTGTGTGTCTCAATCAGCTCCCAAGATTATGGAGCATTAGGTTGTGCATACAGATTTGGGCACTGGTAAGGGCAGTGATAAGCTTGGTTCACCACACAAGTGTGATATGAGAATGTCCTCATTGTTCAAAATTAAACCTGCATTTTTTTTAATTTTATATATCCATTTTACATACACTGCGTCCCAAATAACAAACTATACACTATGCACTTATACACTATGTACTTACGCACTCAACAGCATAGTATATGAACTAATGTCGTCCCAAATGAAACGCCAAATTTTTTTTAATAACCGGAAATTCAAATGATTTCCCAGACCACGTTTGACGGTTGCTAAATTAGTGAAATAAATGACCAAACTATCAAATAGTACCTGCCATGAGTATAACCACATTCACTTCCGAGAATTTTGCTTTCACAATTCAAAATAAATAAAGTAATCCCTTCTGCTACGTAAACAAAATTGCGGCCTTTGAGTGTGTGAAGTGTCCAACATTTCACACTCATTTTTAACAGTTAAATAAGTGCATCATCCAGGTATTTAAAGTGCACTTGTTCTTTTTATGTTTAAAAGAATATTTCAGTGTAAATGCGACTTGGGATGCTCCTATAGTTTTTAAAAGTACATTATAGCTAAATAATTTAATTGTTTCACATACCAGCGAGATTTCAACCAATAAACAATTATAAATGTTTGCTAGATTGTTCTTAACCTGTCTAGCTATGCCACGTTCATGTCTTTCATTTGTCATGTTTTTCGTTCTAAATGTCTTCCATTTGTCATTATGTTTGATGATTTGGTTCACGTGATTCATGTTTCACACTCCCAAACTTCAATGAGTATCAATGCGTCCTGAATTCATGGTGCACTGGAAAAATTTTGCGATTGTAAGGCAAGGCAAGTTTATTTATATAGCACATTTCATACACATACACATATATGGTAATTCAAAGTGCTTTGCATAAACAAGAATAAAAGAAACGAGTATAAGAAATAAAAACAAAGAATACAAATGATTAAAAACTGATTAAAATGGTTAAAACAGGTTTTAAAGGAATGAAAAAGAAACGAAAGACATTACAGTGTGATCTGTAGGACGTAGCACAGTGCTCATTCAGTAAAGGCACAGCTAAACAGATGTGTTTTAAGTCTTGATTTGAATGTGCCTAATGTTGGAGCACATCTAATCATTTCTGGAAGCTGATGCCAGCAGCGGGGGGTGTTGTAGCCAAAGATTCCCCCTGCTTTGAACATTTTCGTAACAGCACTTATACAACACTAACAAGGGAGCTGATTGAGATGCATCCTGTTTAAACTTGGTGAACAGCTGTATGGTGAAGCGATGACCATCACAGCCAATCACAGTCATATGTTTAAGAATGAATGGATGAATGTTTTTAAAATCTCAGTATCGTTCGAAACGTTCGACAACTCTATAGTCTCAGTACATAATATGTGTTGCTCTAACAGGGTGTCTGCGGAGTCTTAAAAAGTCTTAAAATCACTGAAATATTGTGTTGTAGGTCTTAAATCATTTTAAACAGGTCTTAATTTACGTCCAGGTAAAGCTACCCTATCGGGCCAACACACTACACAACTTTTTTTTATTGCAAAGAAATGCAATTTAAAACAGCTGTTAAGACATGTTTAAAGGAAATTCTCCAAATTAAATTCCCTAATCGGGAAAGAAAACTAAAGCAACACATCCCTTTACATAATCTTCTGTTAATACAAAAACTGTTTACGGATGTAACTGGGCCATTAGAAAAAATCCTTAGTGTTTAGCGCTGTATAAGTCTAAAAACAAATGCTGATTTTAATTAAGTTCTAGGGAAAGAACCAATAGCAAAATGTAAGGGCAAACATTATATTATTGTTTAAGATGTTATAGTCTCGTAGTAATGCAGTTAAAATAGCATCAAACATCCTGCTTTTCTCTGAAATACATTGTGACATTGTGAAAATTCAATGTGCTGTCAATTCTATGTTGTTTTCAATTATGTAAACAGTGCAGTTAAATATAGTGCTTATCTAAGTGCTTATTATGTTTACTGATGTAACAATGAAAAGGACGTTTATTGTCAAAATCAATTGAGAATTTTAAATAACAGCTAAATTGTATTTCATGTTGACAAACCTGTCATTTGATGGCATAATCCCCCGAAGCACAGTGTATATTTATATTTGTATCCTCAGGAGGAAGAGCGATGACAACAGCACAATCGAGACGTTATGCCACAACCCCACCAAGCCCCTCTACGGCATCATGGTGGAGAACAACAACAACACCAAGTGCGAAATGAAAAAGAGGATGTCAAACAGTGGCCCTTTCCACATCTGCTCCTGCAATGAGGTAGAGTGCAACGACATGCTGCTGTTCAAACGTGAGTTTCCCTATTCATTCCTTCTTCTTTTTTTTCAAGCTCTATTCAGTCTACCTTGTGGGATTGATAGTTGGGTTTCGGGATGATGAAATTGTAAATTCAAACCTTTGTGTCCTTGAGAAAAACGCCTCAAGTTGATTCAGTGGGATTAACTGGATGGTAAAACATTAAACAGAGCTGCATGTTTAGAAGTAAAGTACATGAATTTATAATCAAATTGTGTAAAGTCAGCATGACCAAAGTTTATACATGGTGTTCATATTATTGTTCATGATTACTTGCCAGTTTTATTCCAACAGAAATAGAAATATTTGTTAACAATGAGTACGTTTACATGGACACCAATAATCCGATTTTAAAATGTAAACACATTTAAACTATTACCATCGTGTGGGATTTTCGCCGCATTTGGCGATTGGATAATCTATACACACATGGTTTGACACCATTCTCTGCACTTACCGAGTCACTGAAGGACAACAGACACCTGCATCACGAAATGTGGAGGTTTTTTATCTCATACAGCATGCGGTATCAAATTCCATTAAAACAACACTCTTCCAGCCGTTTATACTCGCATCCAATATCTCGTTTGTCACGAGGGCATGCATGAAATGTTCCTGAATAAAGTGAAAGTGCCAAACTGCAGTCAAACTCGACAATTTAAAAATTAAACACACGAAATTACATGAAACTCCACAGGAAATTTGGATAGCGTGGTGACGCAATGACGTTAATCAAATTATGTGCTATAACATGTAAAACGGGATCATGAAAGGAACATTCAAAAAGCAAATCATGTAAACACCTTAATCATATTATTGTCTTATTCAGATTAAGGCTAATAATTAGATTACTGACGTCCATGTAAACGTAGTTAATGTTTTAGCAATATGTAGCTTTGCCTCTGAACCGTATATAAAAAAATTTATTTTCCATTACAACAAATCATTTATTTAAAAAAATCCTAGTTTCATCAACAGGAGATTACAGAAATAAAATGGTTATGATTTTAATATTTTAAAGCAGCTAAAATAAAAACTGTTATTAAATAAGTTTTGTTAAATTAAGTAAAGCTGAATTATAAATTGTTAGAAACATAACTGAAGTGCAAAAACTACAAAAATGACCAAAAATGCAAATAAAAGTAAAGCTAAAGCTCAATGAATGAACATCTAAGGGGCCGATCACACTACGTTCCAAAAACGCAAGGCGCACCACACTATCTTTTTTGTTGACAAGAAAAAAAGAAGCACGATTCGCTTTTTTTTTGTCACCAGGCAACAACTGAATCAGCTGCGTAATGTGCGCAAGTGTTGCTGTTGATATTGTTATAATTGTAATATTTAATAATATTGTGATATTCGTAAAGTCAAACAGCTATAGATAACTTGAAACAGTGACCACTAACCTCTCCTCCATCTTTACGTAGTCATCTTAACACAAACACTGCTGTCACCTCAACAGAAACCCTGCCTGTGCTTTCATTTGATTGGAGAATGAAAAAGACGCAACTGACGTAACGTGCTTTTTCCGCTCAGAGTTGACTTTTGAAAAGAGAGAATTTTTTTATTTCAGAGAAAAGCACACAGCGCGCAACAGCAAAAACGCGAGGTACAGCAGGCGGTTAAAACGCGAAGCGCACAGGGTGCATTAGCAGCGCACCAGCTGCTCGTGGCCATTAGTAAACCATTCAAAAGATGTGCCACTCAGCGCAAAAAGCATGTTTGGTGTGAACGGCCCCTAAAACTGCATGCACACACAAAAAAATAATACAATTTAAGCTTGCTAAGATCATAAAATCATATTTGTAATATTTTCTGATGAATTATGTGACCATAAAGACTGGAGAGATTGTGCTAAAAATCTAATTTTTTATCACATGAATAAATTATATTTTAACATATATTTACATAGAAAACAATCATTCTAAATGTAAATAACATTTCACAATGATCTGAATAGACTTTTTTTCAACAACATTAAGCAATCCTAATGTTTACAATGTAAGTATAAATATATACAAAAAATAAATAAAATGAATAAATATATATATATAATTAAAGCTAATGCTAAATATTATTAAAACAATAGGCTATATATAATTCATACCCTGATGCACAGTGAGATTTTGTTGCATTAGTAAGTTTTTCCAGTTTTTGTGGAAATGTGCAGTGATCTGGATTCTGCGTGGGCCTGTAAATTAATAAGCACCTCAAGAGCATATAGCCTACGTTACACCTCTTTGAGGTTTCCATATGCTGTGGAAATTATATGCTAGTGTATAAAAATGTATCTATTTAAAAAAAAAAAAACAGCTACTTTTTCTAGTGCTACACTTCACCTCAAAATATTAATTAAATAGAACTCAATTCAGTCCCAAACTCCAGCAGAACATGTTTGCTAACTACACAGAAGCTCTCAGCATTAGCTTGCAATGCTAACTGTTTACCACTGGCTCTTAGCATGAAGCACGCTCTGGTATGTGAGCTCAGGTTATCGTAACGTCCTAAAGCAGCTGCATTGTTGCTGGCCAGGCTGTTCTGTCTCAGGCAGACTTTACTACTGGCTTTGGTTGTGTGGACGGCTGAGGATCTCAGACATGTGGTTTCCTGTCTGTGTAACTCGAAGCAGAGACATCACAACCACATGGGGAAACAGCTGTGTGCCCTAAGCATGCTCTAAAATAACCGTATTTGCCACTATTTGGAAAGTTTATAGCATGTATCGTACATTTTGAAAAGCCACATTTTCGCTTTAGTTTTCACACAGATTTTTTTTCCACACATTTGTAAATGCTAAAATAGTACGTGGGGATTTTTGAGATGTGGGGTATCCTGAGGTGAATGTGCCTTCTCCTTTCAGTATACAAGCACAGTTATTGTAAGCCAATTTAGACATCTGCTGTCGTAACACTTTATTTTGATGGCGCCCTGTTGACTATTAATAACTTTAATGAACCTACTGTACAGGGCAACTGCACTCTCTGCTTAATCTGTACTAACATTTTATTTTGATGGTCCTCAAACAGACGCAGAGCAATAATTAAAATTAGGGCTGGGTATTAAAGTCCGAGTGAAATCAAAACTTATAATGTTTATTTTGCTGGTTCACTTTGTTATTCTTAATGCGAATAGTTAATCCGTACAAGTTAATCAAAGACTATAGAATACACAAGACGTGTCACTCGTATAGTTTTGAATGGGGAAAAGTGTAACGGTCAGTATGTCGAATAAAGCCCTGCCTACTGGTACAGGAGCCAATCAGTGATAGCTATAGGCTATATTCTCCAGGGGAGAAGCTTGGACCAGACGTGTGCTTTTTTATGTTTTTTTGTGGTCAACAAACACACTGGAATCTCATCGAATACTTGCTTCACAGACATAAGAAATATATCCAAATAGAGCTTGAAATCTGTACTTTTAAATGAACTCACTACACTTGAAAATAATTTTTTTGTTTGTTTTGTAATCTGTATGAAACGAACGCGAGGTACAGTCTGTCCTGTCAAACGCACATCACATGACGGCAACTACTGAAACACCCACAAACTTGTAAACAAAGAGTCGCTGTCATTTCTGGACCATCAAGACCAAGTTGTGAATTACTTCAGAAGACCAGTGCGATCAGACGAAGCATTATTCAGAGAATGATAATGTGTAGAACCGCCATAAATGAGGTTGGTGTCGTGATCTCGTTCCTTTAGAGTGTGCATGCGTATTAGCTCGGACAATCTGAAAAAATGCAGATTTTGTTTGATTCGAACATTTAGAGATGAAACTTATGAAACAGTTGTTGTTTAATTTTATTAGTGATTCAAATATGTAGTGTAATCGTAAGCTTGGCAAACAGTTTTGGAGAATTTAATGTTTCCCCATTCAGACAGAATGCCCAAGCATACTGCCCGAGAGGCGTTTCAAAGATGGCCGCCGAGTGAAATGACTTGCCTTAAAGGGACTTTTAGTTAATCCACTGAAGAAAAAAAAAAATTGTTTTCTTAATTTTCAATTAAATTCTGACCATTTGCTTTGTTTGGAGTGGTGGTACTTGACATCAACCTGAGGGTGTCCATAGCAACTGCATATTAATACCCTCTCTTACAGTTAGATTGCAATTTAGGAATGATGCGCAAAAAGAAAGCCCTGCCCCTACTCAATATTCCGTTTCAATTGGAAATACATCAATAAACTGAACTAAAAGTCTCAGCTTCTTCCAGTTCATGTGGACTTTTAAAAAAAATTCTGTATGTATTTGTTTTACTTTGGTTTTTTTCTTTACAGCCTGTCCAATGCTATTCAGTTAATGTTTACTTAAAAGGCAATGAAAACACATAGTGAACTTAAGCAAGTACTGTAGGCTGTTCTGCACATTACTGTATATACAAAAAAGATTAAAACCACACGGCATTCTAAACATGTAAATGTATTTTAATGTATTTTTAAATTCAACTCATTTGATTAGCCCATAATAATTGTCACTTTACAGTTGATATCGTCAAAACACACCTATGGCAGGTTGTAGTTTTCAAATTCTACAAATGGCACATAAAACAAAATGTATATTTAAGTCAGAATTATTATGCTTCAATTAGGGCTGCACAATATGTCTTTTCAGCATTGATATCGCAATGTGCAGATCTGCAATAGTCACATCGCAGGACGTGCAATGTTGAGTTGAGATTATAATTAACAGTTCAGTACACATGATTTGTGGAGTCATTGTCAATTTTAACCATAATCTATTAGTGTGAAAGATTTCTACTCAGATGTGTTTTTTTAAGGCCTGTGACGATAAGATTTAAAGCAAATTTAAATTATTTGGGAACAAGAAATTGGCAAGAAATTTTGTTCCTAAAGCTATTTTGCTTTTAAATTCCAAATGTAACACACTTAAATTTTCAGTATGCATTTTAGATATTTTTTGGACAAATAAAGTTTTTGGAATTTAATTGAATTTGAATTGTATAAATTATAAAGTTTGCTGCTTTAACAAAGATGAATTGTGTTGAATTATTTATAAAATGAAGACTATACAGTGTTATTTTCATTCATTCATTCATTTTCTTTTCGGCTTAGTCCCTTTATTAATCTGGGGTCGCCACAGCGGAATGAACCGCCACAGTGTTATTTTAGATTTGATAATTGGATTCTGTACCTCAGTATTGTTAAGATTCCACCATAAAGCACTGTTTATTTAGTTTTCATCGTTGTTCTATTGTTTTAATCTGTGCTTTAATTTGTTTATTTAATTTTTTCATTTTTTAATATTTTATGCAGATGGACTCCTCTACAAAATCATCCCAATCAATGTAAAATTATGAATTCTTTCCAAACAGTTACTAAAGTCATAATTTTATATTCATATCGCATATATATAATTGCAGAAATACAAAATATCGCAATGTCAGTTTTTTCCAATATCGTGCAGCCCTAGCTCCAATATTATATCCCTCCACCTGCATTTAACAAAAACACCCCTTACATCAAAATGGTTATATTTCCATGATATTCTGAAATGTACAAATGGAGAATATACATGTGAATAGGGCTGGGTGATATGGCAAAAAATGCAATCTCGATAATTATTTCCCATATTGAACAATAATGATATATATTTCGATATAGGTTGTTTATGCTTCTAGATTTAAAAGAGTACCCCAACAATGACCCCAAAATCCCAGGATGTCCTTTGAAAAAGAGTGGGGGTTTAACCCCGGTATCCTGGCCAAATTTGCCCACTGGCCTCAGTTCATCATGGCCTCCTAACCATCCCCATATCATAATTGGCTTCATCACTCTGTCTCCTCTCCACCCAATAGCTGGTGTGTGGTGTGCGGTCTGGCGCAATATGGCTGCCGTTGCAAGTACAAACTCAATATACCGCACAGCCCTACTGCTAACAGACTTATGAGAGTAAACTGACATGTGCTGCAGTATCTAAAGGGAACCGTCAAAATAAAGCACAAGCCAAAGAAGCTAATCTTAAATTCCCGATATATGTCACCAAAAGATGGCATTTGGGCAGGTGTTTGATGAATGTAGTGTTGACTATGTAGGAGCAGTGGAGGCAGGCTGTAATTCCATCCGGTGAAGGAGGCCTCATTCCCTGCCCGACTGGGGAAGTATTGCAGGAAGTCCATGTTTACTTACTGGAACGGTTCCATGGCATATTTCTCCAGAAATGCCTGGCATTGTTTTCGCGGGCCGTAACATTTTTATGACATTAACTGCGGCTAAGAGCCTGCATGTTACAGCGATAAGCTCCCTGTTCTGCATTCAAATGGAGATGCCGGTGTTTCTTTCCACTTCATTATTGCAGCTATAGGGTAAACACACCGGCTCCTCATTATATACTGCAGACAGAGTGCATTTTACACACACTTTTTTTTTGTTGAATCAAATAAACAACTTGCATTACTGGTGGATTTTTAGTAGTGATGGGAAGTTCGGATCATTTTACAGACTCGGACCTTTGAGTCTCGTTCATCAAGATGAACTAATCTTTTTTCGAGTCATTTCGTTCAAAATATTATTAAAATGTTACGAGTTACTTCTAAACACATCTACAACTAGCGTAAACCTTGATCACACTACAAACAAGTCACAACTAGAATGCTATAAGAAAAGAATCATTTATTGTTTACCTGGTCATTTCGTCTATGATTAGCTTAGCTCACCTCTTAATTCTGACCTGTCTTCAAATTTGAGTCATTCGTTCATGGACGCTGACAGTCCCATGCAAGGTTAACTAATGCACTTAGTCTGAGCCGAAAGGACCCATGATTAGTTCACCTTTTGAGTTTTCAGGTTTTTGAGTCGTTTGTTCATCACGTGACACCATGTAAAGAGATGACTCAAAACCGATGACTCGAGAAATGAACGGATCAAATCTTTTTCTGGCTCTGACTGTATATGACTGGCTTCTGTCTTTTACATGATGAACGAACAACTCAAACCCGATAGAAGACTCAAAAAAGATAACTAATCTTCTACCCTACCTGCACAAATGTGAGCATGCGCAAATGAACAAATCACTCCCTGAGGACTCATCGTTCTCGAGTCACATAAAAGATTAGTTCAAAATGAAAGAATTGTTCAAGAATGGCCCATCACTATTTTGTAGGTGAAAAGTAGTGCACTACGAAAGCGAAAAGTGTCTCAAGTGAAACATGAGGATATTGTCAATCTTTATAGATTCTAAAGATGAAGTTATTCAGAAAACTACGCGTGAATTAATCTTTTTATAGTTTTTATTATATATCAGTATCATTCATTCATTTTCATCCGCTTTTCCAGGGTCGAGTTGTGGGGGCAAAAGTCTCATTAGAGAACCCCAGATTTCCCTCTCCCCAGACACTTCCTACAGCTCCTCCGGGGGGATAAGCCGAGAGACATAATCCCTCCAGCATGTCCTGGGTCTTTCCCGAGGCTTCCTCCCAGTGGGACATGCCTGGAACACCTCTCTAGGTAGGCATCTAGGAGGTGTCCGTAACAGATGCCCAAGCCACATCAGCTGACTTCTCTTGATGTGGAGGAGCAAAACTAATTTTGCCCGCTTGTATCCGAAATCTTGTCCTGGAGCATGACTCCAAGCTCATGACCATAGATGAGAGTAGAAACGTAGATTGACCAGTAAATAGACAGCTTTGCCTTTCGGCTCAGCTCCTTCTTTACCACAACAGACCGGTATATCAACCGCAGCACCGATCCGCTTGTCAATCGCACGTTCCATCGTTCCCTCACTCATGAACAAAACCCCAAGATACTTGAACTCCTCCACCAGGGGTAAGGACTTTCCTCCAACCTCAGTAATCAGTATCAGTTCTGCTATTCTTGTGTTCATTAGTTTTTCACCCTTGTGTGTGTATACATATATATTTACAATATTTAATGTTTGAAAACATGGAATATTTTATATATGTTCTTATTTAACTTTCACACATTATCAGTAGTTTTTCCAAATAAAACCCAACTGAACACTGAAATGGTATTTTAATGTATATTTATCAATATATAGTATACAACTGTGGAAAAACTAAACAACACTTAGTAAATTAATTTTAGCCATTAAAATAAATCCAGAAAAATAAAAAAATGAATATTTTTTTATCATAATAAAGTCATTATTCACATTATTCAATTTCTATTATTTTTGGTTATTATTGGTTAGTTTTTATAATAAGGAATGTGATATTAGTTTGTTAATATTTATTATTCTGTACATTTGATACATTTAGAAATTGTATACTGTTTTTACAAATGAGAGCGTCACAATTAGAGGAGACACACAGTTATGGGAGAGTTATCGGTTGTCACCAATAAACAGATTATCAAAATGAATAAACATTGTCTGATGAATCTGTCTTCATCAGTGGGTTTGTACTGTAAGATTTCAGTTCCTCATTCAGAGTCATTATGGTGTTTGCGTATGCGAATGCTGCATGACAAACAGTCTGTCAGCCTCAACACATCATTATATCTTCTAGACCAAGCTACAGACAAATGAATATAGTGAAAGAGGGAAATGGAGAAACTGTGGTTAACTAGATTACTGTCATTAGTTTACCGTAATCCAGTTTCAGTCAAAATGTGTCTGCTTTAACTGCAGAATATTAGCGCTGTTCTTTAAAAAAAGAGTTGCAAGCATTTCAGAAGGTGAATGCACACACTTAGGAAATAGTTAAAATTTTTAGGCAAGTTACTGCATTTGAAAACAATTACCATTGTAATCATAATTTTTGCTCCACATGTTCTCTAAATTGTTGTTTGTATATGCAAATGAGCCATTATCTAATTGGCATACTTTCTAGCACAAAAATCTGAACTGAAAAATTTTATCTGAAGAGTTGTTTACTATGAAATCTATTTTTACTGCAAACACACACAAAAAAAATTCACTATTAGGCCTGTCACAATAATCAATATATCGACTTATCGCACAACACATGGACATGACTTAAATCGTTTTTGGTGATGCAATATATATCGCCCATACATAAAAAAAAACAATTCCAGCAGCATTTTAACATCTCTATCTCTATTGGAGGTGTCAGTGTCAGTATGGTTAAAAAAACACTATAGTATTTACTATAAATTGCTATAGTATATTTTCATGTGGGTGTCAGACAAGTGAAAATAGATCTGGTAGCAGATATCACAGCCTCTGTTACTTTTTACCTTGCACTTTTTTGTTAACATTTATTGTTATTTATTTAGGATATGTGTTTTCACATTCCGATTCCAATGTCTAATTATTACATTGTTAAAATGACTATAATTCAATTAAATAGTCTTAAGAATAAAATATTATGTGTTTTTTGGAAGAGTGTACTTGCATTGTGATGATATTATATTGT
>CAIGQV010001633.1:20265288-20285063 GCA_903798115.1 Danio jaintianensis | reverse complement strand
GCACATAATATTTTACTAGATATTTTTCAAGATACTAGTATTCAGCTTAAAGTGACATTTAAATGCTTAACTAGGTTAATTAGGTTAACTGGGCAAGTTAGAGTAATTAGGCAAGTCATTGTATAACAATGGTTTGTTCTGTAGCCAATTGAAAAACATTTGCTTAAGGGGGCTAATAATATTGACCTTAAATGATTTTTAAAAATTCAAAAACTGCTTTTATTTTAGCCGAAGTAAAACAAATAAAACTTTCTCCAAAAGAAAAAATATTATCAGAAATACTGTGAAATGTTACTTGCTCCATTAAATATCACTTGAGAAATATTTGATATTTGGCTCTTCTGGATCATTGTTGATTCGTCAAGCCCTGATCATGTGATCACTACATTGAGTTTTATTTCACTTTTGTGACGCGCCACGAGTTCAAAGAAACTATTGCCGCAAATTAGAGACATTTGTTTAGCTTTAATTCAATTTGTCAAGAGATTTACACCATTGCGCACTAGACCTATACTGTTTATAACGAATGTAGTTATGTTTGATTCTTATACACATTTTGTATACACATATTTACATACATATTTTTATCCAGTGCTCTAGCATTTAAAGGATTTGTTATGAACTTAAACTTGCATTTTTCTCTCTGTGCTGTTTAATACTAGTTGTTTATAAGAAATACCATTATAATGTATGTTTTATTTCATATTTGTATGCAGTAGGGCTGCGCCATCTTGGAAAAAAATGAAATTGCAATATTTTATCTTTCTGCAATAAATATTGCGATATGAATACAGTTTCACCAGATGATTTGAATAGATGATTTTCTGGGGAATCTAACTGTATTCAGATACAGAAATTGAATAATCACAATGCAAACAAAATGATTTTCTTATTTTGCTTTGTCTTATTTCTAGTCCGAATATCTAAAAATTCTTAGATCAAGTAAAAATATTGTTTTGTTTATATCTTCAGAAATAATGAGCCAAAATGAAGAGTTTTTACTTAAAGCAAGCTAAATTATCAGCCGATGGGGAAATTAAAATAATCTTATTTTCGCTTTGAAATGTAGATATTTGGACTAGAAACAAGACAAAAATTCTAAGTAAGAATTTTGCATAAATAGTATAAATAATTAAATACGATTAATCTTCCTTACGCCACCAAACATCTTCATTTTTTGATTCCAAATGTTTTAAACTCTCTTGAAATGCACACTCACAGCCCTTAAAACACATGCAAATGATAAACTTTCACACTAATATAGTTAAACTTAGCAGTGGCTCCTGCTCAGCTATAATTCAGACTCTATAATATGACTATTGCGGATCGCACATTGCGATATCAATGCTGAAACGATATATTGTGTAGCCCTAATATGTAGGCTACAATCTTACACTCTAATTTTCTAGCTTTTAGCTGTTTAGCTGTATGTGTTGTCAATCCTGTAGTGTAGATGGAGATCTTTTCTGAAACATAGTGGAAGCACCAGTATATAGACTGTATGAGTAACATTTCATTTTAAAGCGCTGTGTTAACACAAAAGCGCTCTAGTTTAAACATAGCTTTTCTTTTCAGCCTAGGCCTGACCTGCACGTATATATATATATATTCACCGGCTCTCAAACACACCCACACTCACATGCAGAGGAATCTTGGCCTCAGGTTATAGAGCTGAGAGTTTAAAGCTCTGAGTCACACTGAGAAAAGCCAAACGACAGACCAAGACAGTGTTAGTGAGACAAAAAAAGAAAAAAGAGAGAGAAAAGTCAGACTTGTTTGTGGTTTCAGCCATGCTATAAAACGAAGTCGTAGCCATAACAAACAAACAGAAACAGGTCTGAGTTTCTCATGTTGAGCTTGTTACTTCTCTCAGTCTGGCTGTGTTTATGCATTTTCAGGACAGGGATCAAAAAGGCAGTACGATATGCATGTGGGAATCCTCACTATGAATAATGACATTTTCAGAGTAAAACAGGCATACAATGTGCCCAGCCAGGAAAATCAAATGAAAGCAGGATAAAGCTTGTTTGCCATTGATCATTAGTACACCAGAGGATGGAGAGAATCGACCTGTCTATGTCTGTAAACATAGAGTTAAAAACGCCTTGTCCTGTGATTTTATTAAATAAGTTATATGGTAGTAGAAAATATTATATTGTAAGTGATAGTTATATTATAAGTGATATAGTATATATAGTGTATATATATATAGTTATATTATAAGTGATATAGTATAGCAGACAATGACTACATTTACATGGACATCAGTAATCGAATTTGCCTTAACCTGAATAAGACAATAATAGGATGTTAAGATGAGTTGCTTTTTGAATGTTCCTTTCATGTTCTTGTTTTACATGTTATAGCACATAGATCCATTAATGTCATTGTGTCACCGCGCTATCCACGTTTCCTCCGGAGTTTCACGTAATTTCGCTTGTTTCATTTTTAATTTGTCGACTTTAACTGCAGTTTGGCACTTTCACCTTCATTCAGGAACATTTCATGCATGAAATCTCAAGTGATTCTAAATCTTCATTCATTCATTCATTTTCTTTCGGCTTAGTCCCTTTATTAATCTGGGGTCGCCACAGCGGGATGAACTGCCAACTTATCCAGCATATGTTTTACGCAGCGGATGCCCTTCCAGCTGCAACCCATCACTGGGAAACATTCATACACACTCATTCACACACATACACTACGGACAATTTAGCTTACCCAATTCACCTATACCGCATGTCTTTGGACTTGTGGGGGAAACCGGAGCACCCGGAGGAAACCCACGCGAACACGGGGAGAACATGCAAACTCCACACAGAAATGCCAACTGACCCAGCCGAGGCTCGAACCAGCGACCTTCTTGCTGTGAGGCGAACGTGCTACCCACTGCACCACCGCGTCGCCAGATTCTAAATCTTTCCTCTGCTAAATACAAAAGAAGATATTTTGAAAACAAACCTGAAAACCTGTAACCATTGAAGTCAATGGAAGTCACTCATGGTAGTCAATGGTTTCAAACATTTTTCAGAATTTCTTTTTTCGTGACTTCGTTTGTGACAGAATGTCAACAGATTTTAAGGTTTTAAACAAGTAAAGGGTGAGTAAATGATGAAATTTGTATTTTTGTTTTGTGAACTATCCCTTTAAATATCCAATATTGTCCAATACAGTCAAATTAAACTTCGTATATCAATAAATGCTTCATCATTAATCAATCTTTTTCCAGTATGGAAGCAACGGTAATAGCGTACTCACTAATGAGTGTGCTCTAATGAGAAACATGTCTGTTGTCGTCCCCACCACCAACTAGAGGCATTAAAGTTTTAATAGATGAACTTGTGAGTCTGAGGTTTTGGAAAGCGTAATCCACTTGATTCTTGTTAAGACCTTGGCATGAAGTACAGTGATGCATGTAAATGAGTGGTCAATCAGCTATTTTTGAAGGCTTGGGGGTGGACTGTAAATGGGGTTCACTGATACATGTTTGTACTTCATTTTTCTTTAAATCACATTATTTTTCACATTTTATTCTACACTGCTGTTTCCTTTGTCCTAAAATGATCTGTTGACTTCATGGTTATATGAAAGGCACCGTTCCCCCCAACTGCTCCCCGGGCGCCGCAGCATGGCTGCCCACTGCTCCGGGTGTGTGTTCACGGTATGTGTGTGTTCACTAACTGTGTGTGTGCACTTGGATGGGTTAAATGCAGAGCACAAATTCCAAGTATGGGACACCATACTTGGCCACACTACACTTCACTTCACTTCACTTCACTGATTGGTTTGGAGACGTTAATGACTTAAAAAAATAGTTTTATTGTAATCAATGTTCAGTCCAGGTTTATTTCTATAGCGCTTTTACAATGTAGATTATGTCAAAGCAGCTTAACATAGAAGTTCTAATGGATTGTCAGTCCAGTTTTCAGAGTTAAAGTTCAATTTAGTTCAGTTCAGTGTGGTTTAATTTTCACTGCTGAAAGTCCAAACACTGAAGTGCAAAGTTACCATAAATGGTTTCACATCCGATAAAAGGCCAACCACCTAGTTCACTTTGAAAGGAATTATCACATCTGGGGCTGGGGTTTATGGAAGTGTTAGTGTTTGTGATGTCACAAACACATGAAGAAGCTCCAGAAACTCCAGATGTCCACTGACTGCCATGCTAAATGTCAGTCAGGCGCGATGACGCGTGAACAAAATGGCGACGGTTGGCCACGGCCACTTGTAGCTTCATTTGCGCCCTTCAGAAGTCTATGGGTGACGTCATGGATACTACGTCCATATTTTTTACTGTCTATGGTCTTAATGCTGTAAGGATTTTTATTATTATATTCAGTTTATTGTTATATTCATTATATTTGTTATTTTATTCAGCACATTCGTTTGAAGCAATTGTTAACAATGTTAACTCAAATACAGTTTTAGAGTTTATTAGCAAAAATAAATTGTAAAACTCATATAATCTGTCTTCAGTATACTTTTTCTCGCCATGAAAATGGCCATAGAAGCTGGCATGCCGTTAAAAACACAAGCAAACAAACAAGCCCAATTCATCTGCAGGTTTTTGTCTTGAAATGCAAATTCAGTAAAATAAAAAAATATAAACTCTTTCTTTGCATTGACCTTTAAGCATAATAACTTTGCAAGTGCTGTTTACTCTCAAACAGCAACATCACACTCTATCTACAGTTTAAAAAGTGAACCATAATCAAGGGTCTCTTTAGTGACAGCAGTGTCTCATATTAAATGATAATGTCATGGAGAAGCTGGAAAGGGCACCGTCATTTCATGCATGTTTATATAGTCTTTTATTTGGCCGGAGAACAGCTTTCTGCCGCTGTATGTGAAAGGTTGAGTGTTTTTCATATGCGCTTCACGGACGTGTTTGCCGACTGTTGTGTCTGCCAAACGCTTTGGCATTTATTGACGTTTTCTCTCGCAGTGTCATGTATCCATTTCTACTGGTTTCATGTCTGCGTCTCAATGATAAGGCGTGTCTGTGTGTTTGATGGAAGAATGCAGACAGACCAAACACTGACTCCACTCTCTGCCCACGTAGTTGGCAGGTCTCACTTTGTCTCTGGATTGAACCTGCAGCCAATCCTCAGGCTGGCAGGAGCACGGCATATAGCAGGGTAAACTTTCCTTGTGGCAGAATAGACGAGCAGTGTGCGAGCTTCACTCATGCTGGAAAAACTGCTCACATACTAAGTTAATGATTAGGAGTTCGGGCAAACTGGGGACTTGGGTGACTGGATGGTTATGGCTGCTACACTCAAAACTGACTCTTGCTGCTTGTTCAAACTACTTATTTAAAATGAGTTGAAAACACAATTCTTAAGTTGTTGTTGTTTTTTTTTGGGAGGGGGGCAACTTAATTGTTTTATGTTCAATCCACTTTGTAAAAATTATTAAGTTAACTTAATCAATTTGTGTTGGGACAACATAAAGGAATTGTGTGGAACCCAGCATTTTTTTACAGTATATATATGAACAATATCACACGAGTAGCAGTGCGGTGTAGCTGTATATCGGCACTGGTGGGAGGTGTGCGGCAGCCTCGTGCCTTATGTGCCCCCATCAGTGATGATATACAGCCACATCGCAATGCTACGAGTGTGATATTGCGTTTATACAACAGTTTGACGGCATAATCTTGTGTATAAAAAAGAAAATCAAACACGGAGAGTCTCAAAAACCCTTTTGTACGAGGAACTACTTTCTTCCACCATTGATTCACATCTGCAGCTGACATCAGAACAGTAGAAACCGTTGCCAGTTCACAAACGTCACTTTAGATCTAGTATTTGAATGATTATCTAGCGTAATGTCTAAAGTGATGACAAAACGGGTGATTTTGCTCACATTTTAAGATTATAAGGCTGAACTGCATAAAATGCCGTCAGTCTACAGAGATTTCCCAGTATTTCTCTGTTGCAATCGGAATTTCACAATAATTAACCCCGAAAAAGGCAAACGCTACCAGTTTCTGTGGTATAAATACAGCAATACAAAATACAAAAGAGAGAGATCGACTTAGAATGTCACTTACCTGATTTATAATAATTTGTTCAGCTGTAGTTTGAAATTTGCACTGAGAAAATGCTGTTTTTCTCCCCTAAGGACTTATTATGCGGTCTCTTATGTCGCCATCTTGTGGCGGAATGTCAACCGTCACTTCACTTTCTTTGGTCTGCTCAGACAGGCTGATGGCGGCCGATGCACTGATTCTGATCCTCCGAAATTCTAAATATTTTAAAATAGGCACTATCTTTATAAATAAGCTACATAGTTGCAATCTAAACAACTACATTCTTGACTAAAAAAGTCTCAAAAGTATATTGTTGTCCAACAGCAGCAATATTGGTCAAACTGTAGAGTGTCCTCTGCTTGTCGCTTTATGTGGGCGGAGTAATACACAAGGGTGAGGGGTTAAGAGGCTGGACGAGTGCTGTTATTTGCAGAATATCGCACGGCTATCAGCCAATCAGATTCAAGAACCAGACAGAACTGTTGTATAAATATGAATACTGGGCTTTTCTGCTTAGTGGTCAATTGACTGTCAATTCTGTCCTGTTAGAGTACAATATGGTCAACACATCTTATCAGAAATGTAGATCACATCACAGTTGAATTGGATAAAATAAGTGTTAAATGATGCATTGAGATTTATCAAACTGTTTATTTGTCTACATATGAAAAAGTATTAGGGATAGTTCACCAAAAAATAAAAGTTCTGTCACTGCCGACTGGACTTGTTGTATTCCTGTTTGAGTTTCTTTTTTATGATGAGCGCAAAAGAAGATATTTTGAAGAAAGTAAATTGGGAAACTGGTAGCCATTGACTTCAATAGTATATATTTTTTCATACTATGGATGCCACTTACTGGTTTCCAACATTCTTCAGAATATCTTCTTTTTGGTTCAGCAGAAAAAAGGAACTCATAAAGAGTTAGAACCATGTGAGGGTGAGTAAATGTTGAGTCAATTTTCATTTTTGGATGAACGATCACCTTAAATCTTATAATTTGTTTTGTAATAAGTTTATTAAAAATGTTATTTAAAAAAATCTGTGGTGCATTTAATAGATTTCTTTTATTATAATTATTAAATGACTAATTATACGATTTAAAGGGATAGTCTGCCCAATTTACAAATTAATTTATGTAGTTATTTACGCTTATTAATATTCCCTGTAAAAGTGCATTGTTTAGCCTAATTTTAATTAGATCAAAATTATAAAATGATTGTTTTATTATCATTAAATACATTATTATTTTATAATTTAAATACATATTTGTTTCATAACGTCATAGTTTTTTAGATGTATTTATGTTTTTTTAGATGTAGTATTTTAGATGACATTAAATTAAGTTGTTAAATATTACAAATTCTTACTGTATTTTAAATGTGTGTGTTTTTTTATTACTGTTTCCAGTAAGAAAAACAGTTTGACTGAGGTAAAAAGTATAAGTATAAATAGCAATAGTTTTTATTATATGCAATCATCTTGTTGTGTGTGTAAAGGTAAATGCTAACATTTCCCTGCTTTCTCTCCAACGATTGATAAAGATCCCACCAATAACCAGGTGGTGTTGGTAATTCTGGTCAGTCTTCTGCCACTGCTGGTTCTGGCTGTGCTGGTCATCGCCTCCTTCTACTGGTATCGCATGTACCGCCGCAGAAAACTCGACGAGTGGGAGACCAAGAAGCCTTCCAAATGCAAGGGTCCCAAAGGCCCTCTGGACTGCAGCGACGCCTGCGCCATCATGATGGATGACGACCACTCCGACAGCAGCTCCACACACGCCAACAACATCAACCACAACACGGATCCGCTGCCCATCGAGCTTGACCTGCAGGTCAGGAGACACCCTATTATTTTACAAACTTTCACAAAGTTCCTGTGAAATTAAAATCAAGTTTTTTAAGTATATGTATAAGCTAGTGTGCTCCGAAACAGTGACAAAATTAGTATTTAGAAAATATCAACATACAATGCTTGCAGTTTGTCTCTTTTCGTCTGAATTGATCAACAATTTTTTGACATCACCACATACTTTAGTTTTTCATTAAATCTTCTGACCAGTCAAATGTTCTCTAGTATCTGACATGTCCCACCCCCTTCAAGATGCTTCTTATTTGCTTTTCATTTGATGTGCTTGAGGTCAACCATTCTCACTCGCAGAGCTGTGATAAAAACAAAACACTAGTGGCTGTTTTTTAAAGGGGAGGAGCTACTATATTTCCCGGCCTGTCTTTGGGCTCTATTTTAAAGATCTAGCCGTAAAGTCTAAAGCGCAAAAGCATTAAAGGCGTGTTCGAATCCACTTTTGCTATTTTAAGTACGGAAAAATACACTTTGCACCCTGGCGTATGGTCTAACAGGGTTGTGCTTATTCTCTTAATGAGTTATGGGTGTGTTTTGAGCATAACGTGCATTAAACAAACCATCTGCAGAGCGAGGATAAAGAACAAGCCTCCTCCATTCGGCCTCTTTACTTTCTCTTTATATTACTTTTACTCTTTACATTACTCCTGTACTTTCGTGTATAAGGAAACGGTGTTGTACGCACTCCACTGAAGACATCCATTAGCCTACATATTTCATTTTATTTAAGTGCAAAGATTTGTTTCAAAACTATTTCTAAATTCAGTTCTAATTTCCAGCAAACGAATAAATGAACAATAATAACGAAGTGTGGTAAAAAAACTGAGTTATATCCAAACGTGTCCTATTCTTATGCTCCATATGGTGATGCAGACGTCTCCAAAACCCGACAGGAGGACAATTCTAAACTTGTTTTTATTAAAACAAATTTAAATTTGCATATATTAAATACTAATAATAATAATAATAACATTATACAAATGCAAATTGTCATGAATAAACAGAAGAAAAGCCCCCCGACATGAAGAAAGCATGGAGGCAGTGTTTTTTATATTTATGTAGAAAATAATATTTTTTGTAACATTTTAATCCTTTCGTTTTTTCATATATAAATAAATTAGCGTATTGCTGTACATCCTCTGTGTATTAAGCAATGTGTAAGCATTTGGAGCGTATAGGCGCATAACTAACATGCTCTGTGCTGGACTTTAGACCAGTTTTTAGTGGTCAACGGCGCGGTCTATTTCAGTTCCTCAAAATAGCCACGCGCCAACAATGCGCCTTAACACCCCTCCTTTCTAGACCGGAACACCCATGAGTCCACAAAGTGGCGCAAATGGATTTGCTATTTAAGCAACGTGGTGCACAATGTGAAAATTACGGTTGCGCTGGTCTGAAAATAGCAACAAATTGCACCAAAAACGTCTTGCACCTTATTGCGCCGGGTGTATGATGGGGCCCTCTGTTTCAGTTGAGGTTATATCAAACATTTAAAAAAAAAATGCACATTTCACAATACGTAATGGGACCTTTAATAACTTATTTCTTTTGCTCAGTTGTTTCTAACTGAGATGATATGTAATACCACAGTTAACAAATTCCCACAAACTGGAGGTACATAAGTTTATCTGGTCAAGTGAGATTGATATATTTTAATCAAAGCAATCTATTTTTTCATTTAAAATATTTTGCCAAAGCCAACAAAGTTTCCATAAAAAAACGATTAAATGGGTTTTAAAAAAGTATTTTTTTAGGAGTTTGTTCTTTATTTAGTTACATTTCAACCTGACTGCCTGTATTTTTACTTGAGTACAATTCTGGAATTAAAATGCACTTTTTTATTCCTTACAATTTTATTCAAATTTAAAAGTACTATTTGCATTTTAATTACATTTTCTTCAGTCTTATCCATATTCAATAATATTAAATATTAAAATTTGCATGCATTATTTCAGCTACAGATATGCGTTTAATGTCTGTTTTTTTATTTTTGTAGCTTTAGCTGTTTTAGTTTTACATTAAACTAAATGAAACTACAACAAAGTCAAAGTAGGAGAAGTTTAGCATTTTTGTAGTTATTATTTGTTTATTTTTTTGATACATATTATTATTTGGTTTCGTGTTATTCTGTGAACTACTACACTAGAGCTGCACAATATATTGTTTCAGCATCAATATCACAATATGCGCATCTGCAATAGTCACATTGCAGAATCTGCAATGTTTAACTGGTATTATTATTGACCAGAAGCTATATCTGAAAACTCATGATTTGTCATTGCAATGTTTAACTATAAAGTTACCAAAACGTTTATTATTTATGTGCGTTTTTAGGGCGTGCGACTGTGAGCCTTTTTTAAAAGTCAGTTTGAAGTATCCATGCATAAGAAATTACGTTTCTAACTTTAAGAAAGATTAATTGTATTTATGTAAATATACTATTATTTTTAAATCTGAATATTGCTAGATGTCCAGAAAATCATAAAGCACTGTGCATTTTATTTGTACAGTATCATTGCTTTACTGTATTTATCAATGTTTGTGATTGGTATATTATATATTGTATAATATACAACAAATAATATATCAATATAATATAATGCTCTCACGTATAAAATCATCCCAATGTATCTAAAATGATGAATTCTTTCCAAACAGACCTATTCATTTCATCTGGTGGAGTTATACTCACTATCGCGGTAAACATTGTAGAAAATATCACAATGTCATTTTATTTTTTCCAATATCAGCGCTCAACTACACTGACATTATCTTTCAAATTTAAAATAAAAACATTTTTATTTTTGCCAGACTTTTACTTTTACTTTTTTAACACTTAAGTACAATTTAAACCTGTAATTTTTTTCAGCCAAACACTTTTAACTACGTAAAATGTTCACTCAGTATCTGTATTTTCACTTGCGTGTCAATAATGTATTACTTCTTCCGCTCCTTGCAGGTGGGCAAGGGCCGCTTTGCTGAGGTGTACAAAGCCAAGCTGAGACAGAGCCCCTCAGAGCAGTTCGAGACAGTAGCAGTGAAGATCTTCCCCTATGAAGAGTACGCGTCCTGGAAGAACGAGAAGGACATCTTTCAGGACATCGACCTGAAGCACGAGAACATCCTGCACTTCCTGACGGCTGAGGAGCGAAAGGTGGAGAAACAGTACTGGCTGATCACAGCGTTTCACCCACGGGGGAACCTGCAGGAGTACCTGACGTGCCACTTGCTCAGCTGGGAAGACCTGCGTCTGCTCGGCGGTTCTCTGGCGAGGGGTGTGGCTCATTTGCATAGTGACCACTCCCCCTGCGGGAGGCCCAAAGTGCCCATTGTCCATCGTGACCTCAAGAGCTCCAACATCCTGGTGAAGAACGACCTGACTTGTTGTCTCTGTGACTTCGGGCTCGGGCTCCGTCTGGACAACTCGCTGTCGGTGGATGAACTGGCCAACAGTGGACAGGTAGGGCATGCAATGACAGTTCAGGCACTCTTCATCATGCAGACTTCAGCTATTGTTAGAAATAAGGCATTTATTGTATGCAGTTGAATTATTAGCCCCCTTCATATCTTTTTCCCAGATTTCTGTTTAACGGAAATAAGATTTTTTTCAACACATTTCTAAACATAATAGTTTTAATAACTAATTTCTAATAACTGATTTCTTTAATCTTTGCCATGATGACAGCACATAATATTTTATAGATCTTTTTCAAGATACTAGTATTCAGCTTAAAGTGCAATTTAAAGGCTTAACTAGGTTAATTAGGCAAGTTAGGGTAATTAGGCAAGTCATTGTATAACGATGGTTTGTTTTGTGGACAATCGAAAACAAATATTGCTTAAGGGGTCTAATAATACTGACCTTAAAATGTTTTTAAAAAATTAAAAACTGTTTTTATTTTTTCCGAAGACTTTCTCCAGAACAAAAAATATTATAGAAAATACTGTGAAAAATAACTTGCTCTGTTAAACATCATTTGGGAAATATTTAAAAAAAGAAAAAACAACTCACAGGAGGGCTAGTAATTTTGACTTCAACTGTATATTTTTAATTACTTCAGACTTAATGGATATAATATGTAAAATAAGCAATAGAGTGGAACACTTGGGTGCTTAAAGAAAGTATCTGATTCAAATTGATTTTTCTAATGAAAAAATTTCAATGTATTTATTTATTTTTTATAAAATAATGAAGACCATAGGCCAGACCTGGGCATTTTATGGCCCCCGAGCCACATGCGGCCTGCTGGACTTCTTTGATCTGCCAGCGTGAAGTATTTATTTAATTTAAATTCAACCGCAAACAAGGCCTTGCAATGTGTAGGTCTGATATTGCGAGTCAGCAAAAGGGGACTTATACATATAGCATCTTTTGCACGCTCAGTTTCATTATTTCAAATGAGATGCGTGGGTTCAGTGCACAAATAGGAAGGGATGCACATGCGGTATGTCATGCTCACGTTTTCCAGGCGCTTTTCCAGTTGAAAAAATCTAAACATGAGCGAACCACGAGTCATGTGACAGGAACCAACCAGGCAGCTTCAAAATTTGTATGAAATTACACAGTTATAAAGGTAGACTACTTACCTCAGATTAACGATTTAACAAAAACAGATACAGATCCTCTCTCAGTGATGATCATTACATCACATATCCACCTCACATTCAACCTGACTTCAGTGCACTTGTTCAGCCCAACACATGCTAGAATTCTCTCACTGAACATAAAAAATTATAATTAAATGAATGAATGAATGAATGAATAATAAATAAATAAATAATGAAGGTGAAGGTGAAGCAATCAAACAAACAACCCTGTGGCATTTATATGTGATACTGGTCTTTAAAAAGTATTTGAAAGACCAGTATCATAATATCTACTTCATATAAAACAAATAATTAATACTTTAATTACTTCAGATTTAATGGATATAGTATGCAAAATATACAATAGAGTGGAACACTTGGGTGCTTAAAGAAAACATCTGATTCAAGGTGATTTCTTTGATGAGAAATGTCAAAATAATAAAGACCATAGGCACATTAAACAAGTAATCAAACAAATATACTAATAATGATTACAAAAAGTGCTATTGCTAAAACCTTAAACATTGAAATGAAACAAAGAGATAAAATATTTATAATACACTTTTAGTTTATTTTGTTTCGGCTAGTTGCTAGTTGCGAGAAGAAATATCTCATTTACATTTAGTTTAACTTAAAATAAAACAAAAATGTGAATTAAAAAAAACAGACTCATTAAAAAACACACTTAAAATAATGATAAAGTTCTCAGCATCATTAATACAACATTGACTAAAATTAATATGAAATTATTTTCATTATTTATTTATTTATTTATTTATTTGTATATTCATATATATACTTTTTTAAAGTATTTTATTTTGTCCTTTTTCACAGATATTTGTACATTAATTTTTATTGAATTTTTAATCTCATTCTTTTAATGGACCTCCTGAAGCAACATAACTAAAAAAAAATTCATCAAACTCAGTGCAGTAAATGGCTGCTCAGATTCACATGCTTTTGTAAAGTAAAGCGTTGGTGTATATGCGCATGTGTATATAGTATACAGGTTAACAGTGGCACAAACGTCATGTCATAACTAGGGAAAGTCCCTCAGGCATCTCTTCGTTTGCAGTTTAGACTGTTTAATTTATCACCTTTCAGTTTTGTTGGTTCATTGGTGTGATCTTCCGTACTCCTGAAGTGAGGTGAAATAATGAGGTGAAGCTGTGCTTGTTTTAAAGATAAAGTAGTTAAAAAAAAGATGAGCTCAGTTCCCTCAAAACAGTTTGAAATATGAAAGATGGGATAAATGTGTTATCTGAATACTGGTATGGGAAAAGTGAGTGAACTGAGAAAATCACTGCTCTTGATGATAGCAATAATAGTAGCCTCAACGTAATGAAATATTATAATTATTATATTATATAATTATATATATTATATTTTTTATATGTAGTTCACTTTTAAATATATTAATTTATTTATTATTATTATTATTATTTTATACTATCTACAGACACAGAGACAATGTATGTATATGTTTATACACACTCACTGGCCACTTTATTAGGTACACCTGTCCAACTGCTCTCGTTAACATAAATTTCTAATCAGCCAATCACATGGCAGCATGTAGACATGGTCAAGATGATCTGCTGCAGTTCAAACCGAGCATCAGAATGGGGAAGAAAGATGATTTAAGTGAATCTGAATGTTGCATGGTTGTTGATGCCAGACTGGTTGGTCTGAGTATTTCAGAAACTGCTGATCTACTGGGATTTCCACGCACAACCATCTCTAGGGTTTACAGAGAATGGTCTGAAAAAGAGAAAATATCCAGTGAGCGGCAGGTCTGTGGGCGCAAATGCCTTGTTGATGCCAGAGGTCAGAGGAGAATGGCCAGACTGGTTCGAGCTCATAGAAAGACAACAGTAACTCAAATAACCACTCATTACAACCGAGGTATGCAGAAAAGCATCTCTGAACGCACAACCGATCGAACCTTGAGGTGGATGGGCTGCAGCAGCAGAAGACCACACCGGGTGCCACTCCTGTCAGCTAAGAACAAGAAACTGAGGTACAGTTGGCACAGGCTCACCAAAATTGGACAATAGAACGTCTGATGGGTCTCGATTTCTGCTGTGACATTTAGATGTAAGGGTCAGAATCATCTCAGACTGGTTTCTTGAACATGACAATGAGTTCACTGTACTCAAATGGCCTCCACAGTCACCAGATCTCAATCCAATAGAGCACCTTTGGGATGTGGTGGAACTGGATATTCGCATCATGGATGTGCAGCCGACAAATCTGCAGCAACTGTGTGATGCTATCATGTCAATATGGACCAAAATCTCTGAGGAATATTTCCAGTACCTTGTTGAATCTATGCCACGAAGGATTAAGGCAGTTTTGAAGGCAAAAGGGGGTCCAACCCGATATTAGTAAGGTGTACCTAACAAAGTGGCCGGTGAGTGTATATATATACAGTCAAGCCCAAAATTATTCATACCCCTGGCAAATTCTGATTTAATGTTACTTTTATTCAACCAGCAAGTTTTCTTTTTGACCAGAAATGGCACAAACTTCTCCCAAAAGATAATAAGACAATGTACAAGAGCAAGGAGTTGGCCGAAATCAAATACAATTAAACGCTTGCTATAATTGCCGAGCAGCTTTTTGCATGTCTCCACTGGTATTTTTGCCCATTCATCTTTAGCGATGAACTCCAACTCTTTCAGGTTGAAAGGTCTTCTTGCCATCATCCTGATCTTTAGCATCCTCCACAGATTCTCAATTGGATTTAAGTCAGGACTCTGGCTGGGCCACTGCAAAATGTTAAGTTTTGTATAACGTCAAATAATTTCAGGCTTTACTTTTTTGTTTTTTACCAGTTTATTTCTCAAATTATTAAATTGTTTCTTTGGATTTATGTTGTTGATATAATAATAATAATAATAATAATACCTATTATTTTTTTAATAGTAACATTCAGAAATAATCAACTTGTAAAGATAAAATATTTTTAATAATTAATTTTATTATATACACATGCATTATTAAAAAAATTGTTTAATTGGTAGTACTAAGGAAAGTAACGTTAGTCCTAATAAAAAGTTAGTTTTTATTATAACAGAACAGTTTATTTTACAAGCAAGTGAACTGTTTATTTGGATCTATGTTGCTAATGATAATCATAATTGTAATTTTAACATAATATATATATATTTTATAAGTTTATTATTATTAGCAGTAGTAGTTATTAATACAAGTAGTTATTATTATTAAGTTATTAATGCAATAACTAATATATTTATAACAATAGTTATACTAATATTATTTCGAAATTAATTATTAAAATCATTATGTTCAATTCATGTTTATTTATATAGCGCTTTTTACAATGTAGATTGTGTCAATGCAGCTTAACATAGTTCTAGTAAAGTCCAGATTTTAGAGTTGAAGTTCAGTTTAGTTTAGTTCAGTGTGGTTTAAATTTCACTGCTGAAAGTTCAAACACTGTAGAGCAAATCCATCGAAGTTCCACAAGTCCCGATCCAAGCAAGCCAGTGGCGACAGTGGCAAGGAAAAAAAACTTCACCAATTGACGAAGTGAAGGGAAAAAATTTTGTTGTCATAACATCAGTCCAAATACAAATTTAAAGTGTAAATAATTTTAAACCATTGTCCTGTGTGTGATTGTCAGGTGGGTACAGCCCGGTACATGGCTCCAGAGGTGCTGGAATCGAGAATCAACCTTGAAAACATCGAGTCCTTCAAGCAAACCGATGTCTACTCCATGGCTCTAGTGCTGTGGGAGATCACGTCCAGATGTAACGCCATTGGAGGTGAGCACACATTCACACACCATCCAGATCTGCCCTGGAAACGTAACTCTTATTTCAGCATTTCCTAAATCGATATAGTTAGTGAGCTCGAGACAATGCTCTTCTATTTTTATTCTGCCTCTAATTGTCCCTCAAGGAGAGCAGGGATGAAAATAGGCCTGCTTTTTTGTCCGATTCAAATGCGAGTGGCATTTTGTTTTCTTGTTGCCATCGTTGGGCTATTGTTTCAGTGCAGTTGTATGAAAGCCCACTGCGGCCTGCACTGTGGTTTGAGTGACTTGCACATCCTGTTATTGGAGGAGTCGCTCTTTAACAGGAGGAGAGATGGTTTCGGCCAACTCTTTACTCTATTTGGGGAATGTGAGGAATGTGTGAAATGTCAAGTGCTTCCTAAGAACGTTCCCTTCTTTGGGCAGGTGGGAGGACTAGGTTGCTTGCATATTCCTGGCACATATACACACACATATATATAGGCATGGAAAAAAAATCATATAGCTGTCATGTATGATCATATAAAGTTGAAGTCAGAATTATTAGCCCCCTGTATATTTTTCCCCAATTTCTGTTTGATGGAGAGAAGAGTTTTGCAACACATTTCTAAACATAATGGTTCTAATAACTAATTACTAATAACTGATTTCTTTTGCCATCTTTGCCATGATGACAGTACACAATATTTTACTTGATATTTTTCAAGATACTAGTATTCAGCTTAAAGTGCAATTTAAAGGCTTAACTGGGTTAATTAGGTTAACTAGGCAAGTTAGGATAATTAGGCAAGTCATTGTATAACAATGGTTTGTTCTGTAGACAATCAAAAAAAATATATTGCTAATAATATTGACCTTAAAATGTTTTTTAAAAAATTGTAAACTATTTTAAACTATTTTTATTTATTTTAGCCGAAATAAAACAAATGAGACTTTCTCCAGAAGAAAAAATATTATCTGTAATACTGTGAAAAATGCCTTGCTCTGTTAAACATCATTTGGGAAATATTTGAAAAAGAAAAAAACAAATTCACAGAAGGGTGAATAATTTTGACTTCAACTGTATGCATGAAAAGCAATGGACCCTTTTCACATTTCCGAGTTTCTCAGCAGTCGTCATAGTTGGGTAAACTTAGTGCGCAGTGAATAGGTACCACAAATACTACCACAAATTCTTTATGTATTTCTATTTGCTCAAATAATAAATGAAAAAAATCCATGATAGTGTTATCACGACTTTTTAAAATGAGACTGATAAGGGCAGACAGAAGAGAGAACAATGTCAAATTTACTGTCACACCCATAGACGCTGCATTACGTAATCACTAGTTTACATCAAATTACAAAATACAAAGATGATATAATACAAAGTATAGCTTTATAAATGTACGTTATAAAGTATATGTTTTTTTAAAAATCAACATATTAAAAACTTTCAAAGAATTAAGATGCTGATGATCGTTAAACTTGTGAAAAGGATTTTTATCCCATCGTTGAGTCTATTTATTTACTTGTGTAAATGTGTGTTGATTTATATTTATTCAGTTTTTGAATTAATTACAGTAATATTATTGACAAATATAAAAATGTTCATATGATTTATTTACAATACAGTGCTCAGCATAATTGAGTACACCCCATTTTGAAAATGAATATTTTTATTCATTTCTCATTGAATATAGGCAATGTATTTTGGTGCATTTAAACAAAACAGATTTATTAAATAGATATATTTATTAAAATTATATTTTAGTCACCGAACATATTTAGAAATTGACAGATAATACAATTAAATTCAAGCAAAATATTTAAAAAACAATTACAACCTACAAAATTTCAACAAAATTTTTCAATTTTTTTGCTTCTCTTGATTTTTCCTCTTTTTAAATTTGTATTTAATATTTTTCTATAACATATAAATTTGGGTATTTTGTTAGATAAGCTCCAGATTTGGCTTCAGTATTGACTAATCTAATGTATATGCACAAATATAATATTGTATAGCTTCCTATTAAAAATATGAATTTAAAAGATTTGTGAGGGGTGTACTTATATAATGCTAAGCACTGTATATTATATGAGACTTGCTTTGTTTTCAAATAAATGGAACTAATTGGATTTGCATTGTAAACATTAAATAAAAATTAAAAAGGTATTATTTTTTTATTTCATATATTAAGTTTTTAGTTATGATACTCCCAAAATCATTCTGCATAAATCCGCAGATTTTTTACAAAATACATCAGATTCTGTCAGGCCTTAGTTATGAGTCAAAATATAAACATAGATGCATTTGATTAAATTGAAAGAGTTGTGAGCTGCCCCTTTTTTGTTTATTTATTTGAGGTCCACTTAATATATAATTTGAGATTGAGTTTCTTTTTAAAGCACATTTATACAATCTATAAAACTAAAGTGCTGTACAAACAAATAAATAGTGCTGTACAAACAAATAAATAGAAAGAAAATACACTCAGTACAATTACAAATGAAACAACACAAAAGTGTTTGGTTTTTTTTACATCATAAAACATCACAATTTATAAGCAATAGACATTTTTCTGTCCTGTTTTGACTGTCCTCGTCAGAACACATTGTTTGTATAGGCGTGGTCAAGGTAATTCAGCTCAGAAGTAAATGCCTACTGCTATGATTGGCTAGCACTTTTGCACACACATTTTCAATGCTTCACTTTTGAGATTTGGTCTCAAAGTTGGAACGCACAGCTGACGTAAACGGCCATCGATGTAAACTTGTGCATGTATACTGCATCGTATGGTCTCTTGTTTTTTAATCCACACACAAAAAACACCTTAAAATTAAGTGAACTAAGTCGTACTGTAAGTTCTTACTTGCAAGGTCTGGAAAGTTCTTCCACTCTTTCCACATGTTAGAATCAGAAGGAAGCATTGGAAAATTGTGTTTTTTCGCAGCTTGGCACTGTACTGCATCTTGTAGAGATAAAGATTCTGACCATCTTTATCGTTTGGTTTCTGCATAGACCTGTGTTTGCCTCTCATTATTTACCTTCTGCATGTATGAATTGATGGGTGGAGCTAAAACAGCCACTGACCATCTTCTGTGGAGGTGGAGTTTAGCCACACTATTATATTAATAGTGTAATAAAGCATTAATTCCACAACCCATCATCTTCGGTTGAGATTTTTTTCATACTAACAAGAAAATTCTGAAGCATACAGGTTGTTTTTTAACCTCTTATATGACAAAAGATCAAAATAATTTCGATTTCTCAGTTCATGGCTCCTATAAAGTGCCTCATTATGCTTTTTTTAACATTACCTTTCATGCAGAGTGAAGCGTAGCTCTGAATGTAAATCTTCTGTAAAGTTTTAAAGGTCAAAGTGCATGATAAATAATTGCGTCCTTAAAGGCAAACTCGATTCTGAAATGCTGAAATGAGTCATCGACCATTCCAGTTTCATTGTAAGAAGCATATATTGCCGAGACACACACACACACACACACACACACACACACACACACACACACACA
>CAIGQV010001633.1:20252794-20265278 GCA_903798115.1 Danio jaintianensis | reverse complement strand
ACACACACACACACACACACACACACACACACACACACACACACACAAAAAAACATTTTCCTACCTTTACGGAATTGACAAAGTCACATTATAATTACTGAAGTATATTTCTGTTTGATGAACTTGATAAAGTAGTACAATCTTCATTCTTTGAGGAATGCTCACTGGCTGGCCAATCACATCAGACTTTGCCATCTGAACAGTCAGCTCAGAGCGGATATTCAGAAAGGTGAGACTGGGGTGACATTTAAACTAGTGCATTCTAGTTTTAAAATGCATAAGTTTAGTTACTGTTACAAAACACAGCTTTTTGAATGGAGCCACAGCTATCCACAATCACTTCTGGACAATTGCGTATGAGAAATTCCATGCTAATATCAACCTTTCATGTTTATTTATATATATAGTGCTTTTCACAATATAGATTGTGTCAAAGCAGCTTAACATAGTTCTAGCAAAGTCCAGATTTCAGAGTTGAAGTTCAGTTTAGTTTAGTTCAGTGTGGTTTAAATTTCACTGCTGAAAGTTCAAACACTGTAGAGCAAATCCACCGAAGCGCAGCTCCACAAGTCCCGATCCAGCGGCGACAGTGGCGAAAGTGTTGAGGAAAAAAAAAACCTAGAGAGAAACTAGGCTCTGTTGGGCACGACCATTATTCTTCTGGCCAATCTTCCTGTGTGGAGCATGCACTCCATTCCTCCATGACGACCACAGCATCAGCTCGGGATACAACCTGGTCCAGGATTATGGATACCTTGGGATCATCTCTTCACAGGTCTTGGATCACATCAATGGCGCTGCATAGCATTAAAAATGTTTACAGATTGATATTTTTCTGATCCCATAACTCTGATCCAAAAACTTTAGTTGTTTTGGAAAATGTAAATCAATGTTTCAATATAATGTTAATATAAACTTGCTATGTTGATTTATGTTTTGAGATTTTACTTCAAATGTCACATCCATAACGCTGGAACTGCTCGTATCTTTCTCTGATTCATCAAGCCCCTCTCATATAACCATTACACAACCCCTAGACGTGGATATGGATGCTGGCCAAATATGGACATGCCTAGAGAACATGAATGGTCGCTAATCATGCCTTTTAGTCTGTATAGTGTGGACCGAGTTGCTGGTCTGAAAAAAAGGATAGTTTTCAGTCAAAAACACCTTTTAAAAATGAAAATGCACTAGTGTAAATAAAGTCTAAATCTTCAAACAAATCATTTCAGACTCTTTAAGTAATGAGGTGATTAGGCATGGGACGATAACCGGTTTCAAGGTTTACCGCGGTTTGGAAAAGTCAAGGTTTTAAAACTGCTAAAATTTTCTGTTATACCGTTCCTAAGGTGTATGTAAGGGATTTTTGATGTATGTAGAGTTATTGCAGGATAACTTTAAAGTAAGATTAAAAAACGTTAAAATAGTATAATTGGGTCACTATAAATAAAGAGAGAGGGCTTTTCTATGTTGAAAGAATTTCAGCCCGCTGAAGAAACTTGTTAATGTGTGCAGGATGGATGAAGTCGACTGGATTTTCATTCCAACTTTGGTTCTCTCGTGTTTAGAAAAATGGTTTGTTTGCCTTCAGATTAATCTGAGACTGTAGTTTATGTCTGTCTGCATTTATATGGGGATAATCAGACAGGATTTGTTTCTATGGAGTAATATTTATTATTGATGGTGTCTGAGGAGGAGAACTGTAGTAGGGCCCTAAGAATGTGGAAGACGTGGACAGTATTGTAGAACCAGATTTTGTTTAATGTAGAATGTCACAGAATTCTGCAAATTTAAGAATAGATATTAAAAAAAAACAAAGAATTAATAAATAAATATTATTTTTAGAAGTCATAAATTTATGTTAAATTCAATACATTTCATAATTTCAACAATATATATTATTATACAATGTATTTATATGTATTTAATGTATACAACTATTAAAATAGAGTCCAGAAAAAGGGTGTACACTTGTAATAGTTAAAATCAAGTACGGTATTATGAAAAAAATAATAATTATTATTTGCTTTGTCTAAAATTTAACAAAGAATTGTAAAAACATTAAGTCATTATCAGTGTTTTTTTTTTTATATATAAATTAAATTAAAAATTCTGGGTCAGTTGGCGTTTCTGTGTGGAGTTTGCATGTTCTCCCCGTGTTGGCGTGGGTTTCCTCTGGGTGCTCCGGTTTCCCCTACAGTCCAAAGACATGTGCTATAGGTGAATTAGGTAAGCTAAATTGTCCGTAGTGTATGTGTGTATATCCTGGTCCTCCAGATTGGGGGTTGAGCGTTGGGTTAACGACCCACCTCGTAGAAAATTAGATATTATGAAACACCAACATGGTGCGGCTAAATATCAACTTGATATAAACGCCCCTGGGAGTAAGTAAGGGTGCATTCAACTGCCCTAAATACAACAGATTTTTTAAAAATAAATTATTAGTGAACAATAAAGAGTTGGCTCATTAAACAAAAAAGTACCATGAAATTTAACCTAAGCAAACTTTACACTGTTATTTATGGTTATATACAGCAAGCTTGTAAAGCATATATGCCTAATATATTGGAAAACATCTGGTAAATAATACTACATTATTTATCTAATTAATTTTAAACTTATATTATATAAATTATATGTAGCTTAATTCACATTGTGTGTTTGTTATCTTAATAACATGATGTCTCATGTATCATATAACTTTCAGATTATTAGTGAATGAGTAATCAAACAGAAATATCCGATCCATTTCAGCTTAAGTTAAAATGTGTGAGACAGTTTCTACGGGAAAATGGGTTATCCAGAATGTAGTCATTTATATTTATTATTTTATTTATTGCATTAAGTTGACAGAATAATCATTTAATTAAACATTTACTTATGTAAAAGAAACTCACACGCACCGATACCCACACATGCTCACGCGCACACACACGCGCACACATGAGCACACACAGATGTCGTTGACAGGTGCAGGCATTGTCTGAGAAATGTTACAGATGGCTGTAAATATTTAGATATGCAATATCATCACAATTTCTTATCATCTAAAAACATATACTATTTAGTAGGAGCCCCACACCCAAGAGATATGTGATTCATACCTGATATCTAATAGTCGTGGGGTATTGTGAATGGTCAGTGGATGTAAAACTTAACAGAAATGTAAATGTTTATAGTGTTAGTTTATTAATTATAATATAATATAATTATATTATATTACTAGTTTATTTAGAGTAGTATAATCATAATAATTTTAATAGAATAATTAAAATAATATGGGTTCTAATAGTTTAATTAATTAGATTACGTTCTAATAATATAAATAATAATAATAATTTAATTGAATTGATTAATATTACAGAAATTATCATTTATTTGATCTGATTACAATCTAATTACAGGTATTATAAATATATGAGTTTTAATTTAAATGGTAAGAATCTAATTACCGGAAGTATAAAGTTTATATTAAAAGGGAAGGGTCTTAAACTGGAGGTCCATCCCTAAAGGGGGCGGGGATTAAACAGGCAGTCCCATCTAAAAGGGGCGCGGTAGGAAGTCATCAATCATTTTGACAGTAAGGGGATCATAAATTCTATAAATATTCATAAATTATAGAGTAATGATGCTAAATATTCAGCTTATTAGCATCACATCAATTTATAATATAAATATAAATTATGTTTAGTATTATTATTATATTACACATACATTCTGTATATTAAATTATTTTAAATTGTAAAAATAACCCTGTGCCTGTTTTTGATCAATAAATGCAGTCTTGTGTGAGCAGAAGAGACCTATCAAAAACATTACCTAAAAAATACTCAAAAAATACAGAGCAAGAAACTAATTTTTGTCTCACTTTTAAATTAGTTTGACTGTTGAGTTCAGAGGGTGCACCTAAAAAAATGGTTTGCTTTTTTTAATTAACGTTGGAAATTTGAGAGTCAGTGTGCATGTATGAGTGTATTTGCATGTGTATATTGTTTCACGCACTGTCCCTGTGTCTGTAGAGTTGTGTTACCCACATGCCCCAGCATGCCCTCTCTGTGGTTAACAGCAGTCCTCCAGTCATGCTGCTTGAGCTTATCTGCAGTGCTGGAGCTGCTTTCAGCCAGACACACTGTCTCATTCCAGAAACTGTTGAGGGAGTACAGATAGACATCCAGGACTTTAAGATAGACTCTTAGGCTACGTTAACACTAGTGCGTCGTATTTATTTTAAAATGCACAACTTTTGATATGGTTACACCTGGCATTCACACTTTCCCTGAGCTTTTACCTTATAATACTGCAGACCCGGTTTAGTTATATTCTTGGGTTGTGTTTCAGTGTAAACGATCCAACACAATCGGTGCATCCAAAATCACATTTTTCCAACCCAGGCTCATTCTGAAAACGTACCCTTATATACATTTCTGGAGAGCCCCAAATACGTCCAAGGAGCTACATTTTTTGCCGTTTTTATTTTTGCGAATCTACCAGAGGCCGCAGTGTACGCTTTTTCAGATCTCAAATTTCTCTCGCGCCATTCACGTCTGCTGTTTTCACGTAAATCTACCAGAGGCCGCTGTCGACTGACTGACTGACCGATCGACTCACCCACCCTCCTCCTTCCCTAAACCCAACCAATAGTGTTTTCAAAAGCACCGATTGACCCATCATACCGCCCCGTAGTGTTCGAATGCAGCCATACGTACTTCTGGCTACATAATTTGCGATCTCCAGATCTCCGATGAGCCCTTGTTGCTATTTTTTTGCCTCAATTACAGTACCACCTTCAGCTTAGGGGACTGAATTCAATGCACAGACCTGAGATGTCTTGTGAAAATATGAAGAAAAATGTGGCCTCAGAAGCCAACGTGTGGGTGATGGTGAAATGGAAAGCTGTGGCTGCGTTCTTCAGCTGTGGCTCACTGCGTGTATGCTAGTAAGTCCCGAATTAGCACGGGGTGCGGCCTGGAGAACTGGAGTAAACTTGAGACGCTGCCAGTCAAGGAGAACTCACTCCTTTCCTCAGAAGAAACAGAGCAAAACAAGTAAATGGAGGACAGCAGCTGGCTGGCAGGTGGCAGAAACTCACGCAGAGCGGCCGTCCATCAATACTATAGTCTCAGATTCACTGCCAGCTCAAACTCACTGCAGACTCAAGGTTACAATATGATCCACCCTAAAACTCTCTGTCTGAAGACTGAAAAATCCTCTGGTCAGGCAACATTGCTTTCTAGCTGACATTTATAAATAGGTCATTGTGTTTAAAACACCTCCTGTTTGTCCTGACTGAATGCCAAGAGTCTACATTAATGTTTCAAATAGCTTTAGGTGAAATTTAGACGTGTGAAATAATGTTGCGCTGTCATTAAATGTAACAGAACTGTCAATGTAGACATGAAACAACAGGCAGATTATGACCTGATATTCTTGTTGTAGTGTAAAACGTCGTACTAAATTTGGTATATTTAAAATATTTAAAAACATCTTGCTGATAAATGGGTAAGACATAATTTTTAAATTCCTAAATTGTCTTTAATATGTCGTCAAATAAATCTTGTTCTAATTTTGCCTGATGAGAGTTTATGATATATAAACTACTGTTGACACTTCTCTTAATCATCGTAAAAATTAATAAAAGTTTTTGCTCATTAAAGAGTGCTCAGTTATACACACTAAACTCAAGACTTTTAAACAGCATACATTTTTTTGGTTTTCTTCTTGTGCTGCTTCCCAGACAGACTCAGACAGGCAGGTCTGTGGAGGAGCAGACACTTAATCTGAAGGGGAAACTGTAGTAAAAAATCTCTTCTCTGGATAACTCTAGCTGGGCCCGGAGTGGGAGGCCTCAGCCGGCAGGACATCTGTTCACAAAACCACGGCATTCCTTACATAGCGAGTGCATTTGTGTAGCCCTGCCCATTGAGCAACATATAGAAAAAGACAGAGAGAGAGGCCAAAAAACCTAATCTTAAAACTAGCTGACCTGCACGCACACTAAGCTCAGATTTATTCCGTTTTACTACCGTCTGGTCAGATGCACTCATACCCCTTTTCAGCCAATGCAGTTTGAGGGCTTGTTCAGAGCTTATAGTTATAAATGTTTTATTTTATTCTTTGTCTTTTGTCATTTGACACATAAAACACCAGCTCTGAACCAGGAAAGGATGTTGGTAAGTATCACCAAAACATTGTTGGTCTAGAAGTAAAAACTGCTTGCATCAGGGGCTGGGCTCATGACCAACAAGATGAACCTTTACGTAAACCGCCATTTTTGAAACAGCAGCTAAATACAATGCTGCACATAGTATTCTCGAATGCAATCTCAGTCTATACAAATTACGGCAAGCTGCACAAACATGTTGTAATTTGCTGTGTTTGAATGCAGATGTAGATTCGCAAAACGATGAACATCAATAGCAACACAACGTCCGCCATTGTTGATGGTGTGGTTGTATTTGCCATTTTCATGCTAGTGTTGCTGGGAAAAGATATAGAAGACATATTCAGTGACAAAAGACCTGATTCTGGCCTCTCTAGTTGTGGAAATCAAACCAGTTTCTTGAGGTGCTTTGACATCTGCCTTCTTTAGTTCGTTTTCTCATTTTGTGTTTTTTGTTTGAGAAGAGAACATGATTTGAACTTGAACACCCTCGACTTCAAAAAGTACTGCACATTTTTGGATTAAATCGGCTACATTAGTCAGCTGCGCTGTGTATTATAGCATGAGGGCAAATATTTGTTTACAGTCTTTTAGCAACAGCTCCACGGTAGCTCGTGAACAAATTTCTCGCCATTTGCAGTGCATTAAAACAAGCTACATCCAGTGCATCATTCTCAAAATGTATAGTTTGCCTGAAATTATGCATACAAACTATATAATATATGATTACCAGGGATACAGTCATCCAAAAAGCAGTTTAGAGTATGCGTACAGGGGCACATCTGGCCAACGAGTTATGTGGATGTTGTCGCATAACTGCATTTTGATTATTTTCAACTTTTTCAGACCAGAGCATTCAGTGTGGTGTGAAAAAAACCCAAAACCGCCGAAAAATGCTACAATGTATCATTTGCTGCCCACTGGTGTGAAAGCACCCTTCGCCAGTCGAACCAACCCCAAAACAACAATAGCACTGAACTGGCACCCGGTTCATGCTGGTGGAAACAGGGTAACACAGGGCATCGAGGACAGCAGAAATAGCTCCGCAGGGGCGTGAGTATTTTGTTTGAGAGCTGAAACAGGGGAAGTCCACTTGTCAAAAACAGGATGCGTTCTCTTGTTGAGTCAGCTTCTCCACAGGGGCCCAATCACAGTCCTCCACTTCCTGTCCTGCGCCGCATGCTGGCCGAGCCCCTTCCTGTGGGCCCAGAACCACAAAACACACTCCCCAATCGAGAGCAAGCCGCTCCAAAGTAAACGCTCTCATCCAGCATCATTTGCTGTGATGGATTTTATATTGGCTAGGATGCGGACAATAACAGCCGATTTATGACGTCTCCGGCTGTTTTGGGGAAACTCTGGAGGTTTTGGTATTTCTTGCTGATTTTTAGGACTGTGCGTGCATGTGTGTGTTATCTATAGCTGGCTCTGGTCTAGTACTTGGCTATGGAGGCTGAAGACAGATATATCATTGGGCCTCTGCAGCTGCAAGTTTCACAAGGTCTGGAAAATCAGTTTTTTGGAGTTCGCTGGCACCGTCCGATGATTAGCCTCATATTTCACCAATTTGTTTTGATGAACAAAACAAATGATCCACAAAATCAACCTTGTTTATAGCTGGCATTCTGATGAAGAAACTTAGTTCAGTAGCTTTTCTCCAGTTGCTGTATTTTTGAAGGTTAGGTTTTTAGGGTTTAGATGGAGAAAGTATTAAAAACTAGTGGTTGAGTAAAAGTAAAGTGTCCCTAATAAAATATTACTCCAGTAAAAGTACTAAAGTCCATGTGAACTGGAAATTGCTGAGACTTTTATTTCAGTATGTTGATGTACTCTGAACTGAAACAGAATATTGAGTAGGGGGCGGGGCTTTCTTTTTCCACATCATTCCCTCGTAGCAAACTAACGATAAGAGGGGTGTGGTTAAGAATATTGTGGGTGGAGCCATCAAACTGACATCAACAGAGAAGAACCAACACTACAAATGTGGAAGCAAATGGTCAGACTTAGATTGAAGATTACCAAAACAAACTCTTTTTTTTCAGTGGATTAACTTGCACCGATTAAATTTTCACCTAAAAAGAATAAGCATAAAAAAAATTCCCACAGACTTTTAAGTATTCATTTTGAGTATATCTTTTCCAGTAGTACTTGTTTTTTTATGTACCTAATGATGGCCGTTAATATTTTTAACTTGTTTAATGTTATATAGCTGGCTGAAACTGCTCTTTTACAGCAGATATGAATCAGTGAATCATCAACTGGAGACTCTCTCTGATCGGATCATTTAAATCAGTGCGTTGATGAAGTCAGATCAGTCAAGTTGATCAAGTATGATTTGAATTGAATTGAATTGTATGATTTTTTTAAACAAATGAACAGATGAAGTGAAAACAATCAGTTCATTCATTAATCAAACACTGTTATTACATCTCAATTTCCACAAATAAAAATACTCTAATAAAGTACATATATATGACAAAAATTTAAGTATAGTAATAAAGTAAAAACGTAACTACCGTCAACCATGAGTCCACCAGAGCTTCTGAAATATATATTTTTCCCCACAGTCAGCTTTTTTCTTCCATGCTCTTCTAAGATGCTCTCCAAGAATGATTCTTCATGCTGTTGTAAGTGGGCAGATTATCTGATCATCTCCTGTGTGTGTTTGTCTTGCAGAGGTTAAAGACTATGAACCTCCATTTGGCTCTAAAGTCCGAGAGCACCCCTGTGTGGAGAGCATGAAAGACAATGTGCTGCGAGACCGAGGCAGGCCAGAGATCCCCAGCAGCTGGATGAAACACCAGGTACAACATCAAACACTTACATTTCAATCTCTGATCATGGTAATAGATAGCAATTTAGCTGAGAGATGAGAATTTTTGTGAACTTTCTATGAGAGATTTTGAAAAAAGCATACATTTTTATGAAAAATAACTCGTTTGAGGACCGCAAAGATGCATTCAGTTATCAAAGGTGACAATAAAGATATTTACAAATTTGTGATAAAATGTATCAAATTATTGAAGTTTTTTTTCTTTCTTATTTATTAAATAATATAAAAAAAACTGTCTTTAAGGCAAAGCAAATGTCATACACAGTGGCAATTCAAAGTACTTTACATAAACATTAAGCAGATTAAAAGAATAATACAATAATCACACAATGAGTATAAGAAATAAAAACAACAAAGAATTTAAATGATTAAAACGGGTTAAAATGTGTTTAAAAAGGCTTAAAAGGAAGAAAATGGGAGAAAAAAAGAAAGACAACTAAATTTAAACATTAATAATAAATGTTTCTTGAGCACCATATCATTATTAAAATGATTTCTGAACAACCATGTACAGCTGATCAATTATATTTAAAAATATATTAAAATAGAAAACAGTTCTTTTAAATTGTAATAACATTTTAAATGTTGTTGATTTTACCGTAATTTGTTATCGAATTATTGCAGAAGAGACAGTACTGACTCCACACGTTAAATTTTACAGATAAACTTTTTTTTTTATAATATATTAACATTTTTGCATATAGTTATTTTAAGTACAATTCACTAAAATGCATGATGGTATACTGACTGAATTTGAATCGTATTTCTTAAAACAAAACTGCCAACTGCATCCGAAATTGTACGTAAAGCATCTGGTTTGAAGCTGAATTTAAAAATATAAACAAGCATGTTCTGTATAGTACACGTAAATGTGTGGAGTGTGTACAACATCATCACTTCCCTGCGACTTCAATCCCCTCCTGTGGCCTTGTGGGATAGCAAAGTGTCCATCAGATGCAATATTGCCAAAAGTAGATCAAATTGGCCACCTATTGTAAGGGCATCCGCTGTGTAAAACATATGCTGGATAAGTTGGCGGTTCATTCTGTTGTGGCGACCCCTGGTAAATAAAGGGACTAAGTCGAAGGAAAATGAATGAATGAATATACTAACAATATCATATATCATTTTTGCCGACCTAGAGTTTCTGTCATTTTTCTAGTACAAACATCTAAAAATTCTTAAATCAAGAAGCAGTTTCTGGACAAGTAAAAAAAATAGTTTTGAGAAATAATAAGTTAAAATTAAGTGGGGGGTTTTTGCCTTAAAACAAGTAAAATAATCTGCCAATGGGGTAAGTTAAATAATCTTATTCACATTATTATTAAACAAGAATATTTTACTTCCCCCACTGGCAGATTATTGTGCTTGTTTTAATGAAAAACACATTTAATTTTGACTTATTATTTCTGAAAACAATAAATTGAACCAGAAACAATATTCGAACTTGAAACAAGACAAAATCTAAGGCAAAAAGTAAGAAATACAGTTGAAGTCAAAAGTATTCACCCTCCTGTGAATTTTTCGTTCTTTTTTAAATGTTTTCAAAATACTGTTTAACAGAGCAAGGAATTTTTCATATTATTTCCGATAAAATGTTTTCTTCTGGAGAAAGTCTGATGCTGTGTTCACACCAGACGCAGCATGCGCGAATAAATCACGTCATTCATGCGTAAATAGACATGTGAACATTTTGAGTTTACTCGCTTCATTCTCATGTCAAATTCCCTTCACAATAGATGCGGATTCGCGTCATGGGCGGGGCTTCTTCCTGCCTGGTGACTCTAGCTTCGTTGCTGAATGGCTAACAGATTTTATTGAGAGAATAGCTGTGTTTATGTGCTTTAGGAATGCTGAAATCAGCATATATTCGTTCGGATGATGGAAGCTTTCAGCGGTGCTTCTGACTGAGCTGTGCCCAGTTTGTAGAAGTCGCGCGATATACATATACAAACACTTTGTATTATTTCATTAGGTTCAGGAGAGTGTGCTGTTTTGTGTATGTTTTGTTTTTTAGTTACAGTAGTTTAGTTAAGACGTTTGGTACGTTGAAGATGTTTCTTTTCATGCTTCTCTTTTGATATTTAGTTTAGTTTGTTTAATACAGTTAGTGTGTTTTGTTATATTTATTTCTTTGATTTAAGCACCTCTAACTACCTCCTCTCCAACAGGTAATTTATCATTTATTTATTGTACATATTTTTCTTTCACTGTACAATATATTTTCACTGGTTTTCACTGGAAGTATGGGCAATAAATAATCAATTGCAGTGATATTTGGTTTTTAGTTGTTTCTTTCTCCCTCCATTTGTCACACACACACTAAACTATTATATGTTTTGTCAAATACCCTAAGTTTAATATTAACATCTAAAAGGACGTAACAAGCTGTTGTCTGGTATCGGCAAGAGGATTTCCCCTCGGGACACCAACAACAGGCACTACGTCATAATCACACCCTACAAGAGCAAGCTCTAGAACAATTCACGGAATTTGCGCGTTAAGTGCATCAAGCATGAAAAACACTTAATTTGCGTTGCTTCATTTGCGCTGCCTCATTTGCGCGAATTGCGCCACAGGATGTCTATTGGCGTCTTTGCATTGACTTAACATGTAAATCACTCGCGCTTGACGTCTCATCCGTGTCTGGTGTGATCGCACCATTATTTGTTTTATTTTGGCTAGAATAAAAGCAGTTTTTATTTTTTTCAAAACATTTTAAGGTCAATATTATTAGCCCCCTTAAGCAATTTTTTTTTTCGATTGTCTACAGAACAAACTATTATGTTTTTTAATTACTATTATGCTCCGTTAAACAGAAATTGGGGAAAAAATATTCAGGGGCTAATAATTCATAGAAAGCACAGAAAAGGGTTCACACACACTCATGTTTTGTCTCCAGGGAGTGGCTGCAGTTTGTGCCACCATCAACGAGTGCTGGGATCACGACCCTGAAGCCCGGCTGACCGCGCACTGTGTGGCCGAACGCTTTAACGAGATGGACGACGACCTGGACAAGCTGTCCACCTGCAGCAGCTCTGAGGAGAAGATTCCCGAAGACTGTGCCGTGAGCGTGAGCGACGACAAATGAGAGAAAGATCTCTCTCTCTCTTTCAGCACAAACTGAATGTTGTACACCCTTCCAGCGAGGCGGAGTAGAAGAATACGGCCTTTTCATAAAGCTTTATGTCTCATAACCAAAGATTTCATGCACTTTATCAGATTATTCACAGCTCACACTGAGGAAGGTCACGCTTTGCGAGAAAGAGGAGCTGGACAGATGCTCGGTTTCTCCTCTGACGGCTGACCGAGAGCCAAAGGTAATCAGGAAAATGTTTCGCCTCAACACTAAAGATTCATAGGAGATTGTAAGACTTCCTACAGATCAGTTCAGGATTTTCTGGATTTATGGAAGAATGTGAGATTTGTTTGTTTGCGTGCATAATTGTGTGTGTGTGTGTGTGTGTGTGTGTGTGTGTGTGTGTGTGTGT
>CAIGQV010001633.1:20219318-20238758 GCA_903798115.1 Danio jaintianensis | reverse complement strand
TATATATATATATATATATATATATATATATATATATATATATATATGTGTGTATGTATGTGTGTATGTATGTGTGTGTCTACTTTGTATGTTTTTATGTATATATAAATACAGACATGCATTCATATATTTGAGAAAATGTTTATTTAGATATAAAACATATATGTATATGATACAAAATAAATAAATTTAATTATCTATGTAAAAAAAGTTTTATAATTTTGTTTTTATGTTTGTGTGTGCATTATATATACATACTATATACAGTTTAATTATTAAACCCCCTGAATTATTAGCCCCCCTGTTTATTTTTTCCCCCAATTTCTGTTTAACGGAGAGAAGATTTTTTCAACACATTTCTAAACATAATAGTTTTAATAACTCATTTCTAATAACTGATTTCTTTTGTCTTTGCCATGATAACAGTAAATAATATTTTACTAGATATTTTTCAAGACACATCTATACAGCTTAAAGTGACATTTTAAAGCTTTACTAGGTTAATTAGGTTAACTAGGCAGGATAGGGTAATTAGGCAAGTTATTGTATAACGATGGTTTGTTCTGTAGACTATCGAAAAAATATATAGCTTAAAGGGGCTAATAATTTTGACCTTAAAATGGTTTTTAAAAAATTAAAAACTGCTTTTATTCTAGCCAAAATAAAACAAATAAGACTTTCTTATTCTTAAAAAAAATATTATCAGACATACTGTGAAAATTTCCTTGCTCTGTTAAACATCATTTGGGAAATATTTAAAAAGATTTTAAAATGTAAAAAAAAATTCAAAGGGGGTTTAATATAATTTCAACTGTAAAATTTTATTTATATATATATATATATATACTTGGATTTTGGATGTGATTAATTGCTATTAATCTTTGCCCCGACCTATTAAAAATTAATTTTTATTTTCAACAATTAGCTTATATTTATGGGGTTAACAATAAATATAAGCTTAACAATTAACTCATACTGTATTTAAGGGCTCATAGTAAAATTAAAGTAGAATTTTATGCCAGATTTTTATTACATCTGAATGACTTTCAGTTGTTTAATTAACAAACAGTATCCATTTCGAAATAGAATAATAAAGTACAAAATAAATACATAAATTCTCTCTTTTTTGTTAAATCTAATCAAATGGTTGGTATTGTCAATATTTTAAATAGGTTAATGAAAGATGAATTATATTCTATAGTTTGATCCAGATGTTTCTTTCATTCTTTTTGTCTGTTTGTGCACTGGCATGATGAAAACTGTGGATGTCAGCAGAGACTCAGTAAAGCTGTCCCAAAGACAGAACAAAAGATGCTTGAAAACCTTTAGACCCATTGAAAAAAGTGCTATTAGCTACTGTGATCTGTTTTAACATGCATATCATTTATTCAAACCATTTGCCCCAATTATGTTTCTGTTGAAAATAATAAGGCCATTTATATTCAAATACTTCCAGGGCACAACTTTTTTTTCCTTCCACAGATGAAACTAACCAACATGTGTTGGGTATACAACATAACCAAAGCCACATGTTCAAGGAAAAATAGACTTGTTCCCACCCCAGATGCCAAGCAGAACATACAGAAGGACAAAAATCAATGGGCTTAAATGCATCTATTGATTTTTCAACACAGTGATATTGACACATGCTTAATGTTGGATTGAGTCTGCAGAGACTGATTCTTTGCACTCTGTATAGAGTCATGTTTAACTAAACCAAATGTTTAACTTCTAGTTTAGTGACTACTACTAATGTCACATTAATGGATAACTTCAACATGGATTCAAGTCAGAGAAATTCACTGACTAATGAAGGTTGTTTAAAAGAAGCTTGACCTTCAAGGAAAAAGCAAAGTGATGTTAAAAATAGAATGAGTACAAAAATGTTTTCGCTATTAAAACTCATTTATGCACTTAAATATGCCCCAATGTGCTTAGATAAAGGGATAGTTTGTTCAAAAATTAACATTTGATGTTAATTTACTCACCCTCAGGCCATTCGAGATGTAGGTGACTTTTTTTCTTCAGTGGAGCATTAAAGAAGTTCTTTGTGATTCAGAAAATGCAAGTCAATATCTACCAAAAACATTGAGAATCACAAAAAAAAAAACATACAAGCAAAACAAAACAAATATGCACATGTGGCTCCACACTATAAAACCAAATCCGTAAAATTTCCAGTAAAAAGACATTTCAGCTGTGGTTGAGGGAACTGAACTGTTAAAATTACAGTAGGAACATACAAGAAATTACGGCTGAGCGATATGGCAAAAAGATGCAATCTCGATAATTATTTTCCACATTGAACGATAACGATGTATATTTTGATATAAGTTGTTAATGCTTCCAGATTTAAAAGAGTACCCCAACAATGACTGAAGCCACAAAAATGAGAGGGTCCATTAAATGGCATGACATATTTTCGACTGATAAATTTTCAGTGGCCAAAATTCGTTACATCTCTAATATCAGCACACTTTTAGATTACCATTGTTGCACATTTCTGCTGTGTGATTGGCTCTTAGATCAATATAGAGTAAAAAAGTCCAGAGCTTATCATTGTTATTGACATTAATTTTATTACGATTCGATATAATATCGTTTATCGGCCCAGCCCTACAAGAAATATCAAAATTTTATGATAAATTATTATATTTTGTACATTTTTTTGTCATACACTAATGTTTTGAAGTACTAACATCTACACATCTTAGCTTTGTTATACAGATAAAATCACAATCATAAGCACGTGGATGAGAAAGTCATATGATGAACCAGAACTCATCACAAACAACTTCTCTCACAAGCAGAGAAATAGCATAATAATATATAAAAGGTGCTCAGTGTCATTCACACAAGTACTAAACACCATCATGGTAACACACAGAAAATTAAAGCAATACAATCCACCTTATTTATCAACATTAGATGTATCATAAAACTCCAATGTGCGTAACTCAAGAGAAAAACCCCTGAAAAGAACCATAGTAATGTCAACAAAAAAGCATTAAAAATGAAGTGTCTTGCAGGGAATTCTGGGAAAGTGAATTTTTGGTTATTCACCATCTATATTAAGGAAACTTGCTGTTAAACAGGTTATGGATTTTTACTGTAGAATTGTTTTCAGGTTTTTACCGTTGAAACACTGGCATTTTTTACGGTGCGTACAATATACATTGAGGTATATTGCTTGTATATTGCTTCAATATTCATTAAAGCAGTGCTATTGGTCTGTGCAACATTATTACCTTTAATCCACAGCCTCTGCAAACAGTCCTGAGTGTGATATTCCTGTCAGAAATGTACTGCTAATTTTCTGATCTGATATTTTCTATTACTGTGTCTGTGCGAGATTCAGAGATTTCTGCATGCTGGGCTGCACAAAACTTGAAAAAAAAAGTCAGCGTATGATCTGCACTGTGGCGTCACGGTGGCGCAGTGGGTAGCACGTTCGCCTCACAGCAAGAAGGTCGCTGGTTCGAGCCTCGGCTGGGTCAGTTGGCATTTCTGTGTGGAGTTTGCATGTTCTCCCCGTGTTCGCGTGGGTTTCCTCCGGGTGCTCCGGTTTCCCCCACAAGTCCAAAAACATGTGGTATAGGTAAATTGGGTAGGCTAAATTGTCCGTAGTGTATGTGTGTGAATGAGTGTGTGTGGATGTTTCCCAGTGATGGGTTGCAGCTGGAAGGGCATCCGCTGCGTAAAACATATGCTGGATAAGTTGGCGGTTCATTCCGCTGTGGCGACCCCGGATTAATAAAGGGACTAAACCGAAAAGAAAATGAATGAATGAATGATCTGCACTGCATGTGGTTTTTGAAATGTGTGTTTTCAGGCATGCTTAACCAGGAATTGCATTGTAGAGAGATCAAGTTTTAACAGGGATACAGGAGAAAACGAGAGAATCTGATCAAGGCAGCGAATTCACTTTGTGAATTTCAGATCGCCGTCCTGTGGTACGGTAATATAGCGGTAAGCTTTCTAGATATGCTATATTTATTTAATGAATGATGTTTTGACTGATCGTGATGAGCATGAGATAAGCATTGGTTTAAATATTCACATAAATGAAAAGGATTCTGTCCACACCCTCAGTATTAAAAATAAAGGTAGACAGTGCTATATTATTTTTTTCAGGATACATATGGGAAGATTGTAGCTGCTGTTTGTTAACTGTAAAGTCATTCAGATTTTAAAAAGACAACAGAGATGCACTGAAAGGTTAATACTGAAGATGAGATGTTTACCCATTTTTCCTGAATACAGATTAAAAAGACGATATTTTTGCTGTATGCTCAGGGTGTTTTTGTTTGAATCCTCTTTGTTAAAATCCTTTCAGTGCTGCAGTGAAGCTGCAGTTTACCCACGGATTTACAGTGCAGTATGTGTTCATATTGTGTCCAAAAGTAGGCGTTAATAGCTGCCATAACAAATATAGACAAAAGCAAGGCATGGAGATATAGGGTGGCCATCTGTCTGGTTTTAGGTTCGACAGTCTGGTTTTGAAATACCATTTTATATCATCACTGTTATATAGCCAGTGGTATGTAAATAATTCAGTTAAAGTATAGGCTGTGTTTAAATTAATATTAAGCAACATTTTGGACACATTAATAACAATATAGACTGATTTTATTCCTAACAAGACACTGATGTTTCATTTGTGAATTATTCAGTGTCTTTGGACAAACTGCTAATGATCCATTGATAGGGACAGTCTATTGTTTCTGGTTGAATAAGCCACTTTGAATCTTCAGAAGATATCTTCCCCCATTATTTCATATATTCTATATGGATCTTATATATCATTCTATATTCAATGCATAACATTCATGCTTGGCATCTAAATGCCAGATGATGCAACTTCTGTGCTGCAGTGCAAAGATGCTGAAACCGATTATATTTAGTTGGTTACGACCCTGTATCTCTTTATAAAATGCAAATGACCTCCCTTTAGTCATCCAAGAAGTTGGTTACTTCTTTAATATAGCATTAAAGTGATCGCTCATCCAAAAATTTAAATACTGTGATCAATTACCCTCAATTTGTTCCAAACTAATGTCTTTCTTATGAAAATAAAATAAAAAAGTATATGCTACTGTACAGAAGAATGTTGACAGCCGTTAGCCATTGAATTTTTTCTACCATGTCAATGTTGGATGTTTCCAACATTCTTCAAAATATCTTCTTTTGTGCTGAAAAGAAAAAAAACAAGAAACTTTGAATGTGTTTAAAACACTTAGTAGCCTAAATTTACATTTTTTTATGTGAACTATACATTTAATGGGGAACATATCCGACGGAACAACATGAAGGTGATTAAATAATGACTTGATTTTATTTATGTTTTTGCGTTAATCACGCCATATATCGCAGTAAGTGACATACATCGTGATGTCAAATGCATTTCTTGACATCCGCATAATAATATCGCTTGCGTAGTGGCCTGTGCAAAGGAGGCAGCGTAGAGAGGGTTTTTGACGCAAAATTCATTTATTTCATTGGTCCGTCACGGTACAGCGCCGCGAATGTTTTTCATCCTGATTGGCCCAAACGGCTGTCCATAACCGGAATCCAAACACAGTATTGGCCAACCTCCTGTCAACGTTTTTCCGTTTGTGTTTGTCAACGGTCGAGGTTCTGCGCGATCTGATTGGCTGATGTCAGTGGTTTGCTTGCAGCGGATTGGCTGAAGCCGTCGCGCCGTCGACCCGCCTTGTTCTACCTGTCCCGCTATGAGAGGCTGAAGGCTCTTCCTGCTGTTTGGAGCAGACCCGCCCTGTTCCCCCCCCCCCCCCCCTACTGCCCGTGGATCTCGTGTGCTGTGCTGCTGAGTGGTACAAGCCGGTTAGCATGCCACTCAAACGCGGATTCTGCTGCAAATAAATCCCGATCTTGAACACGCAACGCCGTATATCTGCAATTGGAGCGAAGGCCTGGTTGCGCAGAAATATTGGCGCCGCGGAGGTAGCGGGTTGGTGGATAGAGGGGTGCGTGGCGGTGGGAAGTGCTTTCCTAACCAAATCCTCCAGAACATGGCGGAGCACCACACCGCCTCCGACTGCAAGCACAAAGCGAGCTCCAACGCCGGAGGTTCGGTCTCCGGGAACGGACGGCCCAACTCCCCGGCTGGATGCAGCGGAGGAGGCCTTTCCGGAGGACTGACGCAGCCGGCGGGATGGCAGTCTTTGCTGTCGTTCACCATTCTCTTTCTGGCCTGGTTGGCAGGGTTCAGCTCGCGACTTTTCGCAGTTATTCGCTTCGAGAGCATCATCCACGAGTTTGACCCTTGGTGAGTATCAAGGCGGGCGGGCTGTGGCGCATTTATCATCTGACGTTTGCGTGTGTAATGCGCGGTTTTTCTCGCCGTCAATGAACTGTCAGTGCGGGATGCACAAAGCCGCCGCGATCCTTCATTCATCCGATTGTAATTGTTTCAGGAAGCGTTTTGTCTCTTGCTTTGCGTCCATGCTTGACAATTTTGACACGTAACCGCATGGCAGCTGCCCTCCATCTTTTATTTAAAAAATATATATGATTCTTCTTAAACATAATTGAGTGTGATAGTTGTTACTATGTAGCATTGTGCTGATTTAATACAAAATTATTTTCTAGTGAGGTGTAATGCAAGGTTTCCTGAAAATCCGAATGAAGGAAATTATCAGAAAATTGAAACTTTTAAGTGTTATTTCTTATATTATTCTGCCTTTTTAAAGCATTTATTTCTTAAAATGTGCTCTAATGCATTGCTGTTACTGTTGCTTATTGTAAAATTCAATAGTGACTAACCTAATAACATAATTAGCCCTAGCAAGTATTCAGTTATTCACCATTACATATTCATTACGTTTTACTGGTCTACTAGTCACGAGTACAATGACTTGTAAGTGGAATACACACAAGACTTGGTGTGTAGTCAATTAGTTCTGGTAAACCTGGAACAGGAAATAACTGTTTGAGTAGTCACAATTAAATTACAAATAAGTACTTGTTTGTGTTTAGTAAGTGTTAACACTGAAATCAGCACTAATAAGAAATGATGTCTTAAACATATTCAATGATAAATTTGCTGTAACTGTAGAATAGTGTCTTTTTACTATGACCAAAAGATCCCTTTCTATTTATAGCACACATTTAATGTGGATTTCTGTTTGTTTATATTGCTTCTTGTTAGAAACTAACACCATTTATCACCAATATATATTATTTACATACTCCATTAGCTGCTAGTTACTTGGATATTAACTAATTCAAGTGGTAGGGTTTACAGTTACTTATGACTAATTTAGTAGTTGCTGTTAACAATAAGTACTTGTTCCTTATGAAGATAAGTAAGTAGTAAAACACATTGGTACAGTACTATTCACATGATAGTTTATACCTTAATACATCACTCTATTTCCCAGCGTCAAATTTACACTAAGTACTAAAAAATGTGTGAAAAGGTGTTACTTATTGTTGGATCACAGATTCTTAATATGAATTGTGTTCTGTCACTGTTTCTTATTGTTAATTGCTAGTAATCCATTAATGATTAAAAGCCGACTAACATCATTAATCCAAGTTTGAATTCAGTTATTATTGGTTACATATTCATTATTAATATTCGTGGTTACCTGTTATTATGATAGCCACTTATGAGTGGTGTACACCAAAAGTGGCCATCTGGAATGGGAACTAAAACTAAAAAAGGACCGTGTAACTATTTATGTAGTTGGTAATTGCTTATTAGTAAATGGTCGGACTTGAGTTGGCAGGAGTTTGCAATAGTTATTTCAGCACCATATAATATATAATGGAACAGTCATTAAAAAGAAGTCTTTGGAAACAAAACCATATTATTCAAGTTTTAAGATGACTTGCTGTACTGTAACATCATGTCCTGGTACTTTTAATGTGTGCAGTTGGGGATTGTTCATAAAAAGAAAAGTCTCTGTTTCATAACACTGTCAGATTTGCAGATAAGTGTAATTCTCTTGATCCACCGAGCTGTCACATTCAAGCTTTTAACTTCTGCTTTAGGACTAATGGTGTATTTTTAGCTCTAAAATGTTTAATCCATTCATGAATCATAAGGTTTGAATTAAACCCCCTTGTGCGGTAATTACATCCAATCGAGACTCAAAAGCATTTACTTCCCTTTCTTCAACGTTTAGCTTCGCTGTCTAGTGTTTCCTTATGTCCTCAGTTAAGAGAAGCAGTCGCACCTGTTTATGACAATGTTATATAAAGTCTCAAGGTGATAAACGAGAGTGAATTAATTTAGGTCAAATTCATAATCAGGAACTTTGTGGTCACGCATCTCACCATGCCACATTCCTTAAACACAATTATCGTATAACCATTGCAGTTCAACAGATTTGCTACAAGAGAATAACAGCGGGAACATGTTTTCACGGTATGGTCCCAATCTTCAGATTTACAATCATAACGGCTGATGTTGAGGGTCATGGTGCTCTGCATTCATTAGTCTGAACGGGAGATCAAACAGTGTTATCTGTGTGCTTAAACAAACCCTTAACCTGCCTTCTAGGCTAAAATTAATGGCATTCAGGGGAAGTACGTCTTCATGCAAAGCAGGAGAAAATACTGTAGGTTTATGGGTTGTTTGCCCTTGCAGTCCTGGTTTTCTTTCATTGCTGTAAATCTGAATCATTTTTAGTAGTAATGCAATAAATTTTCACAACTGAAATGGTAAATTTTTTTAATATATTTTTTGTTTTGGGCAGAATATTTGATGTTTTGTGAGTGCTTCTGTGATGATGCATTTGACTGGTGGTGTCTGTTGCTTTCACACAATGTGGATAAGTAGCAACTACAGGTAAGCATGTCAGCAGTGTGGGCACACTTAACTGTGACCAAAAATGCTCCTAGAATAGAAATGCGTCAAATTTGTTTGGCTGAAATGTTGAAAGTTGGTTTGTTCGCAGTGAACTGTTCTGCAAATGGTTTTATCTTGGAAACAACATCGGGAAAAAAAGTTTACCCTGAAGCAATTACAAAACTTCAGTTGTTTTTTTGGCCAAATTACATCTTTCTGTGTTTCTGTTAAATAAGTATTTCAGTGCGTCGCTAGTGGTTACAAAGTTTGTGATGTGTATATATATCTCGATACTGATATATCGATACTGATACATTTAAAATGATACAATCTTGCTTTTGGCTGGTATCGATAGTGTCTTTGCTCTCTTGCACTCTCTCTTCTCAACAGAAGGGAGATGAATAATTAATAACAATATTACGATTTGTAACACTTTTGCTATAATCAGAAAATAAGATGAGATTGCACTTAATTTTTTTGGTAATTTATTGCCCTTTAGACTTGGAATAAAACTGCTGACAACTGCTGGTATAATATAAGCATTAAAGCGTTATATGGTTTAGTTTACTAATTTACTTAATTTGCGTACTTTTTAACGTTGGGGAATCTGTTCCTCACAGCATTGAAAATGTATTGAATATTGACATTTTAAGGTATCGTATCGAAGTTGGAAATTCCAGTATCGTGACAACACTGGTACACACACTAAAATTAGAAGGATAAGGATTTTTGTTCAATATTCCAATAGTAAATGTGCCAAGATTTGAATTTTAACATTAATTCATCATTACTAGTTTTTGGTAAATTCAATGCAACTTGATAAGCTTTTTGGTTGTTTGCGTTTTATTTTGCATTGCACTGATTTGTGTTTGATACTATAGAGTTCGATAGTCATATTCTGGCCATCACTGTACTTTATCGATCTAGCAACATCTTATCTGATTGACCGAATTGATGCAACTTCCTGTAGTACAGGCACATAATTGATGGATTTTTAAGGTGCCTGTGTGATGAAATGAATGTTTTTGGCTTGAGATGTTCACTAGGCCTGTCAAGATTATGAATTTAAGGCTGGCAATTAATTGCTATATATGTATTACTTGGAAACCGTTAAATGGGCACATTTTCTTTAATGAAAGTATCCACTTACTTTCATTAAGATCCACTTAAATGTATTTAAAATTGGAAATGGGCACTGTGCGCTTATCATGGTTATCTAAAAAAATTAGGAGTAAATCAAATGCGTACAATCAGATGATTGAGCAATACATGCGTCAGGCTTAATATTCGCTATATTTAACAGACCAGAGTTGGTGAATTCATATGATTGAATAATATTTAGTTTTGATTGAGGATCTTGGTAGCACATTAACTTAATTTCCATGAGCAGAACTGATTCCTCTTTGCGATCTGTTACTGTGGCCCATAAATGCATAACAATCTGTGCTTGGTTACTTTATATGTTGGCGAGACAGCATATTTGTGTAGGATGTCAGTTTTACAGTTGGCCTAAATCAGTTGGATGCTGCAGTCCAGTAGGAACGCCTACTAGCAAACAACAGCACAGAGACTTGACAACCTCCAGCCTTTTAATATCTAAAAGTGTGAACACCTCTTAAAGCTGCACATAGCCATCGATATGCATGTTCGAAAACTGGCTCTCGTTAGCACCGGGTTGAGTTGGCTATCTGGAGTGGAGACTAAAATGGACTGCACCACTTGCATGAGTAGATTTAATTAGCAAAACGGGGCATTGCTGTTTGCTAATGGCTTTTCAGAATTTTATTGGGATAGTTTTCTAAACCATTTACATATAATGGCTCAGCCAACCGTGCCCGTGTCATTAGCCCATTTCCATTCGGCACATTCATAAAACACAACCGCATCGCTTGAAATGGCATCATTTATTCAGCTACTTTGTTCCTTGTGATGCTATTGCACTCTTGGGTGATCTGTTAAAGCTGGTGGGTGTTTTTTTTTTTTTTAATGTTTGAATATTTTTTTTCTTGTTCTTGCTTGTTTGAGTAACTTGGAAGGATAGTTCGCTTAAAAAAAAAAAAAAAAAAAAGAAAATTGTCATTTACTCACCCTTGACTTGTTCTAAACCAGTTTGAACACAAAAGATACATTGAAGAATGTTGATGGGGGGAACAGCCATTGACTTGCATAGTATTTTTATGCATAGTTTCTGCTTTTTTCTAACATTATTCAGAATAGGTTGCTTTTTTTGTTCAACAAAAGTGAAATTCCTAAGACTTTGGATCCACTTGATATTAAGGAAAATTTCATTTTATCAAAAGGAATTGGTACCGGCCCATGTTTTGAGCACAGCTACTTTAGGAATTGTCTTTTTAATTAATAAAAAATAGTCTAAGGCCATGTCTACACCAATATTTTTTCATTTAAACGCATATTTTTCTCTCCGTTGTTGCCTTCCGTCCACACTTAGACACCATTTTTATTAAACAAAAATGTATCTTTTTAAAGACGCCATCCAGAGTGGATACCTTTCGAAAAGGGCGTTTTTGTGTTGCAGTGTGTACAGTGAAAATGGAGGCTTTCTAAAACGTTAACACATTTTAGTCATGTGACAGCATTTTCAGTCATTTTGGTGTGGATGACAGAAAGAATTGATAACAGGGCTCGAAATGAACCTTTTTGCTTGGTAGCACTGGTGCTCTTAACTTCAAAAATTTAGGCGCACCAGCCAAAATTTAGTCTCACCCACCAAGAATTATGTGCAACGTTACTACAAGTTTTATATTAACAGATTTATTGCATTTGAAATCAACACTAATCAAAACTAACAAACAAAAAAAATCTGCATGCGCTTGTAACTTTTAGTTGGTTTCTAAAACAAAATCTGTCAGTGTCATTCTCTCGTATCAGACCTTTACATTTTCGCGGCTGTAGCTCATCTGAAGGATGGTATTGACTGAGTGATTGACAGCTGATATTAACCAATCTTTTTGCGTGCAGTTCAAGACTAGTGGGCCAATCAGAAGAGCTTGAAGGCGGGGCAAGCATTACGGGATTTGTTTACTGCAGCAAGTTGACATGACTTGTTTTAAACCATTCCTGAGCACTGTTTGGCGCTTTTAGGTGCAAAGATGGATTCTGTGTGAATGTCTCCTAAATCTGTGCATGCGGTGAACATTTTGCAGTGAAAACGGGATGCACGGCAATAGTTTTAGAGCACGATGCTCCCAAATATAATTTGAGGGCGCATAGATAAAATTTCGGGCGCATATGTGACCAAAACAGTCGCAATTTTCGAGCCCTGTATAATGATAGGGCGAACAGGGAGTGTTTTAGACAAATGCCTTTTTCAAATTTATTCGGATTAATGTAGACGTAGCCTAAGTTAAAGCATACTAAGCCTTGACCCCAACCAACCAGCAATGGTGAATCTCAAAATTACAAACTTTGATTTGAAGCTACAAAACTGCACTTAATGTCTTTAATGAGGGCAAGAACTACAATTGAAGAAAGCATTGAAAGAAAGAAAAACGCAATAATGGATAAGTTTGATTTATCTGTAGAGCAAATGTGTTTCATGGTCACGGCAAAATATGCAAATAAAACATATATAAACAAACAAATAAATAAATACAAATGAAAAGTGTGTTTTGAGAGCATAGAAAGATTTCCTAATTCATGGAGCTGTCGACTAAGCTAAAGATATTATTTGATGTGCTTTGCTACTATTCTGATTGGTGGGATTGTTCTGTAGATCAGAGTTTCTCAACCACGTTCCTGGAGGACCACCATCACTGCATTTTTGGGATGCCACACCCATTACAGGTCTTTCAGTCTCTGCTAATGAGCAGATGATCTGAATCAGGTTTGTTTGGTTAAGGAGACATTGAAAATGTGCAGAGCTGGTAGTCCTCCAGGAATGTGGTTGAGAAACACTGCTGTAGAGCATCATGGGAAATGTAGAATTTCTGTGAAAATCCATTGTTAAACTATTGTTTTAAAAATAGGTTGATTTTAATGTGAACAAATAAGTTAAACAGAAGTATATTCAATTGATTAGCGACTTCAGGGCTCACAACTGCTCTCCCTTTAAAGGTTCTTCATTTATTTAAAATAAATAGATAAAAACTAATCTCTCATTGGAGAAAAGCAATGGTGTTCTTACCTCTGACACCCGACTGTTGCACTCTATTGCATGCAATATATTGAGGCAGTGCTCTATTTGACTGACCAGTGACGAATCTAACTGAAATCTGTGCCTTTTTATTTAAGTAATGTTTATTTTGTTTAGTTTATGTAATATAATAGCTGTAGAAATGTGTGAATAGGTCTGCACATTTGTCTTCTGCTCTGAATGAAAGATGGGTTTTTTAGCTTCTGTTGTGAGTCTGATTGCGTAATTCCCATCAATCCTTTTTAGTCCTATTTTTCACCGCCTTATTGTGCCGTTGGAGAGCATTCAAATCGTCTGTGATGTAACTGACTGATTGCATTTTTAAGAATTAAATCCATTTGTTTGTGCCTCTTATTTAGCTCGATTCTTGTTATTCACAGTGTTTACCTTTTGGTTGCGCATGTTCTCTCGAGTGTGCCATTGACACCACTCAAGCTATTGTGTGCTGTCTTTCAGTAATCTACTTTGACATGCAGGAGGGGTTTTTCTTTTTTTTGCTGGCAGCCGTGCATTGGCTCCGATTGATTTTCCAGCTCTGTTAGTCATATGCATGTTGAGAAGCTTTTAACTGTGAGAGCGAGTGCTCATTGTAAGAGGTTGGGATGCTGGTCTTTCTGGGTTATTGGTTTCCTGGGCACAGATCGGGCTCAGTCTTGGATTCCAGCCTGCTAACACTTGCCAGTGATTCAGCATGTTAAGATATGGGTATTTTTAAAGGTGCTATAGAATGCTTTCATACACTGTTTGTTTAAATTGTTCTCTGAAATCTACATAGAAGATATAAGCCTTGGGTAAGTGCAAAGAAAATCCCCAGAAATGATTTTACAAGCTTATTTAGATGCAAAGTAATTGGGCCTAGAATAAGAGCTCTGTTTTTACCTTATTTGGAAGAGTCGTGAATATTAATGAGCTCTGCTCTCAGCTTATTTCTCTGTTCATACAGCGGGATGTACTCTGAAATCTACATGTACAAAGTAGTCATACGTCTGTTGTCAAATGTTTCAATAAACTGTGTAGAGCCTTGTCAATCGTTGATTGTTTCACATTAGGAGTGAGCTATCTGTATAGAGTAATGGAGTCTGCTCCTCCAATAAAGCATCTAAGGTATAGGTTTTGAATAAAATCAAAGTCCCTTTAAAGTTTTTGACTCTTCTAAAGCATAAAAATACCATAATATGTTTGCAGATATTTAAGAAACCTGCTAAGTGAACGTTCTTGTTTATCTGAAAAACAATGCTAAAGTCAGATATTCTGCTTTGAAAATGTGAGTTACGTGCCGGTATGGCTGTCTTTGTTTTTTTGTTTTTTTTTTCTCTCTAACCTGCCCACTGCCACTTTAGCCAATTATATTTCAGCACCCCGGGTTGCCTTGTTGGAAAATCGCGCATTTCATTCATTCATTCAGAAAGGCTCTCAAAGTATGTGTCAGTGACCGAAATGTACAGTAGCAGACTCCGAAATGAGACACAGATTTAGAGGTCCACATGAGGTTATTAATTAGCAAATAACATAAATATTACAAACGTAAACATTAGGTAAGCAGGTTACATTATCGCGTGTCCTAACCACACGCTACGTGGCGAGATTTGCAGTGATGAGCAAGAAAACGGCAGAAATTTAAACACAGCCATTCAGAAGCACAGACTATGCACTTACTCATGAAATTGTAAGGTTTATAATCGAATTAATACATATTACACTTCTTTAACATTATTAAATTTACATGCTGAATCACTGTGTTGGTTTTGAGTCACAGTTCTAAAGTTCAATTTTAAACGGTTTATTTTATTTTCAAGATCTGAGGTGAACTATCTGCTGCTGCTTTCAGTAGTATTGCAATAATAGTCATGTAAAATGGCATTCAAACTCCCATTGTTAGCATTTAACACTGAATAAAGCACTGAAATGAGGTGTACCTGAGGTGATCATGTCAAAGTTTTCTGTTGTTAAGCTGCAAAAAATAGAAACCGTTTCTAAAATATAAATTCCAGATATTGGTTAGGCCAAAAACTCCTTTTAATATGAAAATATTCCTTCTATCGTGTGCTGTTTCTTTTGTTTAGAGCACGACTTAAATCAGCCTTAAATCAGCCTTTAGGGTCGATAGTTGGGCTTGCTCCTGTTGGTCCTTAATCTGGCAACCTGCCCTTGCATTTGTTTTGATCCAGAAATGCAATACCTAGTTCAACCACTGGGTGTCAAACTTACATACTGCACCTTTAAGGCAAGTCATTTCACTCGGTGGCCATCTTTGAAACGCCTCTTGGGCAGTATGCTCAGCATGAATGTGAAAATTCTCAAATTGCTTGCGATTTTAAATTTCATATTAGGAATCACCAATAAAATTAAACAACAACTGTCTCTTTAGTTTCATTTCTAAGCATTGGAATCACACAAAATCTGCAGAAACTCACGTCTGGTCTGAGCCCCTCAGATTCTGCATCGTTTCTGAATGCCATCTGCTGTTAAAAAAGTTCAAAATCTGTTCCAAATTCAAATCCAAAACTCATTCTATGAATCTATCCATTAATTGATTTATCCCAGCCCCTAATAAAATAGTCTAAATTATTATAAATTAACAATGTATCGACAGATGTATTTAGAGTTGTATATTGTGGGTTTAATGTATCTGAAAACACAGGCAAGAATAAATATCAAGCTTTGTGTAAACAAATGAGTTTTATGAAGGTTTTAATGATGACCTTTTACTTTGTAAAATCACAGTAAGAGCTGAGTTATATGAAAGTGTGCGTAAACATTCAATAAACAGTGATTCATTCAACAGTGTACATGTGCCTGTTGCCTCATTACAAACATGCATACAGTTGAAGTCAGAATTACTTGTCCCCCTGTATATTTTGAAGTCAGAATTACTTGCCCCCCTGTATATTTTTACCCCCCCCCCTTTTGTTAATTGGAAAGTTTTTCAACACATTTCTAAACATAATAGTTTTAATTAACTAATTTCTAATAACTGATTTCTTTTATCTTTGCTGTGATGACAGTACATCATATTTTACTAGATATTTTAAGATACTAGTATTCAGCTTTAAAGTGCAATTTAAAGGGTTAACTAGCCAAGTTAGGGTAATTAGGCATTTATTGTATAACGATGGTTTGTTCTGTAGACAATCGAAAAAAAATATTGCTTAAGGGGGCTAATAATATTCACCTTTAAAATGGTTTTTAAAAAAAATTAAAAACTGTTTTTATAGTAGCTGAAATAAAACAAATAAGACTTTCTCCAGAAGAAAAAATATTATAGGAAATACTGTGAAAAATTTCTTGCTCTGTTAAACATAATTTGGGAAATATTTGAAAAAGAAACAAACAAATTCACAGAAGGGCGAATAATTTTGGCTTCAATTGTACGTGTCTGCCTCATTGCGAAAGTAATTTCACAATATACACGTTAAACAGACATTATGCCTCTTCGGGATGGTGCAGATTTTCATTCTATAGCAGCTATAAGTAAACGGCTTGTAATGTGTTTGTTAAAAAACAGCTACGTTGGACATTTGCATTCTGATGAAATTTGATGCTACTAGCAGTTGTGCAGGTCATGTGGATTTGTGATTGCTGGTTTCCAACATGAAGTAGAGCTGCATGTTTTTTCATTAAAGATTGCAATCTTTGTTCAAACACCCCCACAGTCTTATTCCTAAATGACATTGATTCGGCTATGTCTATTAAACCTTTGTGAAAGATGATCACAGCAGGCATTCAGATCTGAAATTGCTGACCCAGAGTTAACCGTTTGCATCTATAGTAGCAGCTGGGTGATGAACAATAACATATTGAAATCTTTTTGAAATTTTAACAGCAATAAGCTCTGGGCGTTTTTGTTTGATGAATTAATCTAGCAGTGTATTAGCCAGTCAGTGAGTTTCGCTAATAAATCTATGTTCTGCGTGTTTATGGGAACGAATGATGCAGTTTTATACTGTACACTAAACACACAATGTTTTTAGCATCTGTCAATTTTGGTATTTGAGGGCATGTACACAAAATTCATTTCTAGTGCTGAATTGACCAGCTTTTCACTTGAGGAAAACTGCTGTTAAATACATGTTGAAAACAAAAGATCTTCCTGGCACCACTCCAAAATAAATGCCTGGTTTAATGTTAAGAAATTATATAACTTGTACACCGTAAAATAAAATATCTATTAAGTTAACAGTTTCTGTATTTTGTGATTCTCAACTGTTTTCTGTTTATTTACACTTGTGAATTGCATTTTGGTACCTTGATCTCTGCTCTGTCGACCTTTGATGTTGAAAATTCAACTCTACAGTTTAACAAAGTGACTTTTATTGGCATTTTAGTAGTTTGAAATAACATTTAAGAAATATTATATAGAGAAATAAGTCTGTAAAATAACAATGTTCTGCCAGTTTATTACAAGGTTATTGTATCATAATCTACAACAGTGGTTCCCAAAGTGGGGGTCAGGACCCCTCGCGTGGGTCGCGGGACAATGGGAGGGGGGTCACTTGGTGATTTCCAAAAATCAAAACTATTAGAATAAAACAACAACATGCTTTTTAAAATTTATTTTTTTATTTTTTTATTTTTTTCCTCCATTGGATTACCTGGTGTCATTATGTTACATTAAAGACAGGAATAGGGTAAAATGTAGCAGATTGATTTCATGGTAGCAAGTTAAACTTTCTGTACATTAAAAATAAATACAGGCAAAGACTGAACATGGAGGATGATCTCTGAGTGGTGTTCTCCAAAATTAAACGAAGAATAGACTTGGGCCTATTGGTGTGTGTGCGCCGCTGCGTGCAAGGTTTGTATAGTTATAACCACCACCAGGATATTGGGGGTCGTGAGTTACTGGCGTTGTTATTTTAGGGGTCGTGTGCTAAAAAGTTTGGGAACCTCATCTACAACGCCAACCCAGATAATAAATCGCTTTAAACTATTACAAATGTTAATAAAAGTCATTTTTAAAAAACTTTTCAAAGTTAAAAGTTGTTGGAATAAAGATCAAGGTCCTATAATGCCATTCAAAAGCCTAAATAAACAAAAATTAATTAATAACATTTAATCACAAAATACAGAAAACTGCTAATGTACAGATTTTTTAGTGTATAGTAAAAGTCTTAAAATCATTTTAAAGATAGTAGTATATTAACAATCTACAATTAAGCAAATATATTCTCAATCCAAATTTACATTTGTATTGTGCAGCATCTTATTTTAAAAATGACTTTTATTTATTTTGATAAATTGAAGTTAAATTTAATCATTTAATTGGATGATTTTGATTTATAAATTTGTGTCAAATCCTAAAACAGGGAGTCTAGGTGAAAAGAAAATAATAATATGGATCTCATGGAGCCCTAAAAATTAAGGCTGTTTACTGTTAAAATTGGTTGTAAACAAATTATTTTTTATTTTTTTTATTTTAAAATAAAAAAAAAAAAAATGTGGAAAACACCTTTTCCCCATTAATGGTGATGAATATTGTGTGTTGTAAACTTGCAGCTGATCACCTGGGAAAAAAATTATAGTTTAGGTGTAAACATTCATGACTGCAGTTGCTATCAAAAGGTGACTTAAAATATACCCTGCCGTTTCAGCTTAATTATTAACATTTCATTATCAGTAGGTGGTTATAAGTAACAGTTAAAAACTTGCATTGAAATGTTTAAAGATATTCGTTCAAAATGCAGATTCATCCAGTAATTAAACAAGCGAAGATTTGAGCAAGTCATTAAAGCTATTTTAATTGACTCAGATGAATTTACAATCTGTTCTAGTTGTGTGTGTATACAGTTGGTACGGGAAGTATTCAGACTCCCTTAAATTTTTCACTCTTTGTTATATTGCAGCTATTTGCTAAAATCATTTAAGTACATTTTTTCTTCATTAATGGACACACAGCACCCCATATTGACAGAAAAACACAATTGTTGACATTTTTGCAGATTTATTAAAAAAGAAAAACTAAAATATAACATGATCCTAAGTATTCAGACCCTTTGCTCAGCATTTAGTGGAAGCACCCTTTTGATCTAATACAGCTATGAGTCTTTTTGGGAAAGATGCAACAAGTTTTTCACACCTGGATTTGGGGATCCTCTGCCATTCCTCATTGCAGATCCTCTCCAGTTCTGTCAGGTTGAATGGTAAACGTTGGTGGAAAGCCATTTTTAGGTCTCTTCAGAGATTCTCAATTGGGTTTAAGGCAGGGCTCTGGCTGGGCCATTCAAAAACAGTCACGGAGAACAGTCTCTGTCCTATAAATTAGCATCATGGAAGAATGTTTAGTAAAAAAGTCTATTCTCAATTTATCCTCAATTGTGCAGCTCTACACAAAAGAAAGATTCTTCATCCGGTTTCTGTAAATAACACAATCTAATTGGTCTGACTACTGACTGAGCATCGTAAGTGTTTGGAAATTGCACCAACTCCAAGAACACAGCACTTTCAAATGCTTTGTTCAAACAGCGCCCCC
>CAIGQV010001633.1:20203836-20219218 GCA_903798115.1 Danio jaintianensis | reverse complement strand
CCCCCCCCCCCCCCCCCCCCCCCCTGATTTCCAGCCTGAGGCTTCATTGATTTGAGAGCTCAAATGAGTAATTGTTTCATGTCCAGATAATTTCAGTGCAACACAAACAGACTGTGGTTCTCTGGGTGTCTCATTTAGATCCAGCACACTGCCCCGAGCCTGCTCTGTCCTTTCTCATTTTTTGGATGCTAAAGTGTTGCGTTTCCTCTTCTGCTTTCCTACTCCTAATTCCTCCAGTGTATTCTGTGTCTATCGTTTTCTCCCTCCTGCTTTGGCTTGTGCTCTTCTTTCAACCTCTAAGGCGAATAACAAAGCCTGCTATTAGGGCTGGAATCAAAGTGGAAATGTGTCAGCTGGTAGATATGGTTTTTTTTTTAGGCTGTATAGGCATACTTTTTGCTGACATCAGTGGGTGGAACCATTTTTGGTATTTACGTGCGAAAAAGAATCAGGCAGTATGCGAAAATAGAGAGGAGGAATTGAACAAGTCAGGATGAAGACAAATTTGCTTCTTGCATCACAAGCATATATTTGCATACATTTTATTTTTTACACCGGCTCATTAAAATCAAATTAAAATGTAGTGTTTGTGATGTGGCTGAACAATATATCGTATGAGCATCGATATCGCAATGTGTGATTGTGTGATATAGCAATCGCTGCATCAGATTATTTATTTAAATATAAAGATATTATTGTATAACATTATTTATACAATGACGACCATGTTATTGTACATTTGATTAAATGTTTGTGATTGAATACTGTTAGACTCCTCAGAAATAACCATAAAGTGATGTTTATTTCACTTTTATTTTTGCTCTGTCGTATTTATGTGATTGTAATTTATTATATGTAATGCCGATCACCCCAGACGAACTAATCTTTCCAAATAGATCTATTCAAATCATCTGGTGAAATTCTATTCATAATCGCAGCAGAACAAAATATCGCAATGTCAGATTTTTCCAGTATCGTGCAGCCCTAGTTTGTGACGTTTAAATTAGTTGTGAATACATCTTGATGTACCTGTAATATTATAGGGAAGAAATATGATCGTACATGTATTAGTGTTGTCACGATACTGGAATTTTGGTGCCAATAGTTACTAAAATTTTAAAAAGGTACATTTCTTTGTGGATTCTTTAAATGTCGCGTCAATCAGCTGGTCTGTCTATGAGCTGTTATGCGAGTGATCTGCTAATGGATCGCTTGATCTCCTCTTTGAAATGCTCCAGTGTCCCTGTGTTTGCACTCTGTGAACAGCGGTGAACTGATGACCTTCATGGCCAATCACAGTTATTTCTGTTGAGCACGTGAACACAATGGCCAATGGTGTTTAAGAATGCCCTCAACAACGCTCAAATGTTGACAGCATGGGTAATGGATTTTTTTATTCCCAGTACCGATTGGTACCGAAATTCCAGTATTGTGACAACACTAACATGTATTTAAATTATTTTAAACAAATTATACAATGTGAAAATGAATTTTTTCCATTTTTATCCATTTCTTTTATAGAATGTGTTAAATTGATATTTAATTAATTATTTTGAGTGCTTTAATATTAGGATTTAAAGTATAATAAAAAATGTAAAGGTATTGTGCATTTATATGCGTGTAATACATATACATGCATGCGCACATACATACACAATACAAAAATCTAAATGGAGGTAGGGTATATTGAGAAGATATTGCCACCTTTTCAAACCGTCTTTTTTTTTTTTTTTTTTCTTCTCCATGTCTTGTGAAATAAAATAAATCACACTGTGAAATGAGTTTGATCATATTGCCCACATTCTGTTTGCACAACAGAAATAGCAGCAACTCAAAGCTCATATTGCTGATTTACCCCCCACCCCCCATTTTCCTCGATTTCCCCCTCTTATCGCCTCTCTCTCCATCCATATGGCATTATCCATCTACCCTTGTGTTAATTGAGCTTTCATCCTGGATCTCCCTTTCTGGGCCTGCATTGTCTGTGACGGGCATTCAGATCTGAAGAAGCATTTGAGTGCCACTTATCTCTGAGCCGCTCTCTTGTATATCTGAATGAGTTTCTACTTTTATTGGAGGATATGAGGAGAATTATAATGTTTCAGGGACCACGGGGCCCTTGTTGCTCACAGCTGGCTTTGAATATAAGCCATCGTATTAATTAGTCTCAAAAATGACCAGAGGAGGCCAGGAACAGGTCATATTTTGACTGTGCTTACTGTAACCTTCTGAAGAATAGTTGGGAGCCATGTTTTAATGAGTTTGCTTTAAAATGGCACCAGTTGTTGCAAAGCACCTTTCGCTTTGCATCCTTGATGTCGCGGTAGTTTGATCTCGGTTTGTGGCCTGTGTGTATTTTGTGTCTGTTTGCCAGCTCATTAATATTACTACTTCCTGTTCAGCTGATAGGAGCGTTCCGTCATCTTTAACATTTGAGTGTTCGGCTGCCTGGACCAGAGTTGTTAGGTCTTGTGTTGACATTTGCATCATTTGCCTTTGAATAGTCACATCATAGTCTGTGTAGTAATGGAAATGGTGTAAGTGTGGATTATATAAAATCTTGTTGTTTTTTTGCCATGGAATATAAAAATGTACTTTTAATGTTCTCATTTTCAAGTTAACTTTTTATTTATTTTATTTAATTTTATTTTTTCTTCAACTCTCATTCACATCACTGCCGCTAAATTTGCTCTCGCCGACCTGACAACAACAATGTGTGTTCACAGCACCGCCATTCTCTCTGGTCACCCTGCCATTGGCACTCTGACGTAGGCATGGGCCAGTATAAGATTCTGACAGTATGATAACCTTGGATAAAAATATCACGGTTTCACGATATTGTGATTACTGCTCTAAAATATGTTCTTTTTTAAATGTCTGGGTAAAAAAACTAAAGCTTTTTTTTTAACACAATATATTTTATTTTGAGAAACATTTCAAATATTTTGAAACCGTAAACATATCAGGCTAAACAATTGAAATGAATAATTGACCTCTGCTGTTTTCATTAGTTTCAAAAACTGATTTCTTAACAATTTAAAATGGCATCTTTGGATATCTTTTTTGCTGGAGATACTGTTGTCATAAAAAACGTAAAAAAAATATAAAAATCATACATATACCTTAGGAACGGTATAGCAGAAAATTTTGTCGGTTTAAAAACCGTCCCATGCCTACTCTGACGATCAAATTATTGTTAGATAATTAATTGTGGATTTTATAAAAGCTTGTTTTTTTGCAATGGAATATAAAAATTTACTTTAATGCTCTCAATTCCAAGAAGGCAGAGAACGGACTTGCGTTCTCGTGGAGACCGTTCTTGCCAGCTTACCTCAGAAGAACAAACTCGGGAGACCGCAAGAACACAGAACGCGTCCTGTAAGAAATGAGATGCTGTGTTCTTCCTGATGGTCACATGACCATCACATTTTTAACGTAAAATAATTTAAACATTACAGCATTCATACGTAATTCATACATATTGTTTTCCCCCCTTTCAATATATATAACATGCACAAAAACCATACAAATATGCTTTGCACAATACAAGTATCGCATGTATCACAACATATTTTAATACGAATTTCAACAAATAAACACCCTTAATGTGTAGATAAGATTTTTGTTAATGTTTACTTTCACCGTCTCATTTAGGGAAACTCCTGAGACAAATAAGTTATATCTCTGAACTTTCCACCTCCTTTATTCAGCCGCAATGACTTCTGGGACTTCTCGAGCGAGTTTTGCGCTCAAGTCTGCATCGATGCATCCCCGGATGTGTTCTTGATATAGAGAACTTTCAAGCGTCCTCTGTTCTTGCGGTCTTGAGTTTTGGAACTGAACTTTGGCGGTTGATGATGACATTACACGAGAACACAAGGACGCAAGATCGCTGAAGAACGCATATTGAGAAACAGCCGTTAACTTTTTTAAATTCTCGTTCACATCACTGCCGTTAAAATTGCTCTGGCCGACCTGCCAACAAGGATGCGCACGTTCACAGCACTGCCATTCCCTCTGGTCACCCTGCCATTGGCACTCTGACGATCTTACACGTTTGAATGTTTTCTAATGGAATAAACCAATTAAAACTGTTTGTGTAGTGAGGCTTTTGTTCATGTTTAAGTGCTTTTCTAATTTCAACATGTAGTTTATACGTTTGACGTTTACTAACCTTGGTCTTCATGTAAACGCTACTTTGTGCGCAGCCAACATTACAAACTGGGAAACCTGCCATAGCAATAATCAACCTCTGCCGTTTTGCTTGGGAACTAATGTAGTTGGAATCAAAGTTTACATAGGACTGCGTTATTTAGAACCATCTCAAGCTCTTGACTAGTACGTTCCCAAGCGTTGGACTAGTATATTCGGCTACACCGTCCAAGATTCATCATTTTCATCAGAGCTCGCTGCCGTCTCCAATTGAAAATGAATGACTTCTAGCTCTGACTTCTACATTGATTCTTGTTGGCAGAGGTGTGAACACAGTCACAGTATCGTCCAGAATTGTGTCTTGGAATTTTTATAGTTTATATTTATAGTTGTACATTTATAGTTTATATCACTTGTCAAGATATCGCTTGTTTAGTCGTGACGTATGGTTTCTGGCTCCATAATATTAGTGTATGACCTTTTTTAGTCATATCACACATTACAGTGATTTTATTTATTTATTTTAATTAAAATCAAGACTTGCTGCATCACAGACATCAATATTTTAACAATTTATAAAAAATGTATTACTTTCTGGCCATCTAATATTAGGCATGATATATATATATATATATATATATATATATATATATATATTGCGATCATGATTTTCGAAAGTATTACAGCGCTTTGTAAACGTTTATTATTACCATTTGTTGAGCCTCCCCATACAGTTTGATAGAGCTCTTGGACCTGGAAGCTGGTTCGTGTGACGTCAGATATGTTGAATTTTTATATCCCTATCCACTTGTTATGAGTCGGTTCAAAACTGATTCAAATATGTCATTTTGTCAAACAAAATTATGAAAATATAAATATTGTATCGAATAGAGAATTGAGTGAATTGTTGCATTTCCTATTTGTGACTTGTCAGGCAGAAAGTATGGTACATCACTGACATCATTTGACAATTTTATTAAAGGAAAGATCGTTCTATAAGAAGTCATAAATGAGTTGTCTTTGGACTGTGGGGGAAAACCAGAGCACCCAGAGGAAAGCCACGTGAACATGGGGAGAACATGCAAACTCCACACAGAAACGCCAACCCCAGCCTGGACTGGAACCAGTGACCTTGCTGTGAGGCGACAGTGATAACCACTGAGCCACCGTGCTGCCCCAAATCCATGTTTAGTGGACATAATTTGATGTAGAAGAACATTCTACCAAACAATTGTATTAAAAAAAGGCTTTTTAAACCACTTAGTTTTAATTTTATTATTATTTATAAAATCTTTAAAGTTATTATAGTTAACTCTTTTTTTTTTTTTTTCTTTTTTTTTTTAAGAGTAAGTCATTATTCATGGAGACAAAAATATGATGCAGAAAATAAGGCAACATCTTTGTGCTGGAGTTGCTGTACATTTTGTCAGACAAGTATAAATCTGAACATTTTGGCCTGCAGAAACGCACTTTATCCTTAACTGGTATATATCGCCCACTCTTAAATGGAAGTAAGGCTTTAGTTTCTTGTTTGCTTTAGCTGGGCTAGTTGTGTCTGTAGCCTTCACCCACTCAAGTTTCATTCATGCAGTGTCTCTGCTTGAGGTCAAAGGGGAGCAGTTAACATGGGTCCAATTGACATGATTACGGGGGCAGTTCTGTTTTTAGTTTTTATTGCTTTATACACAAAGTCTCGCACCTTTGCTTATTGAAAACCACATGAGGTCTCTTGCAATTTAATGTACCACCTTGCCTATTTCTTCTTTATGACTAGTTCAAAGCTGATGGATTTTCATTGCTCAAAGTGCAGAGGTGTTTTTTTATGGCAAGAAATGTTCTAAATTCTATTATAAATATGTAAAAAAAAGATTATTCCTAAGAGGTTTGTTTTTGAGTCACTTAGAAACTTTATATGCATTTACACTTGTACTTTTGGCCAATATGAGATTGAACACATTTTTTATGAAGTATGTTTTGCATAAATAAAACTTGCCAAACATCCAAATGACGCTGACCTAAATGCACTTGTTGTATGTGTTTGATGCGACAATGGTATTTTGTCACTTGAGAACAGGTTAAGCGCTTATAAACCATTTAAAGGAGTCAGAATTACACCAGGAATTCCTCTTATGCTCAAATGACTATCTGGAGATGCATCTCTTCTACCTGTGTTAAAATATAATAGGCAACATATCAACTATGGTAAGAAAAACAAGTTTGCTTGATTGTTCTCTACTGTTTTTGGTTTGTTGATACCTTTGTTGCGTTTGTTGTAAATTAATGAATCCAGGTCAGGAGACTCGTTGCAAGCAGAATTCTTTGAGATGTGTTGGTGGTTTTGCAGTCAAACAGCATCTTCAAGAAGTCCACATGAGTCTGCAAGAGTCTCTTACAGTGACAAGAGTCTAACTTAGTCTAGCAAGTCAAATTTGGACAGAGTTGTCCTGTCTATTATATGTTTTAGGAGGGGCCAGTGGCTAAAGGTGGAGACATAGAAAACAGGCATGACAAGCTTTAGTTGAACATCTTGTCTCAGGGTCCTGAATAGATCCTGAGGTATCACCTGTCCTGACTGGCTTGAAAGCATCACCCAGAGACAAAGGCACATTAGTTGGGACCCTGCCAGTGCTCAGCAAGGTACTGTAATGTCTTTCACTCCCTGAGTTTTGAATGAAATGATATAATTAAAAACAAAGAATATAATGTTTCACTTATATTATTGTTTATCTGAAACTAGATTATGTACATTTATATTTCAACACGTTTATGTTAAAGGTTTTTTATTAAAAAGGCTGAACTGGTTCACAAATTGTTCAAGAAGGTTCTCGAGTTCACCTATTATAAGTTTGTTTTTTACAAATATTGTTAGAAGAAAGTAGGTCATACAAGTAATAATTTTTTCATATTTAAGTGAACTGTTTATTTAATACCTGGTGTAAACAAGTCCTCTGTAAACTTTTTGATTGACCGTAGTTGTGAATTTAACTCTTTGTTCCTTGACTTTTTTTTTTTTATTTAAATATATGTCTGTGCTAGATAATAATCATTGACGATTAAGTATAGATGCGGGATCACTTTTTTGGAGAAGGCTAGTTCCTGAAAAAAATGCATCGTGTGTCTGGTTAATGAAATGTAAGATTCCAAGTAGCACTGATTGCCTAATTATTGCAGACGGAGGTTTTCTAATCTGTCATCACACAGCGATATGCTAAATAGTAATCACTACGGTTTTTCGTCCCTCTTGGGTAAAGTTATTTGCTCTGTGTGTGATGCACAATACGACGCGGGCGACTTTGTGTGCCAAAACGGAATGGGTTTAATTAGGATGTGCTCACTTAACTGAGCTGCTTTGCATTCACAACACAAGCTTTACCCCTTGCCAATTATGGGCCCTCAAAGTTATTCCAAGAGCGTCGCTTTGATGTGCTTGTGTCAGGCGGGACAAACTCCTTGTCCTCATCCGGAAAACCTTCCGTATCGTTCCTCAAGGTTAATCAGTTCTTTTATGTTGGATTAAATCTCCAGGAAACGAACACAAAGCAAGTGAGATGTGAATTTGGCATTTGCTGTTTGGTTTTCCTCCTCCCATCGGCGATTAAAAAAGATTAAAGGTTTTTCACGATGAGGCTTGATCGATGCTTAAATCATTCAGACTGATTGCATTGACCAGACGTGCTTGACGTGTGAATCAGGATTTCTTAAAGCTTGTCAGGCGTTTCATGACTTTCTGAAGCCCAATTTCTGCTTTTAAAAAGAACAGTCACCAAATCGCTTACGGCTGACCAATCTGTTGATCCAGTCAGTTCGCGTATTAAATCTTTTCATCCTTTTCGTTGCTTTTATAGTTTGGGTCAGTGGCGGACCCATTGATGCTGAAGCATGTGCTTGAATTGCTTGCTAAATTTCTTATTGGTTCAATTATTAGCTAAAAGGGGTAGTTTGCCCAAAAAGTGCAAACGGACTCTCTGAACCAAAAAGATATTCTGAAGAATCTTGGGCATCCATAATGGAAAAAAAGATACTATGGAATTCATAGAAGCCTGTTTCCATCTTTTTTTTTAGAATATCTTCCTTTGTGTTAAGAGAAGAAAGAAATTCAATTAGGACTTTAACAAGTTGAGGGATTTTCATTTTTGGGTGAACTATCCCTTAAAGACAGAGATACCTTTTGATTTGGCCCACCGTCCCATCTGAGAAGAGAGATAATGAGAGATTTAACAGATATTGTTATTTCTGGGTGGCACGGTGGCTCAGTGGTTAGCACTGTTGCCTCAGCAAGAAGGTCGCTAGTTCAAGTCCCGTCTGGGCCAGTTGGCATTTCTGTGTTCTGAGTTTGCATGTTCTCCCCGTGTTAGCGTGGGTTTCCTCCAGGTGCTCCGGTTTACCCCACAGTCCAAAGACATGCTGTATAGGTGAATTGAACAAGCTAGTTTGCCGTAGTGTAAGTGTGAATGTGAGAGTGTATGGGTGTTTCCCAGTGCTGGGTTGAGGCTGGATGGGCATCTGCTGCGTAAAACATATGCTGGATAAGTTGGTGGTTCATTCCGCTGTGGCGACCCCTGATTAATAAAGGAACTAAGCTAAAGGAAAATGAATGATTGAATTGTCATTTCTGATTTAACTTGACATTTTGCTTGTTTTATTGTTAAGCTACAAAAAAAGCTAACTGAAATTAAATGTTGTAAATAAATTTTTATTGTTTATGTAAATACTGTCACTTGACAGATAGAGGACAATGCACAAGACATTGGCAACTTAACTAGTGTATACAGCATTGAATGTTATAACACGAATTGTTTGTTTTTATTGTAATAAATTTATTATAAGATGTAAAAAGATATAATGCATTAGGTAGTAGTGTTGTCAAATTACTGGAATTCATGGCTTTAAAATGCTCCAGTGTCCCTGTATCTGTGGTTACACTCAGTAAACAGCGGTGAGTTTAGTGAACTGATGACCTTCACAGCCAATCACAGTCATTTCTGTTGAGCACGTGAACACAATGGCAAATCAGCTCTGTTTAAGAATGCGCTCAAATGTCAAAATTTCAGTACCGATTGGTTTTGATTTCCAGTATTGTGGCAACACTACTAGGTAGTACGATTAAAGTAATTTTTGATTTTGATTTTTAAATATTAGAAAATAAATTAGGAAATTATCTATGGCAATACAGTTTGCTATATTTACCTTCGGCCCACAACTCTTAATCAAGTTTGGTTTTTGGCTCTTCATAATAAAATGTTTGGGCACCTCTGCTTTAAGACCATCTAATGTGCTTTTTTACGTCGTCTGGATAAATTTGGTTGTGCTTGACAATGAGATTTCATTAGTTCACGAGTAATTTTGAGTATGTTAACATTAGTTCTTATCAGCTCAGTTCCATTAGACATCGTCAAACACAACTTTGATTTTAATATTAAATTGGATGTGGAAATGAACCTTAAGATAAAGAAATGCTTTAGTAGTATAAATAATGATTGTAACCAAATTGTGAAGTGTTTCATCAATCATTATTAGCCTCATTTTCACTTACATTCTAAACCATGACTAAAGAATTCAATTTGATGGATTACAGCTCTAGAAAATTTTATGCATTGTGCTTTGTAAAGGTCAGATTTAATTTGAATTCATAACAATTTAAATGCATAATCAATTTACGCACATGACATTTGTAAATAATTGTTTCTTTTGGACGGGGAAATAAAATGGCTGGAGTTAGCTTGCAGTGTGTCCAAAATAAGTGTGTTACCGCTTCATTGATTGGTACGGGAGTGATGTAATCTTGTCAAATCAAGCCAAATTGAGTTGTTTCGGGCACTTGGTTTTTTGTTTGAAATCAGCCGTTAAAGAGTTTTGGTTCAGAGCCAAATTTTTTTTGGCCCAAACCCTTTTTTTCTTTGTTGGAAACTCTGGATGCTTTCACAGTCTATTGATGACATGTCAGGCGTTGGACAATAATGGAAATGTTTGCATGCGTGTCAGGCTATACTGAATGTTTAACCTATGTTCATCAATTTGAAATGTTTCACAGTGGTCTTTAGAGGACAAGTATGTTATCAAAACACTGTTAATTTTGACTGCAAATGTTTTGCATCTAAAAAAACTAATTTAGTTTGTCATGTTTTAGTCGACTAAATTTCATAAGGTTTTTGTTGACTAAATCTGCTCAGATTATACTTTAAAAAAAAAAAAATTATATACAAAATAATTTAATTTTAAATTAAATAAAATTATGATATGGAATATAGCTTTTTCGTAGAAGACCAAAAATTAAACATACATTGTTTGTTTATATCATAAGTAATATGTCAAATTATGTGTCTGCAATCAATCCACATGTAAAAACAATAGAAACAATATTTTAGCAAACTCTTTATTTCAACCTGGTAAACTAGCAGTCTTTTTGACAAGTCTGCTTTGAACAGTTTCAAGCTATTAAATCTGATGTAATCTAAAGGAATGCCTTTTATTAACCTAGAATGCATCAATTTATGTTTGAATTAGGGCTGCACAATACTGGAAAACTCTGACATTGCAATATTTAGTTTTTCTGCAATATACATTGCTATATAAATACTATTTTACCATTTTGACTTTAATAGCTCTATTTGGAATAATTAATTCTTTTAGTTTAATAAACAAATTTCAATTATTGATAAATACAACAGATCAAAGACACAAGTGAAATAACCAGTACAATTTTCTTGGTACTCTAAATAGTATTCGGCCACAGAAATTGAATTATCAAATGAAAAATTAGCACTGTAACCTGTCACACTGTCACATTTAACCTTTGTTTAGTTACAAACTATAAAATTGTTTTGTCTCTAAATGCTTTAAACTCCTCTGGAATTCTGGAATGGGCGTTATCAGTGGATATCAGCTGATAGATATGGGCCAGTAGGGGTCTACTGCGCCTACTGTTCCTACATGCACATGGTTAATCTGCTTTTCTCGCGTAAATCCAGCAGAGGCTGCTCCGATTGACCTGCCCTCCTCCTTCCCTAAACCCAACGGTCATTATTTTTTCAAAAGCAGCGATTAACCTGCCCTCCTCCTTCCCTAAACCCAACCGTCTGTTTTTAAAAAAGCAATAAAAACAAATAATTAACTTTTGCCTTAGCTGCTTTCTGAAACCGTTTTTCGGCGGATACGAACCCAGTCATCGCTGTCAACTCCGCTCCACGGCTCAAGTCTGCTGACGTACACGGTGAGCCACTGGAGAAACTGATAACAGCGGAAAATCCATTCATATGGAGGTAAGCATGTATACCACCGCGCGTGATTTTTATGAAATTATACTATTTCCCGTTAATTGTATTTTATTAACGCCTACCCCAACCCCAACCCTAAACCCAACCGTCACAGTAATGTAAAAACACATCTGGATCTGAACTGTTCTCTATTAGAATAGCTGATTAACCATGTGGATGGATGATTACAACCTTCTGAGCCCACTAGGAGGCACAGAAGGCCCCTACTGGCCCATATCTATCAGCTGATATCCACTGATAACGCCCATTCAATCGAGTGATAACATTCGAATCGGGTGCTCCTGGTGAAAATATCCAGATCCTGCAATGTGACTTGCGTATGCGCACATTGCGATATTGATGCTGAAATTATATACTATATAGCCCTAGTTTGAATTCCTTGGTTAATAATTTTTATTTTATTAATGTAATTTTGTTGTTGTTTTTTGTTTTTTTTTACATTTCAAGTTAATTGTTTTTGTCCTGTCTGTCCTGAATAACCTTCTTTTTTGTTTTTCTTACTATTGTTACATGTATTTAATGAAGGAAATGGGGAAAACTAAAATTCAGAAAGTTTATGGAAACTTTTGCCATTAACCAAAGCTAAAGTATTTTTTGTCATAATTTTAAAAATATTATGGATATGGATATGGAATTTCGGTGTTGTACAATTATAATTTTTTGATGCTAACTTTGTTTGTAATTTTATTTCTAAAAGTCTGATTTCAGTCTTTTATATTTCAAAGTATTGCAGAAATGCAATATTTACCAGTTATGGAAACTTGAAAACAGTTAGCTTTGTCATATTAAGACGAAATTGAATATAGTAGATAAATAACCTCTTTTTTTTATGGAACAGAACATGTAGCCTGTTTTTGTCTAAATTAGAGGATATTTTCTATTCTAGTCCTTGTCTTTAACAGGGTTGAGTGTTCTGCAAAGCACCAGCCGCCTTTTACTTCCTGACATATTTAATGCACACAGAGACGGTGCATCTCATTTTATAAGCCATAACTTTTTTTTTTCATATATTATTCAGCTATCTGACTTCTCTCTGCTGAGTAGCTCTGCCTCAAGCAGTCTTGCTTAGGCAGGCCCATTTTAATGGAGCAGGTAAAAAGAGCAAACTTAGCTGAAGCCCCATCACTCCACAGTGAAAACCTTCAACTTGGCTCTAACTTGCAGTCTTTCTTTCTGTGGAAGGATCCATGGATTCACGAAGCACTTGTGTTGTTGAGGGTTGTTCTTTTTGGTACTGGATTTTGATGTCTGTTTTACACTGAGACTGCTTCAGCATTCTTCATACAGACAAAGTGTAGTGTACTTTATCCATGCTGATACTTTGATTTATTGCCTTTTTTCTTTTGTTGTTGATGGTATAGTTGTTTTATGTTTTTAGTGGTTTTAGGTTCGTATGCTGTGTTACGGCTGGCACAGGCCATGACATATTCTTGTGGTGCAGTTGAACTAGAATCTAATGTTAATGAGTTGGAGATGTGTGTGTTTGTTTGGGCTTTACTGATTGAAGTCAGATAGACTGGCCCTACGGCCACCTTCAGAGCGTATTAAGCAATAAAAACCCTCTTTTTTGATTTTTTTGAAGGGTGGAAGACTGCCTCATTAGATCACAGTAATTGGCTTTTTGAAGAGAAAAAAGGTTGAAGGAATTAAAAAAACAAAAAAACAAAACAGGAATCATCCACAGATTGTGTTTCTCTCTGAAGCAACATCTATTTTTGTCCACTAGAAAACAGGGATGTGCAGAATTGTTGGTGGTTTGCCTAAGTCTTGTTGATTAATAAGGAAGCTCCTTATTACAGGCAAGTTTCAGATTCAACTGTCTCGGTGTGCCGCTTGTATTCAGCACTAGATAGGATTAAACGAAATGTTTAAAATGAGCTGTTGTGCTCAAATTATGTGGAATTGGTGCCAAGTAATTTCCACAACAAAGTTTATCCTTTGGATTTGAGTGTGAATGGGTTTTAATGCAAGTCACAAATTGCTATTTAAGATCATGGTTGGGTGCAGTTTCTTGGTGTAATTGATTTAGGGTGCTCACAATTGTAGCTCATTTCTGTTGGTTTATTTGCTCTGAAAGAAGAAAGTCCTGGCTTGATTAGCATTCCTTGTAAGTTGAGGGACTAAAGCTAAGGGTTTACTCACACAAGGCACAGTTGACTTGAACCAAGCACGATGTGTGCCCAATTTTGGCAATGGCAATTTTTGTTCAAAATGTCAATTTTGTGCACATTTTTGTCAATAAAGCCTGTTTTGTAATCAGCAGTAAGTTTCCAGCATGTGCTTTTCAGATGGAACAGCATTTACTATACAAAGTTGTAGTTCTATGACAAGCTAGGCAAATCGTGTTCATCCACATAGACCATTTAATTGGGTGATTTATGAAATCTAAGATAATCAATGAAAGCAGTTAAATCCTCCGTTTATTTATCAACTGCTATGGGTTATTCCTGGGTTTCTTCATGTGTTTATATAGTTTCTGTGTGCAAGTACCCTCTGGCCTTTGGAGGAGACTCACTAGTAGGGGTGTGAACCTACATTGGTCTCACTGTTCAGTTAAGATTATGTCATCGATTCAGTTCAATTTGATATCTCTGCATCACGCCGCATTGGCGATGCTTTCCATACACAATTTTATATTTGGCTTCACAACTCAAAGAAAAAACAAGTACATGCACAGAAGACAGCATGAGCATTTATAACAAATAAATAAATGTATATGTTAATCCTGCTTGCTTTTGAGTGCTGTTGAGCGAGTTCTTAAGTACCTAAGATTGGACATTGTGTTAATGTGCTCAACAGAAACGGTCAACGCTGTTCACAGAGCAGTGGCGTGAACTCTGAAGAACAGTCTCAGCTATGATAGACGCGGTGGATAATTCGCTCAGACACGCTCATGTCTGGATCCACAAGTATCACTGTAACAGCCAATAGAGGAAAGAGGAAACGTTACCTCACGCCAGCAGGTCAAAGTTCCACAGTGAGCATAGATGGAGTTTACAGCTTTCATTTCCTCACTATCAATGAAATTGTGGCTCCTGGATTCTGCTGAAAGACACAGAAAATTCACAATAAGTAAATTGTGCACAGTTGTCTGCTTTCTAAGCAGGTGCATCATGGTGCATGGAAGAAACAATAAATTTTGACACCCCTATTCACTAGTGATCACATAATCGTGGATCACTGACAATATGTGCATGACAGTCACAGCTTTTGAGTAATCTCAATTTCAATTTCATTTTCACATTGCATGTTCTAGACTTGATCCCCTTTCATCATTATGATGTGAGAAGCGTTCTCACACAGCACAGTGAAATGCATCGATTTATTCATGTTCAGTTTTAATATTTTAACTAGTTTGATAATTGGTGACACCCTCTCACAGTAGACTCCTGTGCAGATCTGCATTTGTCACACTAAAATTTGCACGCAATCATGCTGCATGTACGACGAGGTTTGCAAGGTGGCAGCTGAAGTTCAGCTAGGTTTTTGCAGCTTTAATAACCAATTATAATTCCAGTTAATTGATGAGGTGAGAATGAGTTAAAAATATTTAAAAGTTATATATATAAAGTTATATATTTTTTATTTTATTTTTTGTATCAGTTGAGAACATAAAGAGCTTATAAAATGTGTAAAAAAAAAAATGCCATAAATTGACACGACACAAACAAAGAATTGCCAAAAGAATTTCTAATACCTGTACCAACTACACTAAAAATAAGACGCTATTGGAATGAAATTGGACTCTACCCTGTTTATTTTTAAATGCATGGTTGTAGGGCTGAGTGGTGTGGCCATAGAATCTCAGTAAAATCTCTCGGGTAATGCATGTCAGAATTCCATTGTTCATTTCTCTTAAATCAAGGATCTTGCAGTCAATTGCAAGCTTGCATTCAGTTATGTCTGCACCCAATCAATAATCAAAGTTTTATTGTCGTATTGTTATATATTTATAA
>CAIGQV010001633.1:20165975-20185051 GCA_903798115.1 Danio jaintianensis | reverse complement strand
AGAGAGAGAGAGAGAGAGAGAGAGAGAGAGAGAGAGAGAGAAAAAAATGGAGATGGAGTTTACTTTCATTTTCTCCATAGAGGCTTCTGCTGTAACTTCAGTGTCAGGTAATGACTGTCCAGCAAACACACACAGTGAATTGTGCAGAGTTTCTGCATTTTAATTACTCACGCTCGCCTCCCTCGCCATAGTATTCTACCGTGACATAGTGCATATGAGATAAATTACGTCAATACGTAATAACCGGTTAGGATCTATTACTGAACCGATACCGAATTGGCCGCGTCTGCATTGCGGTGCATCTAAGAAACAATTAATTTTGACACCCCTAATATTTATAGGTGGACATCAGAGAACTGCACAAAATGTAAAAAAGACCGTTCATGACCCCTTTAAAAGACGTATTACCAGGCTCCTAAGGGTGCGTTTAGGCTGAACATTATTTGCAAGTCTTGAAGTGAGTCAAATATTTATTAATGTTTACAGACTTACACATCCTGATTTTATTTCCACAATTTTTTTTTCTGCCTTCTCCTGTATTGCTCCAGGCAGAAGTCTGCTTGATCAATTGTACAATTGATTTGTGTTAATGGCATCTCTCATATCTGCTCTTTTGCAGGTGTATCCTGGTCTGATGGTGACGGCGGGCCTGATCCACTATGTACTGAATCTGCTTCATGTGACGGTGCATATACGTGACGTTTGCGTGTTCCTGGCTCCTGTCTTCAGTGGCTTGACTGCCATTTCCACTTTCCTGTTGACGCGGGAGCTGTGGAACCAGGGTGCTGGGCTATTGGCGGCGTGTTTCATCGCCATTGTACCTGGCTACATTTCCCGCTCTGTGGCTGGCTCTTTTGACAACGAGGGCATCGCCATTTTTGCCTTGCAGTTTACTTACTACTTATGGGTGAGTTGGATTAAAATGTCACTGTTTGTTTTGTATTTGTCTTTAATTGTTGTTGTTTCTTCATCTTTATTCAGTACAAATATCTAGTTTTGTTATGTGTTATGTGGAATGAATGGTAATCATCTTTCTTTCTTTTTTTTATGCGTTATGTTCCAAGTTCTCCTGTAGACTTCATTTACTCAAATTTCAGTCAGATCTGTTCAGTGATTCAGTTCTCAAGATGCTTTAATTCATTTACTAATGATTCAGTTTTCTGGTTCTTTTTATTCTGACACAACATCCAACTATGGTTTTGTCAAATCATTTCAATGCTAATTACATTTTCTTGAATTCAAAGAATTTGGTCAGGATTTTGGTCAGGTTCTTTTAAGACATGAATCTGAATTTTGCATCAGATCTATTCAATGAATTGTAATGGTTTGCAATATCAGAAAATTTATGAATCTGGAAGATCTAGTTATCTGGTTCTTTTTAGTCAAATCTTTGAATCACCTGATTCAGTTCACAAAAATGTCCTGACTCACCAGAAAACTGGATTATTTACTTGAATCTACTTAATCTTTATCCTTCAGTTAATCACTTGATTTGGTTCACAGAATCAGTTTTTTTCATTCTATCTCAGTGAGTATGTTTACATGGACACCAATAATCCGATTTTAATACGATTAAGACAATACTCTGATTAAGAGTCTACCATGTAAACAGCGATTTATTTATTTATTTTTGATTACCTTAATCTGACTTAATCCGACTAAAGTCATAAACTAAACAGAAATTGGATTAAGACATGTGGAGTATCTTAGTTGCATTATTGAAGTGCAGTACAGACATGTAAACACCTTAATAAAACTATTACCGTCATGTAGGACTTCACTGCATTTTGCGACAGGATATTCCATGCACACACGGCTATTTGACACTATTCTCTGCACCTACCGAGTCAGTAAAGGACCACAGACACCTGCATTGTGGTGGTTTTTTTTTTTTTTTTTTTCTTCTCCATTCACCGTGCTGTATCAAATTCCATTAAAACAACACTCTTCTACCAGTTCTAACTATCCAATACCTCAGTTTGTCATGGGGGAATGAATGAAATGTTCCTGAATGAAAGTGAAACTGCATTTAAAGTCAAAAAATTCAAAATGAAACACCCGAAATTACATGAAACTCTGGAGGAAATGTGGATATCGTGGTGACGCAATGATTTTAATTGATCTATGTACTATAACATGTAAAACTGGATCATGAAAGGAACATTCAAAAAGCAACTCATGTAAACACCGTAATCATATAATTGTCTTATTCAGATTAAGGCAAATAATTCAATTCCTTATGTTCTTGTAAACGTAGTCACTCTTTCCATCAATCTGGATGATCTCATTAGTTTCAGTCAAATATTTGCAATTATTTAATCAATTAGTTCTTTTGTCTGATTATTTGGCCACGAGTTAGATAATTCAGAATTTTGTGGTTCTTTTGAGTCTAAATTATATTAAAAAAAAATTTCCTCTGTTAACTACTTATTAATGAATCGTTCATTAATAAATCAGGATAATTCTGTTCTTTTGAATCAGTCTTTCTGAATCTTATGATAAAGCTGAATATTCTAGTTCTCCGTTTTTTTTTTACTTCTACCGAGGTTCATAAGTGAACTGTTATTATTATATGACTTCAGAATACAGCACTTGAGTCATACAGATGACTTTTTTGATGTTTATGGTGCCCATTCTAAAATGGCTGAAAATCCATTTCAGAAATTCTTCCACTGTCCCACACAGTAGAAATGATGAAATAACCTTGACAGACATTCATCACGGTTTTTTTTGTTTTGTTTTTTTTCTTCCTTCAGCTGAACGGCGAGACAGCTGGAACGAATGCAGTGGCAGCATACTTTGTCTTTTTTGGCACTGTGATTTTTAGCCCATCCCGTCTCTCTAGAGCTCACTGTCAGCTGAGATGGCAAGGACTTTGCTGTCAAGCGTGTCTTAAACATTGAATTTCCTTGGTCTCTTTCTTATCTCATGGCGGTTTTCAACTTGACTTTGTTTGAGGTGATGGTATCAGAGCCTGTGTTTGGGATTAGCAGAATTAGCTTAAGTGTGTCCTCTCCTCTCCACACAGGTGAAATCAGTGAAAACTGGCTCCGTCTTCTGGGCCATCGGCTGCTGCCTCTCCTACTTTTACATGGTGAGTTTATTGAATTTATTTAATTTGACGGTGGTGGAATTTATTTTCATTAATGGCTTGTTGCAGTATTATACTAAATTATTTGTATAATGACATTTCGTTCCAATACATATAGTTTGTTGCTGTTCAGTTCCAATATTTTTAAGGCTCGTTTAATGAATAAATGATAAAAAGTAATATAATTCTTTCATTATTGTATAATCATGTGAGGGTTTTTTTTCCCAGTCATTTCTCCAGTTTCACATGATCTTTCAGAAATCCTTCTAAAGTCTTAAAATGTCTTAAATTTCTAAAACAACATTTTAGGCCTTAAATAGTCTTAAATTCACTGAAATATGATGTTTTAGGTCTTAAAATCATTTTAAACAGGTCTTAATTTTTCTTTGTCCATGTGAAACTACTCAATTAGTACAACCAACAATCCATCGAAAAAAAAACAAAATTGTTTAACAAAAGTTACATTTATTAACTTTTTATAAGTATGTGTTTGAAAAATATGTGTTTGAATTGTAATGGGGCAAGGAAAAAATGTTTTCTACTGGCCATTAGGAAAAAACCCTTAGCGTTTTGCCCTATAAGTGTGAAATTTCATTCATAATGGTCTGGAAAAAGGTCTTAAGTCTTAAATTTGACTTGGTGAAACCTGCAGAAACCATGTAATATGAGGGTTTGAAAGTCAACATTTATTATTATATAAACATTGCTTATCGATGTTGAAAATGGTTGTGCTGTGTAATGTTTTTGTTGCAACTTGTATCATTCTTGTTTGGCAGTGTTTGCAATATAAATCTTTTAGAACATTTTAAATGTCTTTATTTGTTGCTTTTGAACAGTTTAATGCATTCCTAAACAATGTATAAATTAAATAATAAAACTGACCTTAAACTTTTGATGTAAAAACAAACTGACCACATAATAAAACTGACCTACAACTTTCGATTGTTAGTGTATAACGTGACTACTGTATTCCAGCTGATAAATGATTCTTTTAGCTAAATCAGTCACGACGACTCAAATGAGTCACATGCAAAACTCATCAATCTCATCAGCACATTATCTGATTCAGTTGGTGCGCTTGGGATTTATTATTTGATTCACCCACTGAACCGCATGTCATTACGTGCTCTTATCAGCTGAATCATGAACTTGCTTTTAATGTAATGTTCATGAGACGTAAAACGGCATAATTGCTATAGAATGGTTAAATTATCCAAAGTCAAGGAACCGTAATTGTTAAAGTGGAATTGCGATCTGAACCAGAAACATTAAATTCATACGATTCCCAACCGTGGCGTTGGGTGTTCTGGGGCTGCTTGCACGTCGCCCTTGCTCTTTTTCAACCCATTAATGTGATATGTAAAATAAATGAATAAGCAAACAGCGCCATCCATCATGCCACCCTGGTGGGGGCAGAGCGCCAGTCGGTTATGAATATCAGCCATTTCTGAAACTTGAGACTCTTCCCCTGGAGGAAGGCAGCGCTCATTAATAATGGAGGCCTAGAGCCCTGCCCAGCCCCCAATAGTCTCTGGCTTTCCAAATGTGTTTATAAACATAAATGACACCCGTGCAATCTGAGCCATCTGCTCCATTGAGACCTTGGGGTCCGGTGCAGTCTGACACGTAACCGGGGGTCGCAAGTTAAGAGAGGCTCTCTTGAACGGGACATCCTAAGTGACCTAGAAAAGTGCAGAGGTTCCGAAGGCTGAGTGTGCTAATGGAGTTTTCTCGTAAATGTGGTATGTAATAGAAGTGAGAGTCAGCAGGGACCTGGGCGATATGATACAACTTGGTCACGACACATTACGTTTCTTTACTTTTAGTATAGTGTTATTCAAAAAGGTGGTATATTGCTGGTGGTATGCATTTTTTTGGCCACTTTATTTTCCTTGATCTACAGCCATAAAATCAATATGAATATGTAGCTTAAATAAATGTAAATATGCAATTGCATATATAAAATATTTACTTGGCAACTGCCTGAAATAAAATAAGATTCAGCTTTCATAAATTGAATCTCTTTTTTTATTTCAGGTAGTTGCCAAGGGAATATTCCTTTTTTTTTTTTTTTTTTTTAACTAACTAAACCTTACTAAACTAAAACTAAATACAATGACAATTAAAATATGTATGAGTATGCACATTTTAACAGGTCGGCTGTGGGTTTTTTAAAGGGATAGTTCACCCAAAAATCAATTTACTCACCCTCAAGTGGTTCCAAACCTTTATTGATTTCTTTCTTCTGTTGAACACTAAATAAGATATTTTGAAGAAAGGTGAAAATGTGTAACCACTGCCTCCTGTAATAGGAAAACCCAATACTATGGAAGTCAATGGTTACAGGTTTCCAGTTTTCTTCAAAATGTCTTATTTGGTTTTCAACACAATAATTAAAAGGTGAGTAAAGAATGAAAAGTTTCATTTTTGGGTGAACTATCCCTTTAATGCAGGGGTGGCCAAACTTTTTTTGTATGAAGGGTCAAAAACCAAATATCATTGATAGCCATGGACCAACGATAAATATACCAAACTATTTTACATTTAAAGTTGCCATGTGTAATTTCTTAATTCATTTCATAATATTAAAAAATAAATAGAAAACATTACTTTCAATTGTATTAACTAATGCAGTATAACTTTTTTTACGTATTGCAATAAAGTCATAATCACATTTATAACACAGTGGAGTTCAATGCTGAATACACTAGTCAAGCAGAAGCTGTCTTTGCCTTGATTTGCTCACCAAAGTCTTATGTACATTTTAAACAAACAAATAAAAGCTTACATTAAATTTGAATTGACAATCTCTAAACCATTCTCAGATGGGATGGCGGGCCAAATCAAAGGTTACCATGGGCCAACTTTGGCCTGCGGGCCCTATTATGGCCATCTCTGTTTTAAGGCTTTTTATAAAGAGAATTTAGATGAGGCATTAAGTCTTAAAGTATTAAATACAGAATCAAAAGGTGCTAAATATTTTGGAAGCAATCTATTATATATGGAAACATTACTAGTGTGCTCGGTTCTGTTTGTTGACAAAGCAATGCTCATGCACCCTCTCTTGCTGCTTTCAAGAGCTTGGCATACAAATATTTCATTTTTGTTTGTAAGTGCCAGTTGTAGCAGTGTTCTCTTTATTCGTTCATAAAACATTATTAATAACCGATCAAAGAAGATTTTACTCGGCTCACACTGGAGCATCGACTACATGATGGTTTTGAAAGTAATAGAATTTCTTCCATTTAAAGGCTCTAAAGGCTGCTATTCGATTTGTGGGGTAAAAATGTAAATATCTGCCAAATGCAGTGTCTGACATGAAAATAGGCCATGCTAGTTGTGTTCCTATGAAATGCATAAGTAAAAACATTTCTCAACATTTCTCAAGTTTATTTATTTATTTTTTTGCAAGTACTAATGACTCTTAGCATGACAGTTGGTTTTTAATTGACAATTGTTTTTAAAAGAAAGTTATATTCAATACAAAGTGTGTGCATTAAGCTTCATTTTTCTTGTTTTAATGTATTTAAAATATGTGGCTAAGAAATAACTACTTGGCGCCAAAGAAAATATTGGTAGGGCAAGTAAAAATCTGTACCATGGGTCTCAACCAGGCCAATTAAAATAAAAATGGGAAGAGAGAGAGATACCTGTGTATTTTCATTGCAGGTTTGGTGGTCTTAAATTTCTTTACATTGATATTAAGTCTTAAAGGTCCCATGAAGTGCTTCGAAACGCATTTTTATTCGATGTTTGGCGTAATCTCAACCGAAACACGAAGAGAGGGTGGGACAGTGTAGCTCCTCCCCTTTTTATGAAACAGCTAATAGCGTTTTGCTTTATCACAGCTCTGCCAGTGAGTCGTTGAGCTCAAGCGCATCAAATCAGAATCAGAATCGGTTTTATTGCCCCAATCAGAATCAGAATCAGAAAGAGCTTTATTGCCAGGTATGTTCACACATACGAGGAATTTGTTTTCGTGACAGAGCTTCTACAGTGCAACAAAATTACAGAGACAGGACAAAAAACAGATAATAAATATATTTAAAAATGAAAGTTGTAGTGAATGCAAATATACAAACTGACAAGTGTATGTACAGGAATATTACTATATACAACAGCAGCTGTTATGTGTTATGTGCAAATTAGCATGTAAAATATGTTGTTAAATAAGTGTTTATGTGTATAAAAAGTGTATAGCAAGCAGTGATGTTTGTTTCATGATTACTATCATCAAGTGTTCATGAGATGGATTGCCTGAGGGAAGAAACTGTTTCTGTGTCGGGCTGTTCTGGTACACAGTGCTCTGTAGCGTCGACCAGAAGGTAAAAGTTCAAAGAGGCAGTGTGCTGGGTGTGAGGGGTCCAGAGTGATTTTGGCAGCCCTTCTGCTTGCTCTGGATAAGTACAGTTCTTGGAGAGTAGGGAGGATTGTACCAGTGATTCGCTCAGCAGTCCGAACTATTCGACGTAGTCTTCGGAGGTCGGATTTGGTAGCTGAGCTAAACCAGACAGTTATTGAAGTGCAGAGGACTGATTCAATGATGGAGGTGTAGAACTGTTTCAGCAGCTCCTTTGGAAGGTTGAACTTCCTCAGCTGACGAAGGAAGTACAACGTCTGTTGAGCTTTTTTGACAATGGAGTCAATGTGAGTGTCCCACTTCAGATCGTGTGTGAATGTGAAGTGTCTTGAAGGGGGTGGGGCATGTCAGATAATAGAGAGCATTTGATTGGTCACGATTTGATGAGATACTGAAGTATGAAAAAAAACATTGATCCATTTAGGCGTAAGCGACAAACTACAAGCCTTACATGTTTATGTCAGTTTTATGTCTTCTAAATGCAAATTTTGTCACTGTTTTGGTGCACACTAGCTTATAGATATCCTAAAAACTTACAATACTGATACTAACATCTAAAACACTTTAAATTTTATGGGACCTTTAAATTTAGCTTGATAAACTAGACCCTGTTTAAACAAAGAAAAAAAACAACAACACAATGATCCTAAACATTAAATTGCATTAAAATGAGGTGCTTAGAATGGTAAACTTGATACAGTATCATGAAGTCAAACATTGCTATATTTTAAAGTGTGTGACATGTTTTGTGTTGCAGGTGTCTGCATGGGGAGGATACGTCTTCATCATCAACCTGATTCCTCTCCATGTTTTCGTGCTGCTCCTTATGCAGCGCTACAGCAGGAGGCTGTACATCGGTGAGTCACCTGTGCTGTGTGTATGTTTGTGTGAGCGTTTCTGCTTCTACGAAGTGCACCACACAATCACGCCACATAGTGCTTGTTCTCCCATACAATGATGAAGCGTGAACCAGCTTTATTTTCCTATTCACTTTTTCGATTTAGACACAAAGTTTTGCGCAGCCGCTGTCGCTAAGTGCTCGACGAGTCACGAGTCTCTCTTCACATTGACAGCAGCATTTAGTTGACATTGATGTTTAATGACACATTTTTTTTCCACCCACTTCACTCTTGCCTTTCACAAGCAATCCCATAAGCAGCACTGATCTGAGAATACATGGATCTTCATGTCACGGAAAAAAGCCTTTGAATCCATACCCGCCGTCTTAAACGCCAAAACAACATGTCAATTAGGACCTACGAATAAGCTTTCTGCAAAGCGAGAAAGACGCTAATACTTCGGCTTCCAGAGCAAAGAGCTGTTTTTTTTTTTTCATTCCTTTTTTTGAAGTCTCTTATTAATCTGAAATCTGATGAATTCCATCATTCTTTAGGTGCATGAATAATTGAAAGCGCAGTGTTTTTCTTGGAGATTCTGAGCGAGCTCTGTTATAAAAGAATGCGGCTACTTGGCTAATTTTGTTTAAATCTTTAGTAGCCCATCCCTTCTGTTGCTGCAAAACGCGTTACTGATGGATGCTAGGTATTAGCTCCGTTCGTCTCCATTCTGGAAAGTTCTTGCACTTGCCGCAGGTCCCACTACACATTTGCTATGGCCCGACTCCACACGGAGTATCACTGCCACCTCTCCTAATAGATCATAGTGATTAGATTAAGTAGCGCTGCTCTCGGTTTATGGGGCTGGAGCTTGGACAAAGAACAGCAGTCGTGTTTAAAGATGGATGGAGAATAGTGTAAAACCGGTGGGATCTGGTTATTACGTTTGTTGTCTACTCCTAGGGTGACATCTGCTTTGGTAACTTCAGACACCAAGATGACCTTTTGTTTAATGTGCTTTTTTGTTCACAAAAAGCCAGGAACTAACTGGAAACTGACTGGCTAGTTGATAATTTAATCCTATTTACATCTATTATCAAGATACACATTGGTTTATTGGATCAGAAGTAGACGAGAAAGAAACATTTGACTCAGTCCCACTTTACTGATTTCGTTGAGGACATAGGCTTAGTGTGCGTGTATGTATGATGTTTCAATATATACAGTGGGGTAAATAAGTATTGAACACGTCATGTTTTTTCCTGGGAATAATATTTCTAAAGGAGCTGTTGACATGGAATTGAACCAGATTTTGGTAAAAACCCAAACAATAAAAACATAAAAATAAAACAAAACAAATAAAATCTGAAAAATGAGTTCTGTGTAATAACAATGAAATGACACAAGGAGAAAGTACTGAAACGTATTTAATACTTTATATAAAAGGCTTTTTTTGATGATGGCAGCTTAAAGATGCCTCTCATATGAAGAATGAAGTCACATGGTGTGAGTTTTTCACTGACGTCAACGGAGTGTAAAAATCTTGATGGTTCTGTGGGTCTCATCTATCATGATCTTTAATTTGTATTTTATATTGGATTGAAGTCAGGTGATTGGCTGGGCCATTCTACAGCTTGATTTTCTTTCTCTGAAAGCATTTGGATCATTGTCTTGCTGAAATCTCCACCCTGGTTTCATCTTCATCATCCTGATAATGTAGATGTTGAACTGAAGCAGCTAATATTCATTTACACCGAGGAAGGGCAGAGGGTTGCTGAAGAACTACTGAGAGATTTCAGCTGCTGGCTGGGCTTTCACTGCCTTTCTACTCCTTTTCTTCATGTGTTAAATACTTTTTCCCTGCATAATTTTATTTTATTATGCATAACTTAATTTGTAAGTCAACAGCACCTTTAGAAATATGTTTTCTAAAAAAATGTGACACTCAATACTTATTTTCCCTGCTGTAGATCAATATATAGATCTTTCAATAAATAAACTTAGGCAGTTTATGTATGAATGCAAAAGAGATAACAGCAAATTAGGGTTCATTCGGAAATGGAAAACCTGGAAAAGTCTTGGAATTTTGACATGGCATTTTCCAGGCCTGGAAAAGTTTTGGAAAAACTGAAAAACCCACAAGGTTTCGAAAAAAAGTCATAAAAATTAGTTACACAAATATCTGTATACTTGTATACTTGTTTACTTCTTTTGTCCTTGGCCAAACACATGCTCTCACATTATTAGTGCTGTGTAATCATTATCTATATACATTTTACATAGATATAAAAATACATTTAAACTAGATTGTTGCACGTTTTATGATATGCTGTAATTTAAACGTGCATTGTTTTTATTATTATTTACCACGTATACTGTACATAGACATTACATGAAACATTAGGTCATGAAAGTTTACTTGAAAGTCATGGAAAAGTCATGGAATTTTAGTAGTAAAAATGCATATGAGTCGTGGCAAATGATGTGTCAATATAACAATTTTGAATTCCTCCTTTGATAATTATCCCTTCATCCAAATTTACAGTAGTTTAAATTCAGTCTTGCTAGTGTAGTCCAGAAGCGCATCCCATGTTTAAGAATTAGGTCACGAGTCATAGAAGTTATTCAAATGCATTCAACCACATGAGTGTTTTTGCTACAAAACAAAAACACAATCCAGTCAAATGCACCTCTGCTGGCTAACATTTGTGATCAAATAACAAAAAGTGCATACAAATTTTAGGTGTCAGTAGTTGGTGTGCTAGGTAAATAGTGCTTCAAACTAAACTCCTTAGTAGAAGGTTAACTACACTACGCTACAAGGAAGTAATGCACAATACAGGAACTATTCTGACAAGTTGGACAGCTTCTGAAGTTTTTGTAACACACTTTGAAGACATCCAGAGAGATTGTGAGCTGTCACAATATTCCCTCCTCTGATTGTCTGCCTCAGATTTGTACGTTGCGTTTCTTTCACTCATGCTAATAACACAAAACCCACGAAAGTATCAAAAGAGGAACAATAGCACAGCTCCATTCCTGGTGTGCTCCATCATTACTGTTGTGTAATGCACAGAAGCAACAGAAATGAGATTTTATGCCTGGGTTCTCAGTGTGGGCCTTATGTCACATTAGGGATGAAGAGGATTAAGTCTAAGTTAATTCGTTATTAAAGTGCTAATGCAAAAGGTAAAAGTCGCTTCAGGTTTTCATTTGTAGTTTTTTTGTGTGGTGAGAATCAGACCTTGGACCTGTTTACAGATGTTATTAATGGCCCGTTTCCACTGAGTGGTACAGTACGGTACGGGTCACCTTTATCAGGCTTGCGTTTCCACTGCTGAAAGGGTACCAATGGTGGGCGTGATGTACGACAAAGTTTCAGTCAACGTCATTCTTGCTCGAGAAAATGTCTACAGTAAAGCTGTATGGGTCGTTCACATATCATATGAGAAGCACTTCTCACAAAACAGATGCTTTATACACATAAATACCTGTGTATAAATGTTCATTACTAACCTTTTTATGAACATGGTTTGATTAAAACTGCAGATCAATGATTGCCTACTGCGATATATATAAATAAATAAATGCAACATATATGAACACATACAGCCCGATATGTCACCAATTACAGAAAAACTACACACAGCATACATTTAGTCCCTATTTGGGTTCAAAAACAACACGCAACATATAGCCCAGAGTCAGTGCAAACCTCTCATCTGCATCTTTAATCTTCACCAGCACATGTAACCTCAGTTAGAAAGTAATTCCGTCATTCCGAGTTCATAATAGTCCAAAAGGTGATGATAATAGTTAAACATGGCAGTTTGTTCATGTTTGCTGAACAAATAATTTGCTCCTTTGTTTTTTCGCGCGTGAGTCTCGCGTTTGTTCATTTCTGACGGGATCGGATGTCAGAAGCACTTCAATAATCACGCGCACGTTATTATCATCAGCTCAAGAAGTTTTATTTCAAATATAGACGCGAGCGCAAGCTAGAAAGCGAAACCGCTCGCACTTTATACGGGCTTGTAAAAAAAAACTACGGGGCACCGGGTAGAATCTGCTCTTCTTCTTGGCATTGTTGGCTGTTCATCAAGACAACGATAAGGTTTGTTTGAGCTCGGGTCGACCATGGCTCGTTATTATATGTATATATTATTACGGTGTAATGTCTCGGCTGTGTATTTAAAACATGGCGGTTCCTTTGTTTTCATTCTGGCTTGTCCACGAGCGAGTGACGTATCTCTGTAAACCAATAGCGTTCAGCTGCGCGTCTAGCTCCGCCTTTTGGTACCCTTTTGCCGTGCTAGGTACCCTTTGCAAAGGGTACCCAAAAAGTGGTACGGTACGGTTTGCTTTTAGGTACCTTTTGACAGTGGAAACGGGCCATAAGATGCATTTTCTCAATCTGATTGCAAGATAACGACACTAAATACTGGCGTAAATTGTTTAGAAATAGTCCACTTTGGACCACATTCAGAGGTAATTGAAAACGCATATGACTATTGCTTTAATCATATAGATGCTCATTTGGTCAAACCCTTATAAACAGCTGCAAAAGTCTTTCCTCTTTTCTTACTGACTTTATTTTTAAACATTATTGCACATGTAATTAAAGCACTCCAGCCAGATGGGATATCATCTTTGCCATTTAAAATTGTAAGTTTGGTTTCAAGGTGAAAAAAAAAAATGCACAATGTTTTCTTACCAATTTTGATTAAAACCCAAACCCCACAGAGTTTGGGATTTTTTTTAGCACAGAGTTGAAACAAAAGCTCTTTTTATGCTTTCTTAAACACTCTGAAAAAGCCCACCAAACATTCTCTTGTCCATAACCCCCCTTCTCAAAGTAGAAAGACAAAAGAGGTGTAAACAGGAATGTGTCTGTTGGCTGCTTCTAATCCAATCAATAATCATTATGGCAGGTGTCAACAGGATCCTAGATGATCACAGAGACCATTTTATGACTCCAGACCTTGTATACAGTGGTGTGAAAAAGTATTTGCCCCTTACTGATTTCTTATGTGTTTTGCATGTTTGTCACACTTTTTAATGTTTCAGATCATCAAACCAATTTAAATATTAGCCAAAGATAACAGAAGTGAACACATCATGCAGTTTTGAAGTGAAGGTTTTTATTATTATGGGAAAATAAAATACATAACTACATAGACCTGTGTGAAAAAGTGTTTGCCCCCTTAACCTAATAGCTGATTGGGCCCAGTCTCTCTCTTATGGTGGAGTCATAACCACTCACCTTTACTGAGGCCTGCAGTTCTTTGGATGTTGTTGTGGGGTCTTTTGTGACCTCTTGGATGAGTTATCGCTGCACTCTTGGGGTAATTTTGGTCAGCTGGTCACTCCTGAGAAGGTTCTCCATTGTTTTTGCCATTTGTAGATAAACAGTTTTTCACACAGGGCTATGTATTTTTGGATTTTATTCCCCCCTTAATAATAAAAACATTCATTTCAAAACTGCATGATGTGTTGTTTGTGTTATCTTTGACTTATAGTTTAATGTTTCAGATCATCAAACAAATTTAAGTCTGACAACCATGCAAAAATGAAGGAAATCAGTAAGGGGGCAAACACTTTTTTAACACCATTTAACCAGTGGTTAAAGCAACCCTTCTGAACCATTTTATTCGCTCCTTTAAAAAAAAAAAAAAAAAAAAAAAAAATTTCTTTTAAGATTTTCTTTTTTGGATGCTGTCACGGGGGAGCAAGTGTTACTTGTTTTTTTTGTGTCTGAAAGGCATGGTGTGTATTGTCTTGTTAGAGCATCTTGTTTTGAAGTGAAGATGGTCCGGTTTGGCTGTTAATTGAAGCTTCTGAAAGGCTGACAGCTCTAACAGTCTCTGTGTCACAAGCAGCTTTGGTTTCCTTAACTGCACAGCTGTATCGCTGTCTCTCGTGAACACACATTCACACCAGTGTGCTTTTAGCCCCCTCTTCTGACAGGCTGTCAACACCTGTCTCTCAGGTAGGGGTCCACTTCACGGAGCTGTCAGTCACTTAATGTGCAGGTGACAGACTTTTACGCTTGTCCTTCTCAGAATGACTGCTCTCCGTCACTGGCATGTCAGCATTTTCTCTAAATTTTATTTTGTATTGTATGGTATTTGTCGTTTCGGCTAATACAAAATGACAGGTACGAAATTGCATGATATTGGATTCAAAAAGGGGGAAATTTATGTACAGTTAAAGGCAAAACTATTATCTCTAATGTGAAGTTCTTCCCAAGTGATTTTTAATGGAACAAAGACATTTTCACAGATTGGCTAGAATAAGGGCTGCACGGTGGCGCAGTGGGTAGCACATTCGCCTCACAGCAAGAAGGTCGCTGGTTCGAGCCTCGGCTGGGTCAGTTGGCGTTTCTGTGTGGAGTTTGCATGTTCTCCCCGTGTTTGCGTGGGTTTCCTCCGGGTGCTCCAGTTTCCCCCACAAGTCCAAAGACATGCGGTGTAGGTGAATTGGGTGTGTGTGTGTCAGTGAGTGTGTATGGATGTTTCCCAGTGATGGGTTGTAGCTGGAAGGGCATCCGCTGCGTAAAACGTATGCTGGATGCGTTGGTGGTTCATTCCGCTGTGGCGACCCCGGATTGGTAAAGGGACTAAGCCGAAAAGAAAATGAATGAATGAATGAATGAATGAATGGCTAGAATAAAAGCAGGTTTTAAATGTTTTGTAGGTCAATACAATTAGCCGCTTTTTAAGTGTTTTTTTCTTCTTTTTTTCCTTTCTTTTTTTCCCCTTTTTGCTGCAAATAAAACCTGTTGTTGTCCAATAACTTGCCTAATTAACTTAACTAACCTACTTAACCAAGTTAAGTCTTTAAATTGCACTCCAAAATAACTAGAAAAATATGTACTGTTATAATGGCAAAGACAAAAGTCATGAGTTATTAGACAATTGTTTATTAACTTAATAACTATATTCTCTTTTAAACAACACTGGAACAAAATCAATGCCAAAAGTATTTGCATTAGCCCATAGCCTATCCCAATCTTGACATGCCTAGGTGCGTTTAAACAGTGTTAAAAGGCGATACGAATGCAAACACTTCATAGCCTAATATCAATAACCCCTCAACGGTTATGCCATATTAGACGGTGCTGTATAATCGAAGACGCTCCTTTAATCCATTGTTAAATAATTTTTAAATTACAGGTCCCATCCAAACTGTAAAATCATACCTGAACACTCTGTCTAACAATTCTAAGAGAACTGTTTTGTGTGATATTCATTAATTGTCCTTACCCCTGGCATTGTCTTTATTTATTTATTTATTTATTTATTTATTTATTTATTTTCTTATCTTTTTTATGTAGTTTATATTCTTTATAGCAGTCAGTAATAATAATAAATGTTACCTCTATGGAATATATGGTTAATAGAGACAATGTGCAACATCATATTTGTCAAAAGACTGTTTACGTGCATGTAACCCCACCGGTCCGAGCAGGGGCGAGCCTGCAATACCGGAATGGGAGACACTCTACGAGTAGGCGAAAGATCACTGCATCTCCTCTAGAGATCTGAGGAATGAGGTTTACGCAACCAGATTTCACTTCCAAAATATTCAGTTCTGTGAAGTTGAATATGAAGTATTGAATTTAAGTATAAAAATGGGTTTTGAATTGAAATATTCACAGCTTAAATAAACAGCTATGTTAAATTGCATGACCTAAGATTACAAACCCTGGCAATTCAAGTCATTAAAATGCAAGCAGTTGTTAATTCAATGTATTATTTTTTTTCAGTTAGGGCTATTCGATAAGCTTTTTCAATACTTATTTCAATACTTGTGGCAATGATTTTGTTCCATAGTTTTACAGCATGGCTAATAATTTTGCCTAACTGTTTATCATCCCCTCAAATACCCCTTTTTGTTTTTTAAATCCTTTTTTAAAATACGCTTTTCCTTTCCTAAGCAGGTGTTCCTTCTAAAATAAGATAAATCTGTCTGCAAGGGTCGCTTCAAAAATTAGAACAATCAGGACCGTCATACTGAAGGGTTGTTTTCATAAAATAGTGCTAAAAATTGGCCACTTCATTGGGCCCTTTGAAATGGATGTCCAATAATGTGGTGTGCGCTTCTCTCCCAAGATTCTTTGCACACATTTAATTTGCTATGCAGAAGTTTTTAGGTCTCCTACACTCTTTATCTCATGAAGCGCTCACCCTGGAGGGTAATTTTGGCTTGAGGATGAGCTCTTCAACATGCACACTATGGCTGCGTTCCATTCTGAAGGGGACATTTTTTTGTCTTGTCCTGTTGTTTAGCTGTTTTACTTGACTGCTCTTGCATTGTTGGGACAGGAGCCCAGATTAGACTGCATTCAGGGACATCCGAGGCCCCTCGTCTGCTTTCATAACCTCGTTCTGCTTCTGGCAGACCCACATACAGTACCACTGCTACCATTGGACAAATGTAGATGAAACGTGTGAATTGAACAGCTCTCTTTCATTTAGAATTCGTACTTTGTAAATTGTGGTAGTACTTTAGAGAGGCCTTTTTCATTTATTTACTTAGAGCCTTTTATCCATAGCAATTTGTAAATGGGGGGAAAATGCTACAGCAATTAATCATAAGGAACTAACAATATTAAGAGTGCCTTGAAGCAGAAGTTTAAGCATTTGCACCAGGAGAGTGCTAAGTGAATTTTATTTTTATTTTTATTTATTTTTTTGACCTAAATATGACACTGCATTTCAGATGCTTAGGAAGAGTTTGTTTATTTGAACAAAAAAAGTAAAAAAAAAAAAAAAAAAATGCTATTGCATATACAAATCATTTAAAGGGGAATGCAATACTGCAAAGCTGAATTACTGAATACCAGTCATTGACGCCATTCTTCATGACACTAGATCATTCAGAAATCGTTTTAATTTGGTGCTTGAGGAACACTTTTTTTTATTTATTTTTTTATCAATGTTGAACTGCTGCTCTGTCATATTTGTGTGAAGACAGTGAAATATATTTTTGGTCAATATCCTTTGATAAATGCAATTTTGCAAGAACTGCCTTTATATATATATATATATATATATATATAAAGTAATTATTTTTGTAGCAGTGAATTAAATGACTTCTGTCACTTTTGACAAGTGTAATGTATCCATGTTTCTTGCTCAATAAAAATATTAAAAGTGCAATAGCAGATCTTGGAAAATGCTAACGTTAGCCTGATAGCACTGAAAAGCCTACATCCTTCCCTGCAAATCACCATTCAAAGCCATACCTCTTGAATGCATGCACGTGCACTTTACATAACATTAAGGAGAAAGATTTATAGTGAAGATACTATTTACAATATCAAACTTTTAAAAACGTATGTAGTTTGTTGGTTTGCCTGCAATTCTCGGTCTGAATTACATATGTTTACTGGCAGGTAGGACAGCTTATCATAATGCACAGACCTAATGTTTTGATTGGACAAATTTTTCTTGATACTACACCTCACACAGAATATTAAAATTAATATAAATACACTTCATTAAACATGTACACAGACATCACCTATATGCTATAAAATTGCAGGTCAAATATGTATATAATAACTTATATTTGATTGTAATGCAATAGTGTGCACTTTTTTTTAAAGCTGCTTTGAAACAATAATTATTGTAAAAAGCGCTATACAAATAAACTTGAATTAATTTGAATATAAATACATCTGGACCACTTAATTTAATGATTGCTATAAGGATGTGATGAGACTTTCATCCAGCAAAACTTGTTTCTGAAGACAATCACCTATTAGAAGATTAAACTTGATTGGTAGTGTAATAATGATTTACAATAGAGGAACTCAAGCTTTTTATCAAAGGGATAAGTGACAGGTCAACCAAAAATAAAACGCTGTTGTTTTCCTCTGCTTCATGTTGTTCTAGGCCAGCATGACTTATTTCCGCCGAACACAAAAGTTATTTTGAAGAATTGTGTTGGTCTCTTTATTCCCCGTAGTTTCCAGTGAATGAAGGCTGAGGCATTCGGAAGACACCAGAAACACAATAAAAGCTGACTGATGCTCTCTATTCCAAGTCTTTTGAAGCCATACGATAGCTTTATGCGAGGAACAGGCCAAGTCATTATATTTTTTTTCAGAGAACCTAGAATAAAGTGCACAAGCAAGTCATGTAGACCACTTTCAAGATTGTTTTATGGGGCTTTTGTGTACTTTGTGTACTGTGCATTTTTTTTCTTTTCGAGACTGGAACATTTTGTCTTCACAATTACTCCTTTTGTATTCCTCTGAAGGCAGAAAGTCATACGACGTTTGAATGTAAAGGCAGGAATTTTCATTTTTGGGTAAACCATCTCTTGAAGAGCTGTCTTTATCTATTTGTCCTCAGCCGTTTTGAAATGCCATCACAGTTGCCATCTGTGCTCACCAAGTTTGACAGTTCTGCTAGTCTTTTTTGCTGCTCTTCTCATTTTTGCTTTGTTTTTATTCTTCTCAGCCTACAGCACCTTTTATATAGTGGGATTGGTGCTGTCCATGCAGATCCCCTTTGTTGGTTTCCAGCCCATCCGGACGAGTGAACACATGGCTGCTGCAGGTAAGACTGGTTTAACTCCATTCCTCATCAACTGTTGCTCTTTTACATTGATTTTAGAGCCATTCTCTCAGCACAAATCCATCTGGGAGATTGTTTACGCGACAACAGATCAGCAGCTGGAATTCATGGCTGTTGGGAAAATGTGAGAACCAGTTAAGTACGTGGGTTAATGGTGCGTGTGTGTGTGTGTGTGTGTGTGTGTGTGTGTGTGTGTGTGT
>CAIGQV010001633.1:20090899-20144535 GCA_903798115.1 Danio jaintianensis | reverse complement strand
GTGTGAATGAGTGTGTATGGATGTTTCCCAGTGATGGGTTGCAGCTGCAAGGGCATCCGCTGTGTAAAACATATGCTGGATAAGTTGGCGGTTCATTCCGCTGTGGCGACCCCAGATTAATAAAGGGACTAAGCCGAAAAGAAAATGAATGAATGAATGAAAACAAAAAACTGAGAAATTCTTAAATTTAAAATCTTAAGTTTAAGTCTTGTACAATAACACTGACAAATAATGCTCATTTGATCAGTATTTCAGTAACCATATTTGAATATTACCAGTATTGAATTCAACAAATTTTACATGAACGTGACTGTTTAAAACAGTCAAAGTTAGAAAATTACTCTGAGATTTTTAACATAAATATTAAGTGTAAGTGAAATGTTAAATACAGTAAGGACTTTCATGGCGCTACATATGAATTACGAAGGTGCTTGATTTAAAATAATTGGGGCTTTAAAAAGTCATTGAAAGGCCTTGAATCTGGTGTCCATGAAAGTGTGGGAACCCTGAATAAGAAAAAAAGGCCACAGTGGCTTCTCCTACCGCAGCTAATTAGATTTTTCTTTTTGATATTTGATGGCAGTTTATCAGGAAGTAGCATTTTTGTTCTGTTTGACTCTGGAAACGGTGCTTTATTCGCAAATATTTTATGTGATGTTTCAGTTTTGTGCATAAGTCAAATTCACGTCTTTGGATGGAAGGATAGCTATTGACTGTATTGATGAAACTAATAGCAAATGTTGTCTCCGCAGCTGGACTTCCGCACACCTCCTGGGTTTGACCGGACGAGAAATGCGGAGATCGGCAATAAGGACATCCGTCTGAAGCACCTGGAGGAGGCCTTCACCTCGGAGCACTGGCTGGTGCGCATCTACAGGGTGAAAAAGCAGGAGAACCGGCAGACTCTGGACCACAAGCTCCGCAACATCGCAGCCAAGCAGAAGTACACCTCAAAAAAGGTTCTTGCTCCAGACTCAATCGCTCAAACCGCACTGTGAACGTCTCGTGATGAGAGTGCTTTACTTTAAATATGTCCTTGTTTGTGGTTCTTAAAAATTTTCTGTAAGGTTATGGTTAATGTCACAAAATAGTTTGTTTAGTAGCACAAAATTGAGGACTTCTTTTTTTGGTCCCACTTTATTACCTTAACTAATATGTACTGACATCAAAATACAATGTACTTAATGTGTTCATAATGTATTGAGGATACGGGTAGGGTTAGGGACAGGTTTGGTGGTATGGGTAGGTTTAAAGGTGGTTAAAGGTGTCTGGCAACAGTTTAATTATAAATGCAATTACAGAAATGAATTGCAGATGTAGTGACATGCAGGTGTTTAATCAAGCATAAGTACTATGCAAAAACATGTTTTTACACAAGTAAATTACAACAAATTATTAATTGAATATTTACCTATTAGTAAAGTATAAAGTGGGACCCCCTTTTTTAATGATAATGTTTCTAAAAATAAATGTTTAAAGGGATAGTTCCCATAAATTAATTTGATCATTTACTCGCTTGCTCCAAACCTGCTAGACTTTCTTCTTTTAAACACAAAGGAAGAAATACTGTCCCTATAGTAAATAAAGTGAATAAATTATACTATTTTTATGGTAATACTTTACAATAAGTTTGTATCAGTCAATGTCAGTTAAATTGGATTTTAAAAATGCATTAGTAAATGCTAAACCTTGGTTGATAAACACAGTATTGTTCTTGGTTCATGTTAGTAAATACATTAACATTTACAAATGGAACCTTATTGTAAAGTGACTATTTTATTCTACTTTTAACCAGTTTATTTCTTTCATTTATGAAACATCTTAAAACGCTTAGTAAAATTACACTTTTCAAAATGATCACAGTTTAGATTTATTACACATTTATAACCATCTAGCGAATAAAAATGGTTCATTTTATTTTTGTGTAATAATAATAATGATGATAATTATTATTATTACTGTTAATAAGTTACTTAAAGAAAAGTTTGTTTTTGTGAAACAATTTATGATTGAAAGTAGGTAAAAGACACAAATGCAAACCTATAATAAAAAAAATGTTTGTATATAGATTATTTAACACAAATCTGCATTGTTATAGTGTATCATTGTAGGCACTGCTGTTTCCCATGGTAGATACCATGAAGTTATTTCAAATATAAGTGACTTTTTTTTTTTTTTTCTTCCGTTGGTTCACAGACAGCCAAGAGGAAGCGGGGACACATCAAAAACAAGCTGGCTATGAAAAAAGGCAAGAAACTGAACAAGAAGTCTGTTTAGCTGTTGAATGCGAATGTTGAGAACGGAAAACAAGGAAAACAAAAGACAAGGACCGATGCAACTAGTAAGTAATCCACCAATCAAAAAGAAGAACAAGCAAACATGTTGTCTGGCTCCGCCCACCTGCCGGCGTTTGGTTGAAGGCTTTTGATCCTGCGATTGCCATGACGACACGGAGGTTCATGACGTGTTCGAGGAGGAGGATCTGCACCGTGGTTTTAATCTGACAACTCTGGACTTTTGTTTTTCTTCTTGTGTTCTTTTTGTTTTTGTTCTTTTGCTTTTGTACTTGAATGTTCTGGTGAAGCGAGAGCTCTGCCCTCATCTAAAAACGGCAGGCACTATTTTGTGGTACAGTTTAATAATAGTATCCAACCGAATGCTAAAACAACCAACAAATATGAATTTCAATGAGCTCAGTGTACCTTGGAGCACCAAAGAGATTTTTTGTTTTGTTTTTAGTTTTTTTGTCGGAGCCTGTCATAAATTGTTAACTTTTGATTAAAAAGAATTACAAATAAAAGATGCGAGGAGCTGTCTACATTTGGACAGGCCCTTAAATGCTCTCTTGGTTTTAAATGTTGCCTAACAAACCCGGTTTCTCATCTGACAGAATGCAGTAAGTCTTTCTGGCTCTCAAAATGTGAGTTTTTTTTTTTTTTTTTTTTTCTCCTCTAAGCAAAAGGACTCGATTGTTAGTAATGTTTGACTGTTGTGGTCATTTTCAATATAAATAATTTTTTTCTTTACATGTTTTTTTTTCTGCTTTTTTTTTTTTTCTATTGGTTGTAAGATTTTATGCAATAATTCTAAATGAAGAAGAATCCGCTTTTATTTCCTTTATTACTCGTGTTTTGTCCAGAGGGGGAGCTGTGGCTTTGGCATCTCCTGCGCACGTTTGCAAAAAAACAGATTTATTTTTTTTCTTGGGCCAATTTGACATTTGAATTTTTTCCCCCTTCCTAAACGACTGTCTGCCAGGACAAAGAGTGAATTGAATTAGTTGTAGGTTTATAAAATGCTGCATTACTAGCCTGAATGCACTTTGTCTTAGTTCACCTTAATGTGGATCCACTACTGAGTAGCATGCAGGTGGAGAGTGTGTATTTTTAGTGTGAATATTCAATCTTTTTTTTGTTGAAAAGGGCGCTTCCTGTAACATCTGATGGGTTTTTCTGTTCGTGGTTCATCTGACATTTTTCCTTTTTGTTTGATTTCCCTTTTTCTCTGATTTTCTGCCTTTCTGGTTATCCATCTTTTTTGTAAAGTAATTCAAAGAAAAGTCAGTTTTTCCCTCTCTTCTCCATAACATATCTATATTAATTTTCATGGAGGGCTCTGAATCTTATGGGAAGGTATTTATTAACATGAATGAATCTGAAGTTCAGAAGAGGAAGCTTTTCATCTGGAAATGCAAAAACTGTCATATTTTTTTTTTTCCAAGTGAAAATTTATTCCATAAATTGTAAAAAAAAAAAAAAAAAAAAAAAGTGAGAGAAAGGCAAAGATGCTGTTTGTGAGAATGAGTTGATGCCATTTGTGATTAAAAGATTCAATGACAGACTCAGCCTTATCTATGTTTGCGCACACATCTTTCCCCCCCCCTATCTGTGTTTTTAATGTGAGTAGTAAAAAGATTCTCCTGAAGCGGTGCTGTATTGGTGTTATTCTGCAGGTGTCCTTCAGGTGGCGCCTCCAGTACAGCATGCAGGACATGCTCTAGATGTTTTTATTTTTTTAAACCTTTATCATAACGCATTCAAACTACTGGGCCCGAAACGAGTAACTTCATTAACAGTTATGACTTAAGGGGATAGTTTGTCCAAAAATGAAAATTCTGGCATCACTTACTCGCCCTTCACTATATATTTCGAAACCTATATGAGAATCATGTTTCTGTTATATTGAATATTTAGAAGAATCCAACTAAATCCGTATTGTATCTCCACAGCAACCTTTCAGTATTTGGATCTGGGTAAAAAATATATAATTAGAGATCTAATTCTTTTCTTTTTTTTAATTTAGTATTTTTAAGTGTAAATTCTTTAAAATGTCTGAATTCGCATCAGCAACACAAGATTAGTATTTGGATACAATTGGATTTAATTCGATACAAATGTGTAACACGTTTCTTAAAGAAATCGGAAAAGTAATGCAAGTTTAAAAAGTCTAGATGATAGTTTATATAAAAATACAATCACAGAAGTTTGAGAAACGGGTAAAACGTTAATGGTTGTAAAGCAAGTATGCATCTAAACAAATCTGTATTTGACCCTGCTGAAAAAAACAGCATATGCTGGTAAGGTATGTTTTGATGCTGGTATGCTGGTCATGATTGTTTCAGTGCTGGTTTTCCTGGTCTCAATGCTGGTTTTGCTGGTTTCAATGCTGATTTTGCTGGTCTCAATGCTGGTCAGGAGCAGCACTGAGACCAGCACTGAAACCAGGATTGAGACCAGCATATCAGCATCAAAACATACCTTACCAGCATATGCTGGTTTTTTCAGCAGGGGAGGTTCTTAAAGTAGCTTATTTTTGTCCCATGCTAATCAATATGCCTTTAACTTTTCACGAAATCACATTACTCAAGTCACGTGACTAATTATCATTAAAACGCTGAATTTTCTTTCGGGCGGGAAGAAGCGTGTGCTTTTTTTAAAGCCTTTCTAAAGAGGTTAATAGAGTATAGTGAAGGGATATTTATGAGCCTTTTCGCTATTACGGATTGCCCTGTTGTATCCGGAAGTTATAGAAAATCTACTGGAATAATCCTATCATTCACGCAAACTTCCATCTGTGTTTCAAAGCAACGCAGGGTTTAGGAACAGTAGCCTCACTTAGTAGCAGGCCTAATAAAACGGTCGATAACAAGTACTTAACATATCGGTTATAATATATTTCCTAAATTTTGTACACTATGAATTGCGTTTGATCTACCGAGGACGTCTCCTACCTCTTTGATGGCCTGAGGTGAGGCAGCAATTTTTTGTGATCTCTCCTTTAGCCGTATCCATCTTAGACACTCAATCATCCAGTCAAGCTGTTTTATGTCTATCATGGGAGTCACGTATCCACGTATAACTGTATAAAATCCACGTATAACTGGATGTGGTTCCACATGGTTTTAAAAATAGTAGCTACACACATTTGACCTAGTTATAAAAACGTTGAACTGCAGGTGTGTGACTTTAGTCTGACCTGTTTTTAGATGTGCTCTTTTATCCGACACCTGCTGTTCACTACATTACAGATGTTGTAAAATGGCATTTCCATGAAAGCTGTAGGTTTCCGCATTTGAGGCTTTTACATGAACTATTACTGAAAATAAAACGAGCATGAACAGTTAAACACATCAAACGTCTAAAAACCGCTTTGGCGTTGTTTTGATTTTCATCCACATGACCATTGCATTATAGTTATTAGAATAAATTCTTACTGAGCTTAAGATAATAGGCTAATCGATTATATAATCATTTTCTAATGTGGGAAATGTAAACTCACATTTGGACCCAAACTGATTTTTTCCCTTTAAAAACTCTAATTTGGTCTACATTTTCATTTTTAATATTAAAGGTTTGCAACATTGTTATTTGTTTAATCGACATAACATTTAAAAGTATATAAATTATTTGAACAACTCAAAAATAGCAAAACATTTTTACGTTTATTTTATTTACTGAATAGATTTGCAACATTGTTTAATTTATTTAATCGATATAACATTTAAAAATGATAATAAATGACTATTTGGACAACTCAGAAATGGCAGAACGTTTTTTTTTTTTATCTCATGAGGTTTGGTGGTCTTTAAAGGTTAAAAATGGCCATTTTTGGGTCATGTTAAATGTAATTTTTAAACAAGACCCCATTTGCAATATGGACTAGTGCCTGTAAATAATAATAATAATTGCATAGGAATCCATAAAAATAAAAAGTTTTTGTTAAACACTTTGAAAATCAGTATTAAATTTAACTAATTGTTTAACAAATTTGAGTAAAAAAAAATTTCCCCATAAAACCCTTAAAATGGAGAAAAATAAGAAAATACAAATAAATTACGAATTGTTGTGTTGCTAATTTTCTTTTCCCTTTAATATTTGCTAAACATTAAGTAGTTATTATATTTATTATAGTTATTATACTAACATATATATATTAGAGATTTTGGTGGTAAAAATGTACTTGAGAGAAAATGTCAATTTCAATTTATAGAAAGATAAAATATATATAATAATTCAAATGCATGCATATCACTGACCTCGCTAAATCATGATTGGGCAAAAAAAACAACAAAAACATTTGCAGATCATTTTAAAATCCAGTCCTTTTAAATATCGATTTTATTCTTCCTTCAGGAGCGAGAGACTCGCCTGAAGCACAACACTGTCATCATATGGTAAGAGCGACTCAGTCATTCAGATAAAATCATAAGTGGTGAAATCATGAATACACACTCAGCAGGTACTACAGCAGCTCTTTTACTCACTGCACTCAAATACCCAGAATGCTGTCTGCCTCCGAGCTAATCTAAAACAACAGCGAGCAGTCATTAGTGGAATATACTCTGATACAGATGCTACAGATCTCTCCTGTGTGGAAAAGCACTGTACTGAGTGTTCAATACCAGCAGTAATATACAAATAGAAAGATATTGCACAAGGTTACACAGGTCAGGCCTCCACATTCTTCATCCTCCAGAGGGGCTTTTAGGTTGTTATTTTTGGCACCGATCATTCTCCATACAACACACTCCACTGGCCAGCCCCTCGTTTACATGGCCACTCCCCTCAGTGCGGCCTGAGGTCAGAGACGGGCTGAAGTCTGTGGCTCTGGTGTTTTCCTCTTCACTTTGTCTTCCAGAGAGGATTGTGATACACCCACCCCTCGCCCTGCAGGACACACACACACACACACATTACAGCTGATATCAGAAGAACTAATATCCGGCAGGACTATGGAGATCTGTATGAGAGGTGCTATGTGGATGGCAAATGAATAATACTTGGTGCCGTCACAAATATGATGACATCATGAATCTGGCTTCATAAAAAAGCAGTTTAGAAAGTGAATTGTGTCCATGTAGGGTAAAATGTAGAATCTAAGTATGGGTCACTATATATGCTGCTTAAAAATATAATTATTATAAATTATATATTTTTTTTTAGCTAGATTAACTTTTTCTGATTTTTAATCAGGTCAACTTGAATAAAAAATGACTAATATTAAAATTAATACATATATATAAAAACAAAACAAATAAGCTTTTAAAATCACAAAAAGAGACAATATGAGTAATGTACAATTTATAAAAATAAAAAATTTTGAATTTTTTTTACTTATTTACATTTTTAAGCAAAAATATTTTCATTCATTCATTCATTCATTTTCTTTTCGGCTTAGTCCCTTTATTAATCTGGGGTCGCCACAGCGGGATGAACCGCCAACTTATCCAGCATATGTTTTACGCAGCGGATGCCCTTCCAGCTGCAACCCATCACTGGGAAACATTCATACACACTCATTCACACTCATACACTACGGACAATTTTAGCTTACCTAATTCACCTATACCGCATGTCTTTGGACTTGTGGGGGAAACCGGAGCACCCGGAGGAAACCCACGCGAACACGGGGAGAACATGCAAACTCCACACAGAAATGCCAACTGACCCAGCCGAGGCTCGAACCAGCGACCTTCTTGCTGTGAGGCGAACGTGCTACCCACTGCGCCACCGCGTCGCCCAAAAATATTTTCAATTGATCAAAAGTGACAAGAAAGATTTTTAGATTATTTTAGATTGTTGATTGTTATTGTTAGATCGTACATGAATATTATATGTTTATTATCACTTTTTTATATCATGTATTTTTTTATTCAATTAATAAATGATTGGAAAAAAAGTCAGTTTAGAAAAATAAATATTAATCAGCACAATTTATACATTTTTCAACAGCAGGAATAAATTCCAATTTAATAGACATTATAACAGAAACCAGTTGATTTAAATTATAATAATGTTACAAAATATAGTTCATCCTTATCATTATGACTTTTAATGTGACAAACTTTTAAGCATCTCCTAAAAAAACAAATCTGTTTGTGGTCTAGTGAAATGAAAACAAATTAAAGAGCTTCTTTAAAGTACAAATGAAATCAAAACTAACCATATGATTTTGTTAGCTCATAATTGCTAGTTTTGTGGTGAACAATGTATCTGTGCATGTCATAAGAAAAAAAAAATAGTTTGCCCTTATAATCTTTAATTAAAATCTGAAAAATCGCAGCTTCCGGTTCATGTGGAGTTTAAGACCACTTGCTTGACTTGAACTAGTACTAAACATACATTCCTGAATCTCTTTGACTAGTTTTTCAGATGTGGAGCGGGATGTTTAAGGAGTTGTTGATGTGAGATGTACTGCAGATGAGGAATGTTTACCTCTTTAATGAAGTATTTGGGTTTCCAGGAGCTGCTGCTAGCTGATCTCTGCTTTCCTTCTCTTCTCTGTCGTTCCTCCAGCTGGTGTTTGTGCTCGGTGGCTTCATCGATGTCTCCAGCCTTCAGCGCCATCGTCACCTGCTGCCAGAGCCGCCTGTCAAACACACACACACACATGCTGATACACAACATCTCTGGAAGACAAAGACTTTGTTTACACACTAAGGTAAGGCAGAGGAAACCTGGCTCATAGAACAAATGATTACATTTTACAACAAATATATTAGATATTGTTATAGAATAATATATTTCAAATAAATGTGCCACCAAATTCCACCTGAAAGCAGTTTAAGAAAAAAAAAAAAGGCTTACAAAACAAAATAACTGTAAGTAAATCTGGCATTTTATGTTGTGAATTATTTATTGTCGGCATTTCGAAAAATGGCTTTGGGGAAAGAAAAGTGTCAGCTAAAAGCATAAATGTGCTGAAAGCATTTTAAGGTTTAAACAAAATATATTTCTGTATACATACAGCTGAAAACTAAATGTTTAGCCCTATTGTGAAATTGTAATTATTTTTCAAATATTTCCCAAGTGTTGTGTAATGATTTAAAAAAATATATTTTAAATACACTTTTATATTTTTCCCCCAATTTCTGTTAAACGGAGAGAAAAAAAATTTCAACACATTTCTAATCATAATAGTTTTAATAACTAATTTCTAATACCTGATTACTTTTATCTTTGCCATGATGACAGTACATAATATTTTACTAGATATTTTGCAAGATACTAGTATTCAGTTTAAAGTGCCATTTAAAGGCTTAACTAGGGTAATTAGGCAAATCATTGGTCAGCAGTGGTTTGTTCTGTAGCCAATTGAAAAATATACATCATAATATTGACGGGTGACACGGTGGCTCAGTGGTTAGCACTGTTGCATCACAGCAAGAAGGTCGCTGGTTCGAGTCCTGGCTGGGTCAGTTGGTATTTCTGTGTGGAGTTTGCATGTTCTCCCCGTGTTCGCGTGGGTTTCCTCCGGGTGTTCCGGTTTCCCCCACAGTCCAAAGACATGCGGTACAGGTGAACTGAATAAACTAAATTGGCCGTAGTGTATGTGTGTGAATGAGTGTGTATGGATGTTTCCCAGTACTGGTTTGCAGCTGGAAGGGCATCCGCTGCGTAAAACATATGCTGGATAAGTTGGTGGTTCATTCAAAAGCCGAAGGAAAATGAATGAATGAAATGCTTTTATTCCAGCCCCCAAAAAAAAAAAAAAACTTTCTCCAGAAGAAGAAATATAATAATACAAAATAATTAATTTTCTCTGTTAAGCATCACTTGGCAAATATGTATATATAAACATTTTTTAATTATATATACTATTATTTAAAAAAATATCTAAAGCTGGATAAAAACAATATATGTATAAACTAAATCCTAATCATTGGGTAAGCTAAATTGTCCGTAGTGTATGTGTGTGAATGAGTGTGTATGGATGTTTCCCAGTGATGGGTTGCAGCTGAATAAATCTTCATCATAACCCTAATCCTTCTTGTTGACAATAATAATACTTGCTTCAAATGTGTAAAGGGTTCAAATATAATAATAATAAAGGGTAATTCAAAAACAAAACATTTTAAATAGTAACAATTATATTTGAAACGTACTTTAAAATACCATTTTTATTTTCATCCGTAACGGAGGACAATTCATAAATTGTTTCCTGAGCAGAATAAGTTGCAGAACATTAAAGGCTGTTGTGTCTAGTCATATTGATCGAGCCTCGGATGATGAATCAGCCAAATTTTGTGACCTGAAGCCTCTGTAGGATCAATGAGGTCAGAGATGTGCAAGTTTCCCGCTACTTCAGAGCTCTTCTTCTGATTGCATTAAAGTGTCTGTGCAAACGCCAGACTGACTGAGAGCTTTACACTCTGCTCTTTACACTCACCGCAGTAAACTTATGAGCAAAGCTTTACTTCTGTTTGAACAAATGGACAGTGATGGACTTGTGCAAGATGAACAGTATTCTACAAATTAACAAACACATTTGTTTATATAATTGTATTTTTTTCCATTTGTACGGTGAAAAGTTTGATAATCAGATAATTCTGGATTTTTGCTACTTTTTTATTTATTTAAAATTAATAGAATGAAACCCAGATTAAACAAAAATGAACAAATAAATCATTCCCAATTAAAATAAAAAATTAACATTAAATTAAATTCAATTAAATGCATTTACACAACTACATATACAGTTAAAGGCAAAATTATTAGCCCTCCTGTGAAATATTTATTCTTTTTCAAATATTTCTCAAGTGATTTTTAATCGAGCAAGGAAATTGTCACAGTATTTCCAATAATATTTTTTCTTCTGGAGAAAGTCTTATTTGTATTATTTTGGCTGTTTTAAATTTTTTAAAACAATTTTAAGGTCAATATTATTAGCCTCCTTAAGCAATATTTTTTAATATTAATAATTCTGACACACATATATATATAACTTACAGTGCTCAGCATAATTGAGTACACACCATTTTGAAAATGAATATTTTTATCCATTTCTCAGTGAATATAGGCAATGTATTTTGGTCCATTTAAACAAAACAGATTTATTAAACAGATATATTTATTAAAATAATATTTTAGTCACCGAACATATTTAGAAATTGAAAGATAATACAATTAAATTCAAGCAAAATATTACAACCTACAAAATTTCAACTAATCTTTTTAATTTTTTTGTTTCTTTTGATTTTTCCTCTTTTTTAAATTTGTATTTAATATTTTTCTATAACATATAAATTTGGGTGTACTAGTTTTTGGACCGTTATTGTAAGTTATTTTGTTAGATAAGCTCCAAATTTGGCTTCAGTATTGACTAATCTAATGTATATGCAAAAATATATATTGTATAGCTTCCTATTAAAAATATGAATTTAAAAGATATATTTGTGAGGGGTGTACTTATATATGCTGAGCACTGTATATATATATAGACCATTTCAATGTGGTGATGTCATTGGCCCATGAACATTTCCTGCTTGTTGTCAAACTATTTTATTAACTGTAACAAGAGGCAATTCAATCATATCTCAATGTTAAAACAGCTGTCATAACGTTATTTATCAATATGTGGACCTTTAGGATTCTTGGGAACTATGGAAATTACAAATGTAAAACAGGAAATACATTAGGGCCATTATTATTGTTTACATCCCTCAAAATGGTCAATATAATATATATATATATATATATATATATATATATATATACAAAACTAAAATTCTGGTTGATAAACAGATTATATTTTCTATTTTATTATTCCAGTTTAACCAGTAGGATCCTAAGCTGTCTTGCCAAATTTAGCTCATTTGAACAGTATTTAGCAAACTTTCTTTTCAATGGTTATGCACAACTCCTACATAGTGCTCCTACTCATGTTATGCAAAAAGCCTAAAAATAAAAATTCTAAAGCATATTAATAAAACTTAAATCTGTGGGCTTTCATCATCACAAAGACTGGACAACTCTGATCGTAATGGAGCAAGTTAATGCAAGTTAATTAAAATAATGAAAATGAATCAAATAAAATGCTTACTTCCTGTTAAAGTTCCCACAGTATGAGTAGTAAAGCTTATTTTAAGGTACCTTCTTCTCACCTGGACTCATACTGGCCTTGTTTATCGAGCGGCCGGATCTTTTTCTTGATGACGGGCAGTTTGGACGTGTCGATGACTTTGGTTTCTCCGCTGTTGTATGTGAACTCGAGTGTCCCGTTCCACTCGCCCTGAGCTTTGCATATGATGGTCCCGCTCGGGTTGTGCTTCACCTCAGCCGTCACTCTGGAAATAACAGAAAAGCAGCTCAAAATTACAAATATACTATTAGATGATCAGAATAAACTAGGGATGGGAATCGATTCAGATGTTGAAGTTCAATTTTACTCTGATTCAAAAGCTGTCAGGGCGGCGCGGTGGCGCAGTGGGTAGCGCTGTCGCCTCACAGCAAGAATGTCCCTGGTTCGAGCCTCGGCTGGGTCAGTTGGCATTTCTGTGTGGAGTTTGCATGTTCTCCCTGTGTTTGCGTGGGTTTCCTCCGGGTGCTGCGGTTTCCCCCACAAGTCCAAAGACATGCGCTATAGGTGAATTGTATAAACTAAATCGACCGTAGTGTATGAGTGTGTGTGTGAATGAGTGTCTATGGGTGTTTCCCAGTACTGGGTTGTCACTGTAAAGGCATCTGCTGTGTGAAACAAATGCCGGAATAGTTGGTGGTTTATTCCGCTGTGGTTACCTCTGAAATAGAGACTAAGCCGAAGGAAAATGAATGAATGAGACTTTCTGTAGAAGAATATAATATAACATATAATAGGAAATACTGTGAAAAATGTCCTGATTACTTGAAAAAGAATAAACATTTTTTACAAGAGGGCTAATAATCTTGTCTTTAACTATAAGTGCAAAACCTCTATACTGTAGATCGTGGCATAATCTCTCATGAAATAAGCAGTCAAACACACTGTTTCTCTGCTCTCACCTGTGCACTTTTCCTCCATAGAAGGGTTTGGTGTGGAAGGTGACAGTGGCAGAGTATCCGCTCCTGGCGCAGCTGATGGACACTTTTCCACCCAGCTCCACCCAGGGCACAGTGAGGATGGAGCGGGCGAAGGCCGAGGGCAGAGTGAACACATACTGCTCATCATGATCCAGCAGATGAAGCACTCCTGACACACAAACACACACCACAGGTCAGCTCCACTCAATATAAAGACTGACAGCAGGTCTGATTTATGCTGATCTCAGTACAGATGACCATAAAACCATTGCATGTTTGATGGATTTTATTTTATTTTTTGCTGGATGTTAAGGATAGAGGGCAGCGATTATTGGGTCATTCCGTGTCAACTCAAATTTTCGATTTTTATCATTTTTATTTGGGTGACAAAAAAACACATAAATGAGAAAGCAAAAATATAACAAGTCATGGATGTATATTTACTGAGTAATCCACTGGGTTTTTTAGAGAGTTGTCAAAATGCCAGTTTTCATATGAGATTTATAGTCAAATTATTGGGGGGCAAAAATTATCTTTAAAAAGATGGCAGCATCATTATTAAAAAAAATTTATACAGTGATTTGTTGGTTAATTGGTAAAATCTGTTGTATTTATCAAATTTTGAAGTATTATATTTCAATGGCGACATATTCCATTATAGTCATCATACTGAAACAAAGGTCTGCAGCAACGTCCAGTTCATTTGCACTTAAACAAAAAACTCATTTAATAATTTTTGTTAATTTAAAACAAGAACTGAAATAAAATCTAAATATTAGATTTTTAAAAAAATCTTTACAGAAAAAAACAACAATAAAAAAGCTGCCTTGGGAACTAACTGACAATAAAACCTTGGGAACTAACTGAGCAATTAACCTGAAGTTAAAATAAATCTAAATAGATTCAAGACTGAACAAAAGACAAAATCAATTGTAAGTAAATAAATTATAAATAAATCAATAAAACTGTACAAATTTTACAGCCATTTTACATTTTTTTGATGTAAAACTCTTGATAACATTATAAGTATACCGCAGAAAACAGTCAAATAAACTGAGGTAGTTCTTAAGATTAAGATTTTTCATTCTAAAACTGAAATATAAAGTTAAATAGACAAAAATCAATTACAACAATTTAATTATTAAACTAAAATTATAAGTAAATTAGTTACAAATAAAATAAAATGATATATGTATATTACTGAATTAAGATATAAAATCCATGTAATATCGAAATAACATAAGAAACTATTCAAATTCAGTTTAAATAAAAATACGTAAAATTAAGCTACACTAAATCACTTATATTAAAAGTTTCTCAGTGATTAAAAGTTCTCTCTGTGATTAATTACAGTGACTGATAGAGTGAGTGTGTGTATAGAATGTGAAGAGCAGGAGTGTGTGGAGTGGACAGCAGCTTCTCTCGGCGGGTCTGGCCTCTTTTATTCTGCTTATATAATGGACAGCTGTCTAGTGTTTTCTGCCAGCTCTGACCGCAGCACATCTGTTTCACTGAGAGACTCTGATCAGCCCAGTAGAGCTCTGATGAACTCACTTCAGCTGACACATCAGGAAACTGCGGCTGACAGAGCCAACATGGCTGATCAGCACTGGGGACTTTCAGTGGGTTTAAGCTGTTCAAGCGTCCCTAATTCAGTCATCATGTCAATCTGTAGGTGAACTTGGACGCCTGATAGACATTAGGAATTCTGAATGGGTTTAGGAACGCTGAAACAGAGTTAATATTAGTTATTGGAAAACTGAAATCATAAAATGTAGAATGTAAATATTTGTGCACTCAAAAAAATAGTTTTTGCTGCTTGTTTAAACAACTAAACAACTAAAATGAGCTAAAACAACACAATCTTTGAGATTTTTTTTTGGGACAACTTAATTGTTTTTTGTTCAATCTACTTAAATTTGTTACGTTAACTTAATCGATTTGTGTTGGGATGACATGAATGAATTGTGTGGAACCCAGCATTTTTTACAGTGTGACCTTGGGACACGAAACCAGCCAGGGTCTTTTTTTAATTGAGATTTATACATAAGCTGAATGCTGAATAAATACAATTTCCATGGTTTGTTAGGATAAGACATCTTTTTAAAAAATCTGCAATCTGGGAGTTCAAAAGAATCAAAATATTGAGAAAATCACCCATAAAGTTGTCCAGATTAAGTTCTTAGTGATGCATATTAAAAAAGAAGCTTTGATACGTTCATGGAAAATTTTTTACAAAATGTCTTTGCTTGATATTTTAATGATTTTTGGCATAAAAGAAATGTATTGTTGGCTTTTCCTACAAATATACAACTTGCAAATTTTGTTGTCCAGGGTAACACCACACTATACCTACAGTATTACTATACTAGTCATATTACTATAGTTTACTAATAGCAATAATAATATAAAACATATTGTTTAGGGCTGCTCGACTACGGGAAAAATCATAATTATGACTATTTTGGTCATAATTGTAATCGATTATATAAAACAATCATCAGTGAGCCATATGACCAAAAGGTTTTGCTGATATATATTGTTTTCCCCCTGTAAATAATGTTGCGATTATACCTATACATTTCAAAGGTCATGGAATTTCACAATTCTTAATACTGAAGGCGAATGGGACAAGGTAAAAAACAAACTAACAAAAAGTTTTCATGGAAAGGGAAAAGAATTGAAGAGAACAAAATATACAAATTAAACATACTGTGCTTTGAGCATCTTCACTGTAAGAATTAAACTTGATTTATTTCTTATTAAGAGCTACAAAAGTCCTTCATAATTGTTTTATTTTGAGGCCAAAATCAAATTTGAAGATGAAATTCGACTAATTGCACCACCCTAATATTAGTTACTAACATATAATGAAAGTGATGTATAAGAAATGTAGAAAAAAGCGCAGACACTGGACACAGGCAAATCTTTTTAGTGCATGTGTGTATTACAGATACATTGGGTTTTAATGTTTTTTTTTTCTCTTGTCCCTGACAAACAAATAAGTAAATATGAATTTGTGTTTGTTAAGGGTATATTTTGTGTCCCACATGAAGATGGAAAATAATATAGATCTGATGACAGAACTTTCATTTTGGGTAAGGTATATCATCTTAAACTCCTGCACACTTCCTTCTGCTCCAATTAACAGTGTGTTCATGAGGGGATTAGTGCTAGTGCTGTCTTATGAGTAATTAATGATGTCCTAATTACAGAAGAGTCCTAACACCAAATGCTGCCTTCATCCTGCATGATCATCCACTTTACTGCACACTTCTGTGAGATTTCAGAACAGGACTGCTGTTCTTATAAACTTTCTATTTTTTGTTATAAACTTTCTTACTGTTTTTGTTAAGAAAATTAAAAATAAGAACAAAATGAAGAATAAGAACGTTTTGTGAGCGCCACAATTTGCATATTGTAGCAATTTCTGAAGGATCATGCTGTAAGAAATACTGGGTTCCACACAATTCCTTCATGTTTTCCCAACACAAATCGATTAAGTTAACTTCATTGTTTTTACAAATTTAAGTGGAATTTAAACATAAATCAATTAAGTTTTCCCCCAAAAAACTGAAGAATTGTGTTGTTTCAACTCATTTTATTGACCTTATTCTACACGTATGAGCGGGCGCATCTATTGGATTATTATTATTATATTATTCTACTTTTTATGTATAGTCACGAACACACTAGTTGGTTGAGCATAGTTTGACCGTTTTCTGCCATTTATTATTCCTAGTCATTTCTCCCATATAGTCGACTGAATCGGGAGTTCTAAAACAATCGCAAAAAAGAGCGCACTTCCGCATCGCAGAATAAGATCAGTATATAAGTATAAGTAGTTAATACAGTTATATAAGTAGTTTGTCCTTTTTTGAGTCATTTTAAGTCATTTTTTGAGTGTGTGACATCAAAGTTCACCCAAAAATAAAAACACCTCATTATTTACTCCCTCGTGTGGTTTTAGACCTTATGAGTTTCTTTCTTTCTTCTGTTGAACAAAAAAGAAGATATACTGAAGAATGCTGCACCTCTATACTAGGACGAAAAAAAATGCTATGGACTAGCATTTTTCAAAATATCTTCTTTTGTGTTCAACAGAAGAAAGAAAGATACTCTAGGTGACAGAATTAATAGTTTTGGGTGAACTATTCCTTTAAAAACTGAGGTAATGGCTGCTAAAAATACTGTTTGAAATATATAAAATTAGAAAACATTATTACTATAATATTTCTCACTTTTACATTATTCTCTATCCTTAAAAATGTACATATATGTGTACATATACACTACCGGTCAAAACTTTGGGGTCAGTTTTGTTTTTTCGATGTTTTGTTTTTTTAAAGAAAATTATTGTGTTCATCAAGGCGGCATTTATTAAATGTAATTGTTAAATATTTATAAAAAAAATTAAATAACTGCTTTCTTATTGTTTGTAGTTTCAAATGAAATTATTACTCCAGTCTTCAGAGTCACATGATCCTTCAGAAATCACTCTAATACTAATTATTATTATTATTAATGGTAATAGTAATAAAAGCAATAATGACTGGAGTAATGATGCTGAAAATTCATCTTTAAAATCCCTGGAATAAATGATTAAATTAAATTATAAACTACTTTTGAACAGTTATTTTATAGTGCAATTACAATTTGTACTGTATTTTTGATGAAATAAATGCAGCCTTGGTGAGCAGGAGAAGCTTATTTTAAAACATTTAAAAATCCTACTGACCCCAAACTTTTGACCGGTAGTGTATGTGACCATATGTGTACATACGTGTATGTTGTATATTTTAGATTGAATTTAAATACTTTTTTTTTTTTTTTTTTACCAACCCAACACATTGACCACTAAAATACTCACAAATAATAGTTTTTAATTACGTTTATGCTGTTTTAGTGCTATGCCCAGTGCTAGGTGTATTAAAGGGATAGTTCCCCAGCGGGAGGGGAACTACAATGCTATGTGGAAACTTCCACTATGGGGATTTCGTCAGAAAGCCAATCATTCTGAAGAGTAATTAAACGGGCCAATGAAATGCCAATGGGTTGGCGGTGTCAGCGTGCACAGCTGGCAGCAATCATAATCAGCTTGTGAATAAGAATGCCCGCTGTGCCACACAACCACACCTTTTTCGCTTCAGAAGCCTCATGTGCAGTCTGAAAGAGACGTTTTGCTGTCATCCTCCGACTTTGTTCGAGAGAGAGAGAGTGAGAGAAAGCTGCCGTCTTCTGAGAGGCTGATTTCTCCCGGTTCCAGCGCGAGCAACAACGCGAGCAGCGGTGGTCGAGCTGGGTTTCTCCTGTCCCTGGGCGTTTCGCTGGACCGGTACTTCAAGAGCGGTGCGTATAAATTTAAGCAAATTTCCTAAAAGAGCAACACGGTCGGGCAGCGCGTCTTTTTAAAGACGTCGCTCCGACCGTGCGTTTCTGGATGCGGTGGTTTCCTGTCCACGGATGATGGGCACGAGCACTGTATTGCATGTCTGGGGGACCAGCATGTTAATGCGGTGCTCGCGGGCAGCGCATGCCATCACTGCGATGGCATGTCTGTTGCGCAGCTAAGATCGCGGTTCGCTCTTGCAAAAGGGCGAACCACCCCTGTTGTCCCCCGCAAATAGCGGTTGGCACTCGGGCAGATCTGAGGGTCACAGTGGGGGTCAATCCGCCGCCCTCGGGCTTGCGGACCTCCCATTCCTCAGCGCGCTCCATCCAAGCTTCGAGTGAGAGAAGCGCACCATCCTTCGGGAGGGTCGCCCTCTCACTCGATGACACCGAGGACCAGATGTCCATCGCTGCATCGGAGGGTGGGCTGTCATTTTCCGATGACAATTCGGACCCGCTTCCTCCCTCAGGGGTGGTAAGCGAGGCTCCGGATATGGCATCTGATATGATGGCCGTGCTAACCCGGGCTGCTTCGGCGACGAGGCTGGAGATGGCTTGTCCCCCAGCTTCGTCGCCGGACCGATTAGACGGGTGTTACGTGGAGGATAAGAAGGGGAAACCCTCTAAGCCTCCCGTCCCCTTCTTCCCGGAGGTGCACAGTAAGTTCACGCAGCGCTGAGGGCACCTTTTTTCTGCCCGGTCTGCGTGCGCTCCGCCCTCACCTTCCTCGATGACGGAGCAGCCAGGGGGTACGAGGCAAAACCCCAGGTCGAGTGTGCTAGCGCGGTCAATCTTGCCCGCGTGGTGTCCCTTCCTGGCGTGGTTAGCCTCGGCTCCCGTCCAAAGCGTGTAGGTTGTCTGCGTCCCTCAGGGCCAGAGCCTACACTGCTGCGGGCCAGGCTGCTTCCGTTTTGCTTGCTACGGCTAGTCCAAGCGCTGGCGCAGCGGCACGAGGAAGGTTCCGACCCAGGCTTCATGCACTACGCACTGCAACCGACTTTGCTCTAAAAACACCAGGTCGGCTGCGAGTGCCCTGGGAAGGACGATGACCACACTAGTGGTCCAGGAACGCCACCTCTGGCTAAACCTGGCAGATATGCGTGTCGTTGACAAAGTTCGCTTTCTTAACACACCCATATCCCAGGCTGGCCTGTTCGGCGACACCGGGGTGAGTTCACCCAGGAATTCACTTCGGTGAAAGAGTAGTCAAGTGCGATCGGCGGGCTCAAAAACCGCTCTCCCCGTCGATTCGTCCACTTTGGCTGCTTCTCGCCGAGGGCGCTCGTCTGTGGCTCCAAAATCTGCTCCGCCGCCCTGTCCGTTCAACTGGTTAAGCGGCAGCGTTGAGCACCTCACAGACGATCCCCGCCCCCCCGCCTCAGGGCACCGCTAAGTCCAGTACGGACCGCGAAGCGTCCCTGAGACGGGCCACTCGGAGAAAAGGATGTTTGCTCTTTCCCTGGCGGAGGGCCAGGGACACCTATATCATTAACAAAAAGGCCGTATGGCTACTAAATTTTTAAGAGCAATTTTTTCCTCTCTCTGGGTGTGATAGCCCGAACACTGCCAGTATGGGACGCTATGCCTTCCAGCTCGCAGGATCGGTGCTCTTCGCCACAGGCTCTGTGAGTGCCAGAGGACGGGCTCCTTTCTCTCGCACTCCTAGCCGCCCTGCGGGCTCTTGGGACGAAGTTAAGATTAAACCTCTTAAACTTCCGCTCTTCCTTGGGACGCATGCCTCCCGGGGTGAGCTCTCCCATCCCGTGCTGCCCCACCGCTGGTGCGTCAGTGATTGCACCGATGATGTCACTCGCGTGGGCTCTGCCAGCCTGGTTAGCGCTGCCCAGCCCGTCGCGATGGCTCATTCGGACAATCAGACTCGGCTATGCGATTCAGTTCGCTAAACGGTCCCCCAAGTTCACGGGCGTGTATTACACCAGGTGTCAGCCCTGTGTCCGCCCCTCTCTTGTGCGAGGAGATTGCTGTCCTCCTGGCGAAGGATGCAATCAAGCCGGTCCCTCCAGCCGAGATGAGGTATGGGCTTTTTAGTCTGTACTTCATCGTACCCTAAAAGAGCAGTGGGTTATGACCAATCCTAGTTCTGCGCATTTTGACCCGCTGCCTTACAAGCAGCCGCTCAGAATGCTCATGCAGAAGCACATCCCCCGGTGCGTCCGTCCTCAGGATTGGTCTGCAGCGATAGACCTGAAGGACACGTACATTCATTCTACATTTTCCCACGCCACCGGCTGCGGTTTGCGTGCGAGGGTCAAGCATGATAGTACAAAGTCCTCCCTTTCTGGCTCTCCCTGTCTCCGCGGGTTTTCACGAAGCTCGCGGAGGATGCCCTAATGCCCCTTCGGCTCGCGGGCATCTGCATACTCCATTATCTCGATGACTGGCTTTTTAGCTCACTCGCGGGATCAATTGATTATGTACAGGGACTGGGTGCTCCGGCACCTCGACCTGTTGGGGTTTCGGGTCAACCGAGAAAGGAGTAGGCTCGCCCCCGTGCAGAGCATCTTTTTTCTCGGGTTGGAGCTGGACTTGATCACCATGACGGCGCGCCTCCCTCGAGAGCGCGCTGGGCTGATGCTGACCTGTCTGAGAGAGTTCGACAGGAAAACTGTGGTCCCACTGATATCATTTCAGAGGCTCCTGGGGCATATGGCATCCGTGGCCGCTTCACGCCGCTCGGACTGTTCCATATGAGACCGCTTCAGCATTGGCTTCCCGATCAGGTCCCTAGACGCGCATGGCACGCGGGCACGCACCGGGTGACTGTCACTCCGCTGTGTCGCCGTGCCCTCAGCCTCTGGACGGACCCTGGGTTTCTACAGGCCTGTGTGCCTCTAGAACAAGTGTCCAGGCATGTCGTCGTTTCGACGGATGCTTCCAGTACGCGCTGGGGGGCCGTGTGTTGCGGGCATGCAGCTGGGGGTCCGTGGAAGGAACCTGGTTGCATTGGCATATTAATTGCCTGGAGCTGTTGGCAGTGTATCTCACGCTGCACTGTTTTTACCGGTGCTAGAGGGGAAACACGTGCTGGTCAGGACGGACAGCACGGCGACGATGGCGTATATCAACCGCACAGGGGGTATCCGCTCTCGCCGCATGTCTCAGCTCGCTCGCCGTCTGCTCCTCCGGAGTCATTCGCGGCGGAATCGCTGCGTGCCATTTTTTTCCCCCGGCGAACTCAACTGCGCGCTCTGCGCGCTGGCTAACACAGCTGGCCCCTGGGCGTGCGTAAATACGCATTTCTCTCCAGTGAGCCTTCTCGCAGATACTGTGTTACGTCAGGGAGGACGAGGACCAGGTCTGTTATTGCGCCTCTGGCTCAATCTGATCTGTTTTCAGCTCTCTCCTCGTGACGGCCCCTCCCTGGCATATCCCTTTGAAGAAGCTCCTTCTTCTTTGGAACAGGCACCATCTGGCACCCGCGCCCAGATCTCTGGAATCACGTGTAAGGTCCATAGATGGAGCGTGGAGGACTTGCCGGTTCGGTGGTTAACACCGTCACTCAGGCTAGAGCACCCTCTACGAGGCATGCCTACGCCCTGAAGTGGAGTCTATTCGCTGTGTGGTGTACTTCTCTCCGAGAAAGACCCCGGACATGCCAGATCAGTGTGATGCTTTCCTCCTTCAGCTGGCTGAGCTAAGGCTGTCCCCTTCGCACTGAGGGGTTGGCGTTACGATCATCCCCGCTCTGAGGACGCGGGGATGGCGGCGCGCTGGGAAAGCATCGCCTCATCATCCAGTTCTCAGAGGGGCGAGACGCTGGTTAATTAAATCAATCCTGTCCCCCTCTCATACCCACTTGGAGATCTCTCTTAGGAGAGGTCTGCTCGATCCACTCGACTCAGTATCTTTAAGTTTTCTGTCCAGGTAGACAGCTCTGCTGGTCGCGTTGGCATCGGTCAAGAGGGTCGGGTATCTGGAGGCATTTTCGGTCAGCGAAGTGTGCCAGCAATTCGGGCCGGTCCACTCTCACGTTTTCCTGAGACCCCGGCCCACCTATGTGCCCGAGGTTCCTACAGCGCTTCTTTAGACTATGTAGTGAACCTGCAAGCGCTGCCCACGGAGGAGGCAGACCCAGCCCCTTTCTTGCTGTGTCCTGTTCGCGCTCGGCGCTTGTGACCGCATTAGAGCTTACGACTCTAAGCAGCTCCTTTTCTGTTATGATCGGCAGACGGGAAGTGCCATATCCATTCTGAGGTTGGCCCACTGGATAGTGGATGCCATCTCCCTCGCTTCTCTATGCCAGGGTGAGCCGCGTACCCCGGGAGTGAGAGCGCACTCGACTAAGAGTATCGCCTTCTCTTGAGCGTAAGCACGCGGCGCCTCTCTAACAGACATCTGTAGAGCTGCGGGCTGGGCGACACCTAATACATTCGTAAAGATTCTATAATCTTTGAGTGGGCTGATTTTCCTCACGTGTGCTGGATACGCCAGTGAATGAGGAAATTCAGTACGGTGTTGAAACACGCTTGCTGCGCCTTTCTCTTTAAACACAGAGATTCGTGCGCTTATTCACTCTGTTCAGTTGAGTTCCCCATTTGGCGAACCCTGCAGAGTTCCTCCGAGGCCCCCAGCATCTGACTCAGCGGAGGAGTCAGGTGCCTGGCCCATTACGTAGTTGGCATGCCCACTTGGTCAGCCCGCGTTCTGGGTATAGGTGCCTGCTATGCGCGATCCCCGCTGGCGATCCCATATGCTTCATTCAGCCGCGGTGTAGTTCCTCCTCTTAGGCGGGCCCGTGTCTTGCCTCCCCGCTAACCATCCTTCATATGTGTTCTCCCCCTTTTCAGGGTTAGTCCATATGTCTTCCTGCCACCAGGTCTCCCCATTGGGCAGCAGGTGGCCTCCGCAGCGTCCTCCCTATCGGGACTGCACGCTTCCCAACGTACTGTCGTAATTTAAAATTCCTAGTATCTTAACTAGGTGTATTTTTTACGACTCCCCAAAAAATATAAATAAGCCTTTAAGTGCTTCACAGGTAAGTAAGGTAAGTTAGGGCCAGGGGACACGTTGGTGGGCTGCGTCTCTGGTGATGATGGTGCGCTCACGCCGGAGCCTGGCAAACCTCTCACCAGCGACGTGGTAAGGTTCAATCACTGTGGCGTTTTCCATAGATTTCCCCATAGTGGAAGTTTCCACATAGCATTGTAGTTCCCCTCCCGCTGGGGAACGTAACGGTTACTAAAGTAACCCTCGTTCCCCGAGGGGGGGAACGGAAATGCTATGTTCCTTCGCCACAGGGATTGCGCCTTAGCTGACAGCTGTAGTTCGGCTTCTTCAGCTAGAAAAGGTGTGGTTGTGTGGCACAGCGGGCATTCTTATTCACAAGCTGATTATGATTGCTGCCAGCTGTGCACGCTGACACCGCCAACTCATTGGCATTTCATTGGCCCGTTTAATTACTCTTCAGAATGATTGGCTTTCTGACGAAATCCCCATAGTGGAAGTTTCCACATAGCATTTCCGTTCCCCCCCTCGGGGAACGAGGGTTACTTTAGTAACCGTTACGTTCACCCAAATACGAAACTTTCCACATCATTTACTCACACTTTTTATGAATTTCTTTCTTCTTTTGAAAACAAACAAGATATTATGAAGAATGTTGCTTGTTTTTTTCCCAGCATTCTTCAGTATATCTTCATTTGTGTTCAACAGAAAAAAGAAATTCAAACTAATTTTGAACAAGCGGAGGATGAGGAAAATATGAGAGAATCATTATTTTGGGGTGAACCATCCCTTTAACTATAAACATTTATCTTGATTATGCCATTCTGTTAAGAAATGTTCTGAGATTTCACTCTCCATGAAGTATAATATTCAATGAACTCAGAGCATAATCATTTGAACAAGTCTTTGCATCAGTGAAAAGGCTCAGTTCTTTGACAGCTCGCCAGATTCAGGATCAAAACGAAACATTGATGAAACATCAAGGGGAGAGATTTTTTCTTCTTCAGAGTTGTTATTTTGTGGACAGATGGAGTTATGATATAAGCACCAGTAAATATCACAGACCCTGAGGCAGACAGCAAACAGCCACCATCAACTGATCTGGAAACAGCCTCTCTGGACACACATCTGAAGTTCTGCCTGAATGAGCAAACCCTCGGGCTTTCAGCAAACTTTAATGAACAAAACTCAATGATCCCAACAGACAAATGGCTGCCATTAACAAAACACAACTTTATGAACCGAACTCTCATTACACTATATGCCCACCGTGACATTTCATTGGTTCATATTGCTGCTATATTTAACTGTACATTCTGATTGGCTGTGATCTTACACCTGGTAACTTGCTTTCAGCATAGCATTTTCTTTTTATTGTGAATTAAACTAGTTTTCTTAATAAATTGATGTATTTTCACACACATTTTCGGTTTATGGGGACTTCCCATAGATATAATGTTTTTTGGTACAGACTGTTTATTCTGTCCTCTTCCCCCAACTAGCACAGAGCATATTCAGTAGTTTTATATTTTCAAAATCCTTTATTCTGTTTGATTCATAGTGTCATTTTCCTCATGGAGACCAAAAAAAACCCACACAGTCAAAAAGGACTGGTATTGCTATTCTTGCCATGTAATGATTAGGGCACTCACACATGCACAGATATACACTACATGACAAAAGTCTTGTCGCCTATCCAAGTTTTAGTAACAGCAATTAATAACTTGACTTCTAGTTGATCATTTGGTATCCGAAGTGGCTTATATGTAAGGCAAAGGACTCTAGATTACTCTTATTTTACCAAAATAAAATATCATCATGCCTTTATTTTTAATGATTTAATTAGGACAGTAAGGTCTGACTATGCTTAGACAAAAGTCTTGTCACTTAACAGAAATAATGTACAGTATAGAATATAATGTCATTGTGCAATGGAAAAAGAATTAATATTGTGTATGACTCCCATACAAATGCATCCATACATCTCTGCAATGACTCAAATAACTTATTAATAAAGTAATCTGGAATGGCAAAGAAAGCGTTCTTGCTGGACTCCCAGAGTCCAGATCAAGATTCTTTGGATTTATCTTCAATGCCTACCTTCATCTTACCCCAGACATGCTCAATAATGTTCATGTCTGGTGACTGGGCTGGCCAATCCTGGAGCACCTTGACCTTCTTTGTTTTCAGGAACTTTGATGTGGAGGCTGAAGTATGAGAAGGAGCGCTATCCTGCTGAAGAATTTGCCCTCTCCTTGGTTTGTAATGTAATTGGCAGCACAAATGTCTTGATACCTCAGGCTGTTGATATTGCCATCCACTCTGCAGATCTCTCACACGCCCCCATACTGAATGTAACCCCAAACCATGATTTTTCCTTCACTAAACTTGACTGATTTCTGTGAGAATCGTGTGTCCATGCGGGTTCCAATAGGTCTTCTGCAGTATTTGTGATGATTGGGATGCAGTTCAACAGATAATTCATCGAAAAAAATCGACCTTCTGCCACTTTTCCAAACGATCAACTAGAAGTCAAGTTATTATTTGTTGCTCTTACAACTGGGATCGACAACAAGACTTTTGTCAGGTAGTGTATACACAGATATACATCAAATTAAAAGTACAAAAGTGACTTTACATACATAGAAAGCATTTTAAAATGCAAGTCAAGTTTCTAGTTTAATGATTTAAACTTTTGTGAACAGTATTTCTTACAAATGGCTGAATCCTACTGGTTTAAAGAGTAGTTGCAAAGTACAAAGATTGAAATGTAATTGAAATATAATTCAATTACATGTGATGGAAAAAACAATGGTATAATAATCACTATTTTCTTGCCAATCAATCAATTAAATCAAACAAGACACATTCTAATGTACAGAAAAAAATTAGTTAATTTTCATATTAAGATTTGCTAGAATTTTCTAGATCTCTAGGTGTTTTTAAAGACAAACCCAATGTGCAAAATAGGGAAAATAAGCAAACCCAGTTAAATATATAATAACCAGTGATACCAATAAATTTAAAAATAAATTGGTAGCAGTCGATATGCTACCAATAAATCATGTAAAACATTTGTTACACCAAATGAAGCACAATAACATTTAAACTTTATTTAAGAGAAACTCACCTTCTCCGACCATCGACACTCCTATGGACATGCCCATGAACTTGCTTTTAGTCCAAACGTGTGTGTTGACACATATCCGGCGCTCTTTGCACTCGCAGTAAAATCCAGACACTGGTGGGTGGTGGGACACCTGTTCAGCCACGAAATGCAGCCGGTAAGACTCTAAGCCCTCATTGGAGGAGGTCTGGGCCGAGTGAGCAGCAGCAGCAGGAGCTGGGCTGGAGCTGGTAGTCCTGAGTGGACGGACCTTCTCTCGCGGGACGTCCCATGTGCAGTGGAAGCTCTCCCCCAGAATGGGGTTGTAAGGTTTCTTGGCCACAGCTCCTTTACGACCCTCGTGGAAAGCGGTCAGGTAATATTCCACAAACCGGATCATACGCTCCTCTGGTGTCGCTCCAGATGTGATGGCCAAAAATACATCCGGATGGGCCATGAAGTTGGCGTACATCTCCAAAAGAGAGCGTTTCTCTAGGATGAATGTGGGCAGCACCACCTGAGAACCAAAGAAATAGAGGGTTAGATTATCTGACTGTTTTGTAGGATACACAGAGTAATGATGGTAAGTGAGAAAATATCTTTTTTTGATCAGTGTTTACATAATTTCACCGGTAGTTGACAATAACTTACTGTTTTTATAAGTGAGTCTCTAAATTCTACCAAATGTTGATTAATTCATGAGCGACTGTGAGCAAATGCTTGAATCATTCACCTAAGCAATTTAATGGAAAGCACTGATTTATTCTGCAAAAAAATTAACAAAAAAGTGATTATGAGAAAGTCCTTGAATCACTCACTCATCATGTTCATTGTGAAACTGTTTCGTTCAGGAATGGCACGTGATTAAGAGCAAGTTACGCAATCATTTACTCAACTAATTTGTTTAAAAAATGCTGATCATAATTAGCAAGTCATTGAATCATTCACTCCACCAATTTGTTGAAACATGCTGATTTATTTAGGAATGAAGCAAGCGATTATCTTTATGAAACAAGCTATTTTGAGCAAACCACTGAATCATTCACCAATTAACCAGTTTAATGGAAAAAACTGACTCACTGTTAAAGAAAGCAAGTGATGAGTAAATCATTGAATCATTCACTCATCCAATTCATTGTAAAATACCAATACATTCAGAAATGACAGATGTGCTAAACTGTATGCTAAACATATGCCAAACTAATTTGTTAAAAAAATGCTGCTTTATTTAGGAACAAAATAGCCAATTGTAATTAAACAAGTCGTTCAATCATACACTCCACCAATTTGTTGAAACATGCGGATTTTTTTAGAAATGGAGCAGGAGATTATGTTTATGAAACAAGCAATTGAATCATTTACCTAATCAAGGATATGGAATGGAAAATACATAATAATTCACAATTTTTTTTTGGCAAAACAAGGTTTTATGAGTAAGTTATTGAATCACTCACTAATCCAATTCATTGTAAAACACTGATTCATTCAGGAATGAAACTAAATCATACAATCAATTAATTTTAAAAAAATGATTCATTTGGGAATGAAACAAGAAGTTTTTTTAAATAAATTACCTTATCAATTTGATGGAAACTCGACTCACTCAACCAGTTTATTGAAACACTGATTCATTCATAAACTAAGCAAAAAAATTCAAAAACAAAACAAGCAACAGCCTTGACTAGAAGTGATTGAATCATTTACTAAAACATTTTTTAAATGCTCAAATTCCTTGAACAAGCAATTATCTTTACGAGGAAGTCAGTGAATGATTCACTCCATGAATCAATGATTAATAGAAATACATTGATTAATTCAAAAATTAAACATGAAAGTCTTTGAATAATTCATTCAACCAATGTGCTGAAAACCCCTGATTCATTCAACCACTTCTATTATGACTGCACATTTGTTCTGAACTATTATTATTGATGAATCTAGATATTAATATTATAATTTTTGGATAACAATTGAAATCATGTTTTACTATTTGACTATTACTCAACTGCATGCAATGCGATGTGCGGCTAGTGTAATAATAGCACCGGATGCAATAATAACTGTATGCCAGTTTGTGTGGCAGAAATTCTGACTGTGGATCAATTGTCTGTCCATTTCTGCCGGCGGCCTACAGTAAAAACACACGCACCACTGAACTCCATCATCTGAACCGCTCAATCCGGCTCAACTATAAACACAAGACCAAATGTACACATTCCTACCCGACGCCTCTTTATTAAGGAAAGAGGGAATCATAATTCAATACCAGCACTGATACTTTCCATGGGCTGATGAAGCGTAATGAGGACAATAATATCATGACACCTCTCGACACGCTTGAATTGCTTCATTAGATTCCCAATCATGAGGACGAATAGGAACATCAAATCAGATAACGGATCCTGTTAACTGATTATGTGAAGTATAATTATGAAACTGAACTTCCCCTGGGCTATGATTATGGTAATAATATTCCTCCTCACGTTGTGTGATACATCCTCAATCTGTGTCCGAGACTGGACAGCGTCCATGCAAGACTTTATACACAAAAGGAAGCATGAAATTGTGGAATTGATGCCCATTTTAATCTCATTGTTGACTGTTATATAATAGTAAATTGATACAATTCTAAATAAAAATTTAATAAAGAGGAAAGATCAAAAGATTTTTACTACTCGACTGTGTCGAAAATTGCCAGTGCAATTGTAGGTAAAGCACAAAGACAACTAAATGAAATTTATTTAATGCTAATTAAACAGAAAGCACATCACATTATTAAAGATTTTTCCCATCCCTTAAATATAAAATTTCAGCTCTTGCCATCAAAAAGACGTTTTAGGCAACCTCAAGTAAAAAAAAAAGTGTATCAAATGTTCTTTGTGCCGACTGCCATTAGATTTTTATATACTGGGTTTTAAATATGAATAGGGTTTAACGTAAGTTTTTAATGTGATTTATGTGATGCTATTGAATGTATTTGTGTTGCCTGTTTTCTGTGATATATGTGATGTGATATGATTGTGTGGTGAAGTGTGGACAATAAAAAAAAAGTAATTTTTTTACACATCTCATTTGAATGTGTTATCTTTCTTTTATTAAAGGTGTTAGGTGACCAAACTCTAATTTTAATGTTAGATAACTGTTAAAAAACTGTTCTGTTTAAATGAAGCAAAATATATTATCATTGAGAAATGGATACAAATATACATTTTACTCATTTAATAAATAAATGTAATTAAAATTGATTAATTGATAATAGATGAATTATTATTGTTTATTATACACTGTAAAAAGCCATTGCAAAAAAAAGTCAGTAAACCCATTGCTTTAAAAATGACAAGTTGATTTTACTTCAAATGTAAGCATTTCTGTTTTAACTGTTAAGTTCACTTACTATTTATAATTATGCACGTAGTTCATTTACAGTGCTCAGCATATATAAGTACACCCCTCACAAATCTCTCATTTAAATTCATATTTTCTATAGGAAGCTTAACAATAATATATTTGTGCATATACATTAGATTAATCAGTAACGAAGCCAAATTTGGAGCTTATCTAACAAAATAGTTTACAATAACAGTCCAAAAATTAGTAGCTCAAATTTATGTGTTGGGAAAAAATATTAAATAATTTTTTTTAAAAGAGCAAAAATCAAGAGAAACAAAAAATATATAAAACGTTGTTGAAATTTTGTAGTTTGTAATTTTTTTTTTCAATATTTTGCTTGAATTTAATTGTATTATCTTTCTATTTCTAAAGATGTTCAGTGACTAAAATTATATTTTAATAAATATATCTGTTTAATAAATCTGTTTTGTTTAAATGCACCAAAATATATTATCTATATTCACAGAGAAATTGATAAAAATATTCATTTTCAAAATGGGGTGTACTCAATTATGCTGAGCACTGTACTTAATAATTTGGAGGCACTTTTTAAACTAATTGTTTTTTAGAATTATGATAAATGAAATTAATATATAGAAAAAAACATCAAATTATGTCAAAGAATTACATATTTAACTGAGATTAATTGCAATTTGTATCATTTAGTATTTATTACAACTGCACAGAAACAACTAAAACACGAAATAATACTAATATAGCAAAGGGGTGATATACATTATTAATTTTATAAATTATACTGGCGGCACCTGTAAATAAATTTCTTGTACAGACTCCAAATTTAGGTGTATTTATGGTGCGCAATATGGGCGTATGCCACAATGATCAAAAGATAGAAATTTCCAAATTATAAAAAGACAGAAAGAAAACATCTTTTGATCCCTGAAATCAAGAGCAGATAAATAATCGTGAGTGGTTCCTGTTTGTATGTGAAGAGGAAGAACAAATGTACACAAGCAGGGGAATGGCAAATTCTTTCACTATCATTAACCCGCTTATGGCTGGTGGTGTGTTGGTGTATTTACTGTACCCGTGTGAGGTCCATGCCCAGTTTGAGCTGGGACAGCAGATGGAGGATGACGCTCCTCTGGTCATCCAGGACACCCAGATCTTCCTCCTCATTGTCCTCTGTGTCTGTGATCTCCTCACTGGAGTCCACTGATTCTGGGCTGGAGTTCTGCAATCACACACACAAACGTTCACAAAGATTACATGTGAGATACTGTTAAATATATTCTTAAATGTCTTGTCCTCAGTCTTCTTAAAGCTTCTGTGCACCACATCGATGGCATCCTAAGAAAAGCATACATTCACCAAAAATAAAGACTTAAAAATTAAATAAATAAAAGAATAAATAAATAATGGTAAATAATAAATATGGCATAATAGTTAAATAATAAAGTTAAATGAGAAAATCATGATGCTGAAAAAAGAAATAAATAAATTGACACGAAAAATCAATTGACACTTAAGGTCAGAATTATGACATAAAAGCCATTATTTAAGTCAATCATAAGCTAAAAAAACATGAATTATTAAACATTTGAGAAATTTAATTATGACACAAAAAGGCCAAATTAAAAAACAAAACATTATGATTATAGAATAACGCCATAACTACAACATTTTCTTTTCATTTTCTTTTTGGCTTAGTCCCTTTATTAATCTGGGGTCGCCACAGCGGAATGAACCGCCAACTTATCCAGCACATGTTTTACGCAGCGGATGCCCTTCCAGCTGCAACCCATCACTGGGAAACAAAATGATAATAAATGATCTCAAATTATGATTTTGTAAATGTATTTAATGTCATGATTACACATACTAAGTAGGCACAGGCCGGTATAAGATTCTGACGGTATGACAACCTTGGATAAAAATATCACAGTTTCACTGTATTGGGATTACTGCTCCAAAATAAGCTCTTTTTAAATGTCTGGGTAAAAAACAACAACTTTTTTCCCCCATTGAACACAATATATTTTATATTAAGAAACATTTAAAATATTTTGGACCAGTAGCTTTTGATGTGGAGGTTCCTTTTCTGCTGGAGGTACTGTTGCCCTAAAAAACTAAATAAAATATTTGTGGAAAAACATGTAAAAAAAAAAAAAAAAACACTTACATATACCTTAGGAATGGTATAACAGAAAACTTTGGTGGTTTTAAAACCTTGACTTTCCAAACCGTGAAACCGGTTATCATCCCATACCTAATACTGAGCCAATCAGATTACAAAAATACAATTATGAGATGAAAAGTCAATCCTGACGTACAAAAGATGAAATTCTAAACACAAAAATGTAACATTATAACAAAATAGTTACAAAAAATAATATAATTATATGATAAACATAATAAAAACCTAAAAATGACAAATTATGATAGATTCTTTTATTGATTGTGACATTTAATCTTATAATTGACTTATAATGACTCAAAATATCTCATAATTTTGCCATAACGCAGCAGAAACTTCCATACCATGCTGTCAGTCACCAAAGACAACAATTTTCTCATTACTGCTTGAAATATAGAACAATTTAATTAAATAAAAACAAAATGTAAATAAATGACACAAAAGAAAGAAACAACGTGGTGGAGAATGACTATTATTATATCATTTATTCATTTATATTTAATTTGAAGGTCTTAGCTTGTCAGCATGTAGGTTCCCTTTGCGTCTTTGCATGTAAACAATATCAAGAAAAAAACTATGATTATATAAAATAAGTCTTTTATTTCTCTACGGCAGATGCTCTCTGGTTGCAAGGCAACTGTGTGTTTTCCTCCAGTCTAGGGTGGCTAATGCAGTTGGTACCTCCTGCAATCACTCATGCAAAAAGGCTACATTGTTCCTAATGCATAATGTAAAGAAGTGCTCCAGAAGCGTCTGCCCCAAAGCATCATGGGAAGTCCATAAAAAGCCCCTTCCTCTAAGGGCACTACGTAGATACTGTTGACAGATGAGCCGGGCAGATCACATGATCCTCTCTCAGTGGATCACTCCTTTTTCCAAGGCACACGAATGTGAGTAAGTAACCAAGGGGCAGCAGATGGGATCTAAATGGGTTACGATATGATTAGACTGTAAAGTAAAACAGTGGACTAGCCGTAATCCCTGAGGTAACACTTACGACCACGCACATGCCATTGCCTTTGGCATCATGGCTTGATTTTATTAGATTTTCCTGCAAAGCATTTATCATCTTTTTCTTTTCTCTTCTCGCTCTATAAAAAGGGAATACTGTGTTGCTGAAAAACATATGACACACTAAAAGCCATAAATATAACATACTAAGTTAATAATAACATCAAAATTCAAAATTGACGTGAAAAGTAAATTATAAAGTACAAATTTATGAGATAAACAAGTTAATTGTGAGATAAAGAGTCACAAAATGGCAACTAAGTCAATCAAGAGATAAAAGGTTAGACCTATGAGATAAATGCCAGAATTTTGAGATACTAAAGGGCCATTCACATATCGTGTCTAAAACCTTGTGGAAAACACAAGGGATGGCGCTTCATTCAACAATTAGAAAGTGCTTCTGATCTTGTGCTTCCGTGGTGTCTGTTTTTACTAGGCAACCATTATAAAGTACAAATTTATGAGATAAACAAGTTAATTGTGAGATAAAGAGTCACAAAACGGGCAAACTAAGTCAATCAAGAGATAAAAGGTTAGACCTATGAGATAAATGCCAGAATTATGAGATACTAAAGGGCCATTCACATATCGCGTCTAAAACCTTGTGGAAAAGCAAGCAAGGGATGGCGCTTCATTCAACAATTAGAAAGTGCTTCTGATCTTGAGCTTCCATGGTGTCAGCTGCTCACTCCAAGGAACCACCACTGACAAACCCTTGCTGTAGTTCTGATACACTTTTATTTATGGAGGAAATTAAAAAGTGCTGCAGTGTTTGGGTGCTCTGTGTTTGTCTGAGGTAATTAGTCAACCATTATTATTATTATTATTATTTAAATAACAAATTTGAGCCATGCAAAAGATGAAATATGTGAAAGAGCCCCAAGTTAGTCATGACATAAATCTAAATTGAGTTGAAACGTTAATTATGACATGAAAAGTCAAAATTATAGATAAAAAGTCAAATGAAGGACTGGACAAATGGCACTCTGACTTGGTTTACAAAGAATGACTCGGTTTTGTCCACTGCTTCAGGTTGTGTTTATGGTGGTGTGTGTTCAGTTCTCACAGCGGTGTTTGTGCATTTTGATGGGTAAAATGCAGAGCATAAATTCGACTTACATGTCACTTTCACTTTCATGCAATTGTGTCCCTAACTTTAGCGCATACTGATTGGATATTTACTTGTGGGGAGCCATAAGCACCTGATATACATTCAAACATGCTAAGAGCCAGTTCAGAGAGTAATTAAAGGAATGGAAAATAATAGAAAATGTCATTTTTATATTTAAATACAAAGTCCTCACTATGACAAACTAAGTCAATCATGAGATAAGTGGTCAAACTTATGAGATAAAGTCCATAATCATGAGATACTAAGTCAGTTGTGAGATTAAAAAGAATCTACATTTAGGTGAAAAAGTCTGTTTTAATATCAAAATTATCTCATACTAAATTAATCATAAATTGTTGAAATGATGAAATAACTGCCATAATTACTAAAAGCCAATATAGTTAGAAACTAAGTAAAACAATATAAAAAAGAAATCTAAATTGAGGTGAAAAGTCATAATTATGAGATAAAAAGTCAAAATGATTACATTCTAAGTTAATTATGAGATAAAAAAGGCACAACTGTTACAAAGTCATAATGAAATCGAGGTGAAAAGTCTAAATTATGAGATAAAAAGCCATAATTAGGACATAGGTCAATCATAAGATAAAGAGAAGCTATGACCTACTAAAAGCCACATTTATGACATGCTAAGTCAATCATGACACAAAAAGTCAAGAATATCGTGTTTCCGGAAAAATAAAAAATGCTCGTCGAGCTTGATGGGGCGTCCTCATTTCCAGCTTCAGCGATTCACCTGAATATTTCATAGGACAAGAGCAGAGCACTTTCTGCCTCGCTCTACGACATCACAGATATGATTAAATAAACACATGCGAATGAGGCCGCATGAAAGGTCACGCATCCAACCACAAATCCATACACACAAATGCATCATCAATACTGAACACAATGTTCCCCGCCAGCATGCAGACATACTGCTGTCCTTGTTTGATCGCAAAACATCATGTCAAGGACGAGTTAAAAACAATAAATGTGTCCTTCTTTCTCTGTTGTTTTTGGTGGACTGTAGCTACACTGACTGGCTAAAAGTCAGTAGCGGAAGCAGTTTATGCAAATCAAAGTTAATTAAACTATTTTAAAGATGCAGCAAAATATAATAGCCTCTAGGAAATACAACTATACATGAGATTAAATGGAAAGGAAATACATAGTTTTCCTAAAGTCTTATTGGAGAGCTGATACCAAAGACTGTATTAATTTGATAGCTTTTTGTGTGTTATAAAAAAAATTAACTAACATTCTTGCTTAGGCTTAGTTAAGAAAACATATTATGTTTCATTTGCAAAAATACTATAAAAACATTAAATCAGCAGTCAACATTGAGACTAATAAACATATATTTTTTTAAATCAATAAAAAAACTATTCAAATGATATTTTGAAGAGAGAAACTGAGTAAACAAAATCTGCGGAACTAGTTATGAAATAATTATTAGTTGAAGATAACTTTTTCTGAAATGTTGACATTTGACTCTCCAGTAATCTCATGAGTCTCAAACTCTTCTCAGATTTCAATTTTATGCAGAGATTTCAATATGAACTCAAATATCAAATTCTCCCACAAACTAATTAGATAAACCTAGCCATCCTTCCACATCTTCACAGCTCTACACACTTACTGTATGTTTAAATGGCTTCATTTATCTTTAAATCTTTATGAAGAAACAAATAAAGTCATATCTAGCCATCTTACACCATTATGTTTTAAAGAGCATCTTAAAAGCGGCCTCTGAGCAGTGATGTTTTCCTCTGGGAGTGTTTATAGGCTCAAAAACATAATCCAATAAAAACATTACAACTCTGAATGAAGTTTCCAACTTTCCTCACTCCCAGCATTCCAAAGCTTGCCCCTCCCTTTCGCCAACAGGAAAAAACATGCACCCAACTTACATTCATTTCAGGTCTGCTTCAGAAACGCACCCTTGGATGTTCATCTTATAGTTTCACTGTGTTGGAGGCCAGAAAACTCTCTCTTTCACGATCTCTTGCTAACTCTGACACTCTTATCTCACTGCCCAGCTGTCCCGAGCCACTGATCCCTCCCACTTTTCTCTCTCTCTCTCTCTCTCTCTCTCTCTCTCTCTCTCTCTCTCTCTCTCTCTCTCTCTCTCTCTCTCTCACGCATACACACACATGCTTACACACACAAACTCTCTCTGTCTCTCTCTCTAGATCCTTAGAAAGAGGAAGAACAGTCTTTCATATTTTTATTGGTTGTCCAAGATTAAAAGAAATTCTTGATTTGTTAAGAGATCATTTTTGTAATTTCTTAATTTTTTTTGTAAATCTAAAACTCCAATTTGGCTGACATGAAAGAACAAAACAAGCCTTAAAGGGATAGTTCACCCTAAAATGAAAATTCTGTCATCATTTACGCATCATTTACTTGTTTCAAACACTTATGAGTTTATTTCTTCTGTTAAACACCACTGACTTCCATAATATTCATTTTTTCCTACTATGGATTTCAATGGTTACAGGTTTTTAGTTTTCTAACAAATATACTCATCAGTGTTGAACAGAAGAAAGAATCTGAAAGGTTTGAAACCACTTGAGGGTGAGTAAATGGTGAGTATTTTTGGATGAACTATCCCTTTAATTGCCAAACTGATATCTTTAAGGCTTTGGTATGCTAGGTTTGGAGTATTTTATAACCTAAGAATGATATTAATAAATCAGTGTATTAATAAATGATACTGACTCCTTTATGGGGTACTGAATGTATCTTTTGTCATCCCAGTGATGAGTGAGGTCTTATTATGATGTTTTTGAAATTGTATAGTTTTGCAGGTTATGTTTGTCAAAAACAATGTATTGTGCAATTTATTTAATATTTTAGTTATTCAGTTGATGTTAGAGAAGTGAGAGAGAGAGATCCTATTCACATTGTAAAAACCACTCCCACCACAGTCACTTTCATAGTGCTTGCTTTTACACCAATTTCAGCTCGGTTTTGCTCATTATGATGCAACCAATTGTAAGTACTTTTACATGCATAGATGTCTAGCGGAGAATGCACACAACGCTGAGGACAAGTGTAGCTGGTTTAAAGAGATAGTACAGCCCTAAAAGACTTGCTGTTAATTTGAAAAGCCTTTCACCCCCAAGGCCATCAAATAGGAAGGTGACTTTTTTATAATGAGTAAATCAGTTTTTGACTCTTCTAAAGCATAAAAATGGCATATGTTTGAAGATATTTAAGAAACATGCTAAGTGAACATAATTGTTTATCTTAAAAACAAATGCAAAGGTCAGTTATTCTCCTTTGAAAATGTGCGTTAAGTGTCAGAATGCCTGTCTTTGTTTTGGTCTGTAACCCCGCCCACTGCCAGTTCACCCAATTATATTTCGGGCATGCTGGCTTGTCTTGGCGGAAAACACTGAATACTTTAAGTCTTGAAGGTTGCCTCAATAGTCCCTTTCACACAGTAATACCAGTAAATATCCAGAAAATTTCCGGAACGACTTTACCTGTAAATTCAAATATGTGCTGTTTACACAGGCAAGAACGTTCCGGAATTTTTCCGGAAAAAAACATTTACACATCCATTCCAAAATACCGGTAAATTCTGACATCATTAACCATAAATGAGCTCTAAACGGCCACGCTTGTATTTGTAAACATAAAGGGAGTTGATGGTTTCACTTTTGTTTTAAACTTTAGCATTCATGTACCTGCCTTTGTCCCAGAGACGGACCAAAAAACGTTACCATCCGAAGGCGGAGGCGCTAACCAGCAACTAAAAACAGCTTTGTTTACACATTTGACTACATAGATATTTACATTAGATATCACCTAAGCTATTGTTGTCTATTGGAAGGAATGCGACAATAGAGCTGCCATTTTAGTACAGGGTAGTGCTCCTTTGAAATGAATGCGGGACCAAGGTGTAGTGGAGGACTGGCCATCCGTAGCCATAGATATATGCACATATATACATGTATCTATGATCGGGAGTTTTCCCTGTGGTCAGTGTGCAAATATTTTTTTTTTTTATTACGAAAATTGTAATCTTACATCACTTTTCTAAATCAGTGGATAAGTGACTGCACGGGCATTGCCGACAAAGAGCGTGTGTTTGTGTGCATGGAAATGTATTATACTCCCTCCCTGTTAAATTTGATCTAATCCATGTCCTGAAACACACCCCCTCTCCTGCTTTCACTTAAATGGAGGGAGCGATTTGTTTGTGAATGAATCTCCGCGTTATGATTGATTCGTGTGAACCATCAATATCCCTGCGTCTCAATGTCCATAATATCCACCTTTCTGATCTAAATGGTATATAACATTTGTAATATTCAATAATTTAGGGTGGACAGTATGCACATTGAGGTGCAGGCACTGTTATGTTATCAGGCACCCAAAAACACACTTCAAAAACTAGCCGTTACTTCACTTAGCAGACAATAATACAAGTTTCTGGCACCACAGTGTCTTCTTGTCATACTTCATTTACATTATTTGCAGATTTTACTCTACAAAACTAGGATAAGCCTAGTATTTAGTGCGAGTTGGTGCTACTTTGCCTTATGGTCAGTGAATTAAGTGACTGTTTTATCATCAATAACGTCACTTGTATAGCACAAAAGTTCTTAACATACAAAAATGTAAAAAACGGAATCTTACCCATTAAATGTTATGCCTTTATGCTTTGTTTTCTTTGTTTGCTTGTTACTACACCCATACACAGTGCAAAAGTCCAGCATCTTCAGATTGGCTTTAGTCTTGACTAGTGCGGTTGAATGACTTCTGTCCTGGGTGCACTGTACGGCAGCGGCGGTATTGACCCATCCTCAGGGTCTGTATGCAATATCTAGTGTATATATCTATGATTTGACTACATTACAAATGCTGATGATATGAAGGAACACTTTCGCATGTCGAGATGTACATTTGAGTGTGTGCTGCAGCTTGTGAGATACTTCTTAAAATGAAAAACTACAGGTGTTGTAGGTTACTCAAATCTGACTGACCGGAGAGCTCCTTCACGTGCACGCGCCTCACGCAGCTGAACGCAGAGTGTGCAAGTATGAATTTACCGGTATTTTCAAAAAGGGTTCATTCACACTTGATCTCTTTCAAGGTAATTTTCCAGAAAAATCTGTATGTGTGAAAGGGGCTATAATATGGGCCGCCGCCGAAACTGCGACCTCCGAAGGACAGTAGCAGCCGCCGAATTGAGATTTATAAAAATCAAAATGATGTGGTTTTTAATCAGCAAATAATATAAATATTACAAACGTAAACATTAGCTCAGTAGTTTACATTGTAAGACTCAATCGTCAGGAACGATCGCTATGTTTGTGTAGTCTATCTGGCAACTGGGGTAAAAAAAAACAAACATCTCCAATATTTTTAATTTGGACTGCAATACCTAGTTCAACCACTAGGTCACTCATACATACTGCACCTTTAAAGAAGATTTTTAGCTGAATCTGCACTCCTTGGTGGTTCATAAATTAAAAGTCAATGGCTTCCAGCACTTTGAGAGTTAAAAAACATATCCCTGTGGCTCCTGATAATATACTGAGGTCCGAGGAAGCCAAAATGATCAGTTTGTGCAGATCCATGATATTACTAGAGTATGCTGTGTGTGTGTGCGATGTGCTGAGCATAATTTCAGATGATGTGTTTAATCTCCATGCAGTCCCATGACATGGACTGATCCGCACATGACTCCACTGTGTGTGTGCGTGCGTGTGTGTGTGTGTATGCATGTGTGTGCGACTAATTTCACAGTGCATTACTAGAATATTGCCTACAGCACAGCATACTCTAAATACTGGATACGATAATAAAAAAAACTGTATGTGAAGCATTTCAAATTCCCCATGAAAAACGTGTTTTGGGTGTTAGTATCAATATGTTAGTCTTAAGGTTAAATATAATCTAGTGTGCTCCAAACTAAACACTACATTCAACACTTACAGTTTCTCATGCTAATAAGACTCAATGTTTTTTAAGACATCACTTTGCACTTCAGCTGCTCATCAGATCTTCTGGTGAAAAGCTCATAGTGCACTATATTGGGGATAAACTATATAGAAAAAGTCCATTGAGGTGAAAAAAGTCCATTATTAATGTTAATGGGGTCCTATTATGCTCTTTTACAATGTTTTCCTTTTGTTTTGTGGGTGTACTAGAACATGTTCTTTCTTTCTAGCCTGGCACAAACAGCTTGATTAGTTCCAGGTATGATGAAGGTCCACCTTTTAAAAATTGAAATATATTGTGATTGGTTAGATGTGCTTCGGTAACACGACACCCCTTGCCAAATACCAAGTTCTTAACTATCCACTCTGGTATAGTTAAGGATGCCATCAATATTGCCATATCTACTGTATATGAGTTGGATTCAGACCCTGAGAGGCACAACTCTGTTCTGTGATATAAAACAAAACACTATTGGCTAATTTAATTTAAAAAAAGCGACTGTATGTGTCTTCATGTTTCAATTGAAATTATGTCACACATTGAACAAAGTTGTGCATATCAAGGCACTTCAGGGGGGCCTGAGCAATGGTAAGCAATTCAACAGTATATGGGTGATTCTAGATTTACGAGTACACTAAGTGCATCTCCTAGATGAATCTTATTAAACCTAATTTTTCAAAAACAAAACGTTTTATGAAACAGTTTTGAATAATATTAACACAAATTATATTAAGTCATCTCTAAAAAATAATGTTTGTATGTGTATTTAGGGCCATTTTGCTTTGAAAATATTAACTTAAAGACTCCCACTACGCCTATTTTTGACTGTTTCTGACTCCTGAATCATACATTCAGTTTACATTCAGTCATATTTTTTTGTGTGTGTTTATTCTATTAAGTTAAATAAACGTTTGCATGAAACATCTAGGGCGACTCGGTGGCACAGTGGGTAGCACGTTCGCCTCACAGCTAAAATTGTCAGTAGTGTATGTGTGTGAATGTGTGTGTATTAATGTTTCCCAGTGATGGGTTGCAGCTGGAAGGGCATCCGCTGCATAAAACATATGCTGGATAAGTTGGCGGTTCATCCCGCTGTGGCGACCCCAGATTAATAAAGGGACTAAGCCGAAAAGAAAATGAATGAATGAATGAATGAAACATCTATTTTCTGTAATTTCAATTATTTAAAAAATGATTTTGTGTCTGTCCTTGCATTCTATAAAAAGGCATAGCAATCTTTAAAGCACTGATTTCTAGGCACATGACTTGCTTCAATTATTTTTACTTTGGCTGAATAGAAAGTCTAAAAGGTATTGAGACATACTTCTCACATTAATTTGTGCAAAATTTTTGTGAAACACCGATAGCAGATTAATTGTGTCAACTCTGTTATAGTGATATTTCAGTGAATCTCTCATTCACTTTTTAAAAACAATAATATGATGAAAATACGTAACATTCTGTTTTAGATATGCCATGTGACATCTGGTTTGAGGTTAGTATCTTGAGCTAAAGCACAAATTGGTGGAAAATGTCAACTCTGTTACTGGTTGAAAAAGCTTTAACAATAATTAGTGACAATCAAACGTTCCCAATCACATTTAAGCATTTTACATTATTTTACATGATGTATTCATTGTAGAATGAATCCATAATATATTTGATGTATGTCATTCCAGTTTAAGGAAAATGAATGGAAAATGCTTAAAACGTGCCCGCAGTTGTGAAATGAGTGATATGCTATATTGTTGACACGTTGATAACACATATAAAAAGTTATGCATTTGTATTTTGAATTCAAATCTTGGGAAAACACAGTAAAAAATATATGTTAATTAACAGATTCTGTATTTTGTATTTTCCATTTATTTATGGTTGTGAATTGCATTATGGGACCTTGATCTCTGCTCTGTGGACTTTTGATGTTGAATATTCAACTCTACAGCTTAACAAAGTGACTTTTATTGACATTTTAGTCACTTGAAATAATATAATGTATAAGAAATAATAATATAGAGAGAAATAAAAGAACAGAAAATGTGTACTGGCAGTTTATTACAAGGTTTTTTTTAGCATAATATACAACACCAACCCAGACAATATGTCACTTTAAACTATTAAAAATGTTAACAAAAGTCACTTTTTTTTTTACTTTTCAAGGTTAAAAATGGTTGGAAGATAGATCAAGGTCCAATAATGAAATTCAAAAGCATAAATAAATGGGCAAAAATTTAAAAAATGTATATGAAAAACTGCTAATTTATGGATATTTTTTACAGTGTATGTAATTTCAACCTCGACTGACAATATGCATCTCAAGAAACCTGAAATCCTAGAATCCCCCATGATGCAGAAATACCTAGAAACACTAATACTATGCTGGTATGACATTCAGCCTCGGTTTGTGAAAATAAGAGGAAAAAAAGAGAAAATCCGCCATTCAGAGGATTAAGTGTGCACTATAGACTTGAGATTGGCATGATCTCAGATTATCTCCTGTATTTAATGCACAGCTGAGACTAGAGTTCACAAACACAACTCAAAGTACAGCTCCGGCTTCATCTTAGAAAACAGATGCGTTTTTATGCAAAATGCAATTAGCCCTACTATACACACTAGATGAAACAGGGATCCAAAGTGTTGTGAGATGGCTTTGAAAATGCTTAGGCTGTAAATGATTAATTAAAATAAACCTTTAATAAGAGACGATGTGTGTGTTTTCAGGGCCTGAAGATAAAAATCAGCTGACTTCGGTCATGTGACCTGCCATCCTGTTGTAGCTCCTGAGAAAACGGCACAGGGTTTGTGGGAAAGCGGTGTTCATGAATTAATTATCAGCGTCTTCAGGGACGCAGGAGAGCAGGAGTGCAGTAAAGCCCACGCACTGAAACCACACTCCGGAGACTCACAGCCTTTAATCAACTGCAGCACGCTAAATTAAAACAGTAAGATGACTGTCTGCAGTTTGCAGGGGTGAATAATAATAATGAACAACACAAACACAGACAGAGAACAAACCTATTTGAATCCACCATTCTAATTAGATCAAAACAATTAACTAGTAGCCTTAACGGTAACATTTGAAACTAACGGTCTATTAGTTAATTTTAGTTAATGTACTGACTGACATGAACAAACAATTAACAATATATTTATTATGGTATTTTTCATCTTTCTTAACGTTAATGAAAATAAAGTCATTCATTGTTAGTTCTTGTTAACTCAAGGTAAATTAACTAATGTTAACAAGAACATTTGGATATTAGTAATGCATTAGTTGAATACTATGATTTAATAAATGCTGTACAAGTATTGATCATATTTAGTTCATGCTAGTAAATACATTAACTAGCATTAACTAACTGACCATTAATTTAAACTGTTACAGCTTTAAATGTAAGTATATACATTGTATATACACAAAAATCACTATATATATATATATATTTTTTACCATATATATGTATATATTTAATATAATGGTTAAAATAATAATATAATGATATTTACTATACTATATAATAATATAACTTATTATTATTATTATTATTATTATTATTCATTCATTCATTTTCTTTTCGACTCAGTCCCTTTATTAATCAGGGGTCGACACAGCGGAATAAACCGCCAATTTATCCAGCATATGTTTTACACAGCAGATGTCCTTCCAGCTACAACCAATCACTGGGAAACACCCATACACACTCATTCACACACATACACTATGGACATTTTAGCTTACCCAATTCACCTACATGTCTTTGGACTGTGAGGGAAACCGGAGCACCCGGAGGAAACCCACGCAAACACGGGGAGAACATGCAAACTCCACACAGAAATGCCAACTGACCCAGCCGGGGCTCGAACCAGTGACCTTCTTGCTGTGAGGCGATTGTGCTACCCGTGCTGCCCTATTATTATTATTATTATTATTATTATTATTATTATCCATTTATTCATTTTACTTCGGCTTAGTCCCTTTATTTATCAGGGGTCACCACAGCGGAATGAATCGCCTATTATTATTATTATTAATGTATTAATCATTTATAAACATTCAATAATCATTTAAAAACAAAAATTCAATTCTGAAAATGTTTAAATACTGCAGTATTATTATAATTCTAAGTTAAAACAACAAATTATTATTTTTTTTTTTTAACAATATATATATAACAATATTTTACATTATTTTGCTAAATTAATAGGATTACAAACAAAAAACTACAAATACATTTCACTTTTTTATTTTAAATTCTATTTTATAATGGAAAAATTTCATTAGTAATATTATTAGTAGCGGTATGCTCAATTGGGTGACTTACATTTACTTTTCTTGTGATGAATTAATGGAAATAATGTCACAAAGTGTCACAAAAATGTGCTGTATCCAATAACTGACATAAAGCCATACTTAGATATATAAAAACAAACTCAACTAAACGCTATCGCTTGTAGAAAATCTAACTGCAGAAATATACACTGAATAAAAATCTGAACATTTATTGAATCTGAAATCAATAAATGAAGTAATCACTAATTCCTTAGCCCAACATATCAGATGAACTGATGCTATACGGCCTTTTCAATTTCCAAGCACACAAATTCAAACCTCCCTGATGTGTTTCTGAGAGTGTTACCATTCAGCCCCAGCAGAGATGAGGACAGATGTTTGCCTTCCACACACACACACACACGCACACACACACAGTTCACCCAAGAGACACAATCACCCCCACCCACACACACACAGCTCACCCAAGAGACACAATTGCCCCACACACACAGCAATCTGAATGTGGACAAGGATTTGCACGACTGCCTCTCCTGTCAAACATCTGGGATATGTGTGCCTGATGGGCCGCGTCTCATCGCTCGCTGTTGTTTTTCTACTCCCTGCAGTTTTGCTGGCGTTATTTTCCTCTGACAGTGCAGAAGAGCGAACTGTCAGACCATGAACAGACACGCTGGTCCACAGACGACAATCTCTCTCTCTCTATCCTTTATGAGCTGAGACTGTTGACAGCGTCATTTCATAATCCCAGCTGTTCAAAAAAGCCAATAAAAACACAAGACCAAGTTAAATGCTCAGTGTACATTAAACAAACCTACTTCACTTCCCTCCCAGACAGCTTTATTCAGTCGTGACCGCCAGTCGTGACTGCTTTTCTTTGCGGTTCGCATGCAATCTTCAATCACTGCTATCTTTGGTGCTCTCTGCTTTCCTCTACTGGTTATTATTATGAAGTACAACCACTCTGAAGCAAAACAACTTCCCACAAGAGATCATATTAGGTTTCATCTGCACAATCTGCAGGCGTTAAAATATACATACAGTCCATCTGTGGAATCGCAAACATGTGGACAATCAGGGGCTTCACTAACACATACAGTTAAAGGTTTTAGCCCTCATGTGAATTGTTTTATTATTTTCCAAATATTTCCCCAAGTAATTTTTAACAAAGCAAAATTTCCTATAATACTTTTTGTGCTGGAGAAAGTCTTTTCTTTTAGTTTGACTGGAACAAAAGCATTTTTTTATTATTATTTCAATATAATATTAAGGTCAAAATTGTTAGCCCCCTTAAGAAATTATGGTAACGCTTTAATTTAGGTCATTTTAACTACTGGCTTATTACCAGCTTATTATTAAGTTATTAAGTGTTCATAAGTAGTTATAAAGTATGATCTTATTCTACACTACCTGACAAAAGTCTTGTCGTCAACCCCAGTTGTAAGAGCAAAAAATAATAACTTGACTTCTAGTTGATTTTTCTGATGAATCATCTGTTGAACTTCATCCTAATCATCACAAATACTGCAGAAGACCTAATGAAGACCTATACATTCAGTATGGGGCCGTGCGAGAGATCTGCAGAGTGGATGGCAACATCGACAACCTGAGGTATCAAGACATTTGTGCTGCCAATTACATTACAAACCACAGGAGAGAGCAAATTCTTCAGCAGGATAGCACTCCTTCTCATACTTCAGCCTCCATACCTTCATACCTTCAGCCAAAGTTCCTCAAAGAAAAGAATGTCAAGGTGCTCCAGGGTTGGCCAGCCCAGTCACCAGACATGAACATTATTGAGCATGTCTGGGGTAAGATGAAGGAGGAGGCATTGAAGATGAATCCAAAGAATCTTGATGAACTCTGGGAGTCCTGCAAGAACACTTTCTTTGCCATTCCAGATGACTTTATTAATAAGTTATTTGAGTCATTGCAGAGATGTATGGATGCAGTCCTCCAAGCTCATGGGAGTCATACACAATATTAATTCTTTTTCCACTGCACCATGACATTATATTCTATACTGTACATTATTTCTGTTAAGTGACAAGACTTTTGTCTCAGCAAAGTCAGACCTTACTGTCCTAATTAAATCATTAAAAATCAAGGGATGATCATATTTTATTTTGGTAAAATAAGCGTAATCTAGAGGCTTTTGCCTTTCATATAAGCCACTTCTGATACCAAATGATGAACTAGAAGTCAAGTTATTATTTGTTGTTCCTAAAACTTGGATAGACGACAAGACTTTTGTCAGGTAGTGTAGATCCCTAATCCTAACCAAAACCTAAACCCAACGTCTACCTTACTAACAGAATTATGAATTATGTGAATTATAATTATGTGAATTATGACCTAAACTAAAGTGTTAGCAAAATTATTTTATTCCATTGGCTACAGAACAAACCACTGTTGTCAAATAACTTGTGTAGTTAATCTAACCTGCCTATTTAAACTAATTAACCTAGTTAAACCTTTAAATTGCACTTTAAGATGAATACTAGTATCTTCAAAAATAACTAGAAAAATTTTAAAAGTTAAAAGGTTCTTAAAAATAGTATGTTCAAAAAAGTGTTGAAAAAAATCTTCTCTACTTTAAACAGCATTTATGAAATATTTTAATAAGAATTTAAATTTCACAGGAGGGTTAATCATTTTAATTTCAACTGCACATAACGTACATATTTGTCAATTAAAGGACTCTGATATGAATGTTGGTGTTTGGCCAGCGGTGATAAAGGAGATGTCGCCCCGTTCCAGTCCTGAACGCAGCCAAGATTTATAACCTCTCGAGTGCTTCTGTTGTTTTACAGCATGTCTTACTGTTTCTGCATTCAGACATGAAGAATCATTGGGGTGGCCGCTGAATAAATCGCTTGGCTAATCATTTGCTATGTTCCTCCTTTCCCTGAGCGATCCCTGTGAATTTTAAACTAAACCACGGCCAGGCAAGTCTCATCGGGTGAGTAGAGATGCCATCCACCCGTGGCCCTGTCTGTCAAAATTAATCACAGTATCCTAAAACTCTTGTAGAATGAGTAATGATATGTTTTTGTGAGTCTACCATGTAGGAGGCGATACAAAGTCAACTTTAATTTTGCATGCCAATGATTAGCTCAAGGTGTATTGTAAGTCATACAGTAGTTATTTATAAATAGTTGTTTTTAAAATGACAGTGATGTAGAAGCATGTAGAATCAGCTTTGGCTCTCTGAGAAAGCGAGCACTCTGACTGGCTAATCAGAGAGCGAGACGAAAGTGATAAAACTAAGCAAATGACACAAGTCAACAGTGAACACTGTGGGCAAGCTATTGTGTCGCATTTCTTAAATATTTGCAATATGGATTATCTGATTATCAGACACAACTGCACGAGCAAATCCCTCTCTGGTGAGCAAGACGTACTGTGAATGGTGCATGAATGCTGCTTTATTTATAGTTTGTATGTGTATTGATGGTATTTTATTAAATATTATGAGGGCAAATCAATTTTTACAAAATAATAAAGTGCATAGATACAGTACATCGATTTTAACAAGCACTATATACATATAGTAGTTAAGAAAAGCATATTTGATTTAATGGTGACTTTAAGATGTAGGTGACTTTTATCTTCTTCGGTAGAGCCTTAAATGAGATTTTTAGCTGCAACTTTGGTCCTTTGTGATTCATAAAATTCAAGTCAGCAGCTACTGGCACTTTGAGATTCAAATATATGAATGCAGGCAAAATAAAATTAATACCTGTGGCTCCAGATGATACATCGAGGTCTTATTATGAAGCAATATACTATCTAATAATCAGCAATAGTGACCACGTAATAAAAACAGTTACTTTTGTGGTGTGACATTACTGCAGTATACAATAAAGTCAGCATAGCACCGTATTACTTTCAATCTAAAAATCTAGAGTTTAATTGTGCTTTTGTTTGTAAACAAGTTCACAGTAAAATGAAGTGAACAAAGGACCAAGTTCTTATTATGTAAAAACAACGTTGTTTATCAAGGTGTGCATTTACTATGAGCAGTACAACATATGGCCATTAGAGTCAGCAGCGCAACACACTAGTGTCGTATTGCCCGCAGTAAAAGCACACTCTAATCTTACAAGGAAGATATAGGCAAACAATGTCATTTTTACAGTTGTTTGGTCCACAAAAGTGTTCTTGGAGCTTACAGTGATTACAGTTGTGTCACTGAAGTAACATGGAATGTTTTGACAGATGTTTTAGGCTCCTTTTCTGGACTTTAAATGTCTCCGGACTGTTTCTACATATAGTGGGACAGAAAGCTCTCAGATTTAATCTAAAATATCTTAATTTGTGTTCTGATGATGAAAGTAATTATTAACAGAATTTTCATTTTTTGTTGAACTAACCCTTTAAAGGTCCCATGAAATTAAAATAAAGTATTGTAGATGTTAGTATCAGTATTGTTCATTTTTAGGACATCTATAAGCTAGTGCGCACCAAAACAGAGACAAAACTAGCGTTTAGAAGATAGAAAACTGATATAAACATGTAAAGCTTGACGTTTGTCACTTCCGCATAAATGGATCAACGGTTTTATTCACATCACCTCATACCTTCAGTTTCTCATGAAATTGTGACCAATCAAAAGCTCTCTAGTGTCTGACATGCCCCGCCCCCTTCAAGACGCTTCACGTTTGATGCGCTTGAGCTCAGCCACTCTTACTGGCAGAGCGGTGATAAAACAAAACGCTATTGGCTGTTTTTTTTAAAGGGGAGGGGCTACAATATGTCCCACCCTCTCTTCATATTTCAGTTGAGATTACGTCAAACATTAAAATAAAAATGCACATTTCAAAGCACTTCACAAGACCTTTAAAGCACCATTCACTGTCATTATATTGAAAAAAAACAACAACTATGATATTCTCCACAAAGTCACCTCTGAGTTAGACACAAGTTAGAAAGTCAAAAGGTTTGAAATGACATGAGGCTAAGCAAAGGATGACAAGGTTTTCATTTGTGGATGAACTATTTCTTTAATCCCCACAGCGGCTGAAGTGGCTTTTCGCAGCTGGCAATCAAATTATGCAGCACACAGTTTATATTGTGTATCTCCGGGGCTACATATACCCACAGTGTGCTAAAATATCACCAGTGCAGTCCTGCATGACGCAGGCACAGCATCTATACAGTGCACTTCTGGAAAAAAAGACGGCGTCTGGAGCCGGGTCTAATATGCAGCATGATGGGACTGATTGATGGAGCTTATACCAACTCATTTCAGACCTCAGATAAATCAGCATACTTCAACGTCTGCGCTCGTGCCCAGATAATCCATGAACCATTTAGCTGATGCTGATGTTGCATGCATAAAATGGCATTTGGTGCTGGAAGTGCCATAAGAAGGTGCAATCCAGTCAAAAAAAAGGAATTTATAAGACAATGAAAGTGTTTTTTGACCTTGCATGCATATCAGCCTGTTGTTGGAGACCCCCAAAACCAAAATATGACCATTAATAATGCAAAATAGGGGCTCTTTAATATTTGATCAATTTATAAAAAAAACTATAATTATCTGGCCATCTGATATTAGGCATGGTTATATATATTGTGATCATGATTTTCAAAAGTAATACAGAGCTTTGTAAATGTTTATTATTCCCATTTGTTGAGCCTCCCCATACAGTTTGATCCAGAAGCTGCTTCGTGTGATGTCTGACTTGGATACATATTAGTGTTCATAAGTGCAGATCTGCTTTGTTTACAGCAGTAACCCAGGAAACATGATATGCTGTTCATAAGCGCCTCCTGCTGGCAGACAGTTGAATTTGAGAATGAATTTGCCTCTAGTCTGCTCTTTTGTTCAGATGTATTTATGTAGTAGGCATTGAAAGTAGTTTTATTTTCACAAAACTAAAGTCAGTGTAAGACCATTCTTTTTTTGCTTCAAATTTTGAATTTATACAGTCTAACTTAGATTAAAATCTGTACATTCTGCATGTATGCTGCATCTTTGTTCGGATCAAGATAAAAATTCAGTGGTTGCCTCCAATTTTACATTTACTTTAATTTGTGTCTCCTATTTGATTTGGGGTTTGTTTTAAAATTAAAAACTCCCCTCTTACCATTAGTTTTCTACAAGGGAATATTGCGCAAATAGAACTCTACTCAATATTCAGTTTCAACAGGAAGTACGTCAACATACTGAAATAAAAGTCTCAGCAACTTCCGACTCACAAGGACCTTAAAAAGCGACAAGTAGACTTTACTTTAAATAGTGAATTAACCCATTGTAACTTGAAACTATTAAGTTGACTTAACTTCATTCATTCATTTTCCTTCGGCTTAGTCCCTTTATTCATCAGGGGTCACCACAGTGGAATGAACCGCCAACTTATCCAGCATATGTTTTACACAGTGGATGCCCTTCCAGCTGCAACCCAGTACTAGGAAACATAAAACATATGCTGGATAAGTTGGCGGTTCATTCCGCTGTGGCGACCCCTGATGAATGAAGGGACTAAGCAGAAGGAAAATGAATGAATGAATCGAACTGTGAGTTGAGTGAATCATTACATCTCTGTATTATATTGACAGTCAAATCTAGATATGATTTTTATTTTTAAAAAAGCTAAAACAAATATATTGAAAAGAATACATAAAAAATTTGTAGTAAAGAAAAAAAAACTATTTACAGTGTGTTTTCCTCACTTCAGCATCATGCCATGATCATCTTTTTAATATTCAACAGTGCAATCTGACTCAATTAGGGCTTTAATGATATGAGTCACAGTTTTAAAATTAATTAGAAACATTATTCCGGATATCAGAGAAAAAAAGAGCATAGGGCTGATTCGGTTTGTTGCATTCTGGAAGCGTGTTCATCCTCACAGGGAGCCGATTTAATGACAGGCACATACAAAGCAAGCGCAAAAATGAATTAGCTCCCTTCAGGCAAACACGCGCAACACTCAAATTAACACGTATTTATACATACGCAAACAGACGCACGCTCTAGTGCTCAACTAAAACAGCAGCCCTGGCCTTTCTCCAGAGATACGCAGGCGGATAAAAGGTTTCCAGGAGGGACGTCTGACTCATTCGGGGATCCAGAGGGATTATGGGTATCCTCAGTCACCCACCACCAAAAACTAGAACACGTCCAATTAGTGCTCCTCTTCCCCTGCAGAAGTCTGCGGTACAATAGAGCAACTGCTTTTCTGAAACTTTTCAAAGACGTCTCTGCTCAATGGGAGACTTTAAATGAGTCAGAGACCATTCAGATTTTTTGGGGGCTATTATCCGATGAAATGAACAGATCTTGGCGACTAATTTTAGCAATCATGTCTCTTAAAAATGATATGAGCACGTCACAGAGCCTCCAGCTGCTGAAAGATAATAATGGGTGTAATGATGACTGTGTAAATAGTGACTACTTGGTTTTTCTACAGTAATACTGCTTAATGGCTCAGCAAATCAAATAAAATCAAATAAAAGATATCAAAAACAGTCCAGATAATAAAGTTCAGACATTAGAATAAAATATAGTCTGCAAAATAAGATAAAATAACATAAAATAAATAGATAAGTTGAAAATAATCAGATAAGCCCTGAAAGATCACCTCTGTTTAAAAGTGGTAAGCAGAAAGATAATGATGGGTGTAATGATGACAGTATTGCAGGGGCGTTTTCTTTGAGGAGGCCAGGGAGAAAGAGTTGCCAGAGAAATTTGGATCAGAAAACTATTGGCAGAAACAAAATAAAATGGAATACATAAAATGACAAAATAGTGTCTAAACCAGTGTTTCCCAACCCTGTTCCTGGAGGCACACCAACAGTACATATTTTGGATGTCTCCCTAATCTGGCCCATTAATTTGAGGTTTTGGAGTCTCTTCTAATGTTCTGATGAGTTGATTCAGGTGTGTTTGATTAGGAAGAGGTTGAAAATGTGTACTGTTGGTGTGTCTTCGGGATCAGGGTTGGGAAACACTGCTCTAAAGTACTTATTTTTCTACAGTAACACTGTTCAGTGGTGGAGTGTAAATAAAATAAAATAAAATAAAATAAAAATTATTTTAATTAAATTATATAATACAAATTCAATTGAATTAAATGCTAGTCCGTTATACAGATAAATAAATAAATAAATAAAATATATACAATAATGTTCTAGTTTCCTGTAAAAGTTTCCTTGTTTCCTTGTCAATCAACAAAAATTATAATTATAATATAATATAAAATAAAAAATGATCATCAACTATGGTCCACAGAACATGAGGAATGTTAGGAAAAGCATAAGCCATCTGAGTGTTCAAGTACCTCCTTGTCTTTGAGTCGTTCTTTGCTCCTGTGAATCGGGGAGTGAGGCTGATGTCGAGCTGATGTGTTGTTACTCATTAATTCTCCATTCTTCATCTGATCTTCTGAGGTTGTTTTAGGCCTCGACCAACTGTTATCTGCACACAGGATAACATCAAACTCAACTCATTCACTCAACAAACAACTTAAAAATATTTATTGCAGAACTGTTGCACTTCTAGAAAACTAAATAAAGACTCAACTAAACATTTTGCTTGGTATAACTGACAACTTCAGTCTTCAAAGTCAGTAGAACTGCTTTTCCCAAAAGTAGAGTAAACAAGAAAAAACTACAGGAAATTGGTACTAACTATTTTTTGTTGTGCTATCTGAATTTTTTATTTACAGTGTAGAGTTTGCTCAAACTAAATGGGAAAAAACAAAAATGCTCAGCTATCTAGACAACAGAATGACAAATCAAAACAAAACAAAACTAAACTAAATATCTAGGTAGATACCATAGATAATAAAACACAAAACGGACCTCAGCTGGTCAGACAGTGATTTGTCTTTTATAAAGTATAAAATATTCAAAACAAAACAAAATAAAACAAAACATGAAACACGAAACATGAAACAAAACACAAAACACGAAACAAAACAAAACATGAAACACGAAACATGAAACAAAACACAAAACAA
>CAIGQV010001633.1:20044236-20083616 GCA_903798115.1 Danio jaintianensis | reverse complement strand
GAGAAGTTTTGGGATGATAGTGTTGAAAGCCGAGCTGAAGTCAACAGCCAATATTGAGTAGGGGGCGGGGCTTTCTTTTTGTACATCATTCCCTCATGGCAAACTAACGGTAGGAGGGGCGTGGCTAAGAATATTGTGGCTGAACCCGTCAAACTGACGTCGACAGAGAAGAACCACCACTATAAATGCGGAAGAAAATGGTCAGACTTTGATTGAAAATTAACATCAACTTTTTTTCAGTGTATTAACTTGCATGGATTAATTGTTCGCCAAAAGAACAACAACGTGTCCTAACAAAATATGCATTGTAAATTTTGATTTCACACAAACTTTAACAATTTAACTCAGTTTACAACGCTATGTCACAGCAATTAGTAACCTTTTGATTAAGTGGCTAATTCGTATGAATTCGTAGGTATTTTCGCAAATATTCGCAAAGGTATTTTGTAATGGTTTCTCAAGCAAACAAGATTAGAAGTCGTTTAACATTTTTCATCAGTTCAAGTGTGCAGAAGGTACTGTACAACAACACAATCTCAAATCAATTCATAACTTTTTAATTTAATGTCAAAATCATATTATTTTGTACGATCCATTCATACATTTTAGTACAATTAACTAATCCCACAATGTTGGTTGGGTTTAGGGGTGGGTTTTGGGGGCATGCCTTCTTTTATAAAAATTATTTTCATACAAATTAAATCATATTAATATGTACAAATTAGTCAATTTTGTGACAATACTTAAAATAGTTATGTATACTAAAAAAATTTATCAATGTCCAGTGTCTTTTTCTCACTTTTTTCTCTACAAAAGTTATGACTGCTAAAAATGTATTTGTACTTATTTAAAATAGCAGCAATTATCTTTTATTCGCCTTCTCACATGTACTCATCAGTGTGCCTGTCTATTGTTTTTGCAATCTTCAGGAGTTTGTTTCGTGTGGTCACCTTGTGGACAAAATAGGTAGTGCAAAAACAACTAAATGAAGTGTAAATTGAGCTGAATTAGACAAATCTGGCTGCATGTGCACAGTGTGCACATAATGTTCTGATGATGAAATTGTACACTTACTCTAGTGTACACAAAGACCATAGTTTAACTTTGGGCTTAAGGTGGAACATAAAAAGAGATTTAAGAATAAATCCTGTGCAACTAAAAAGAGAGAATATAATGGTGTGGTGTCTATCCTGGAGGTTTTGACAGTATTTTGGATGAACTGACAGAAAGCAGAGATACATCTTTCGGCCCGTGTTATTCATGAAAAAGTAATGCAGAACAAACAGAAAATCAATTTCTTGAACTCCATCAACTTTTTAAACCTCCCCCTCTTTGCTTCCTCCTTCACAAAATCTGTCTTTTTCTTGTTGTGTATTTTCATTTCTCACCATCAAAATGTCCATAGTAAGAAAGGTTACAATTACCTCAGCCACTCTCCATCACTGTCACTTTTAAGCACACTTATTTTTTCCCCTCTCTCTCCATCTCTCAATCATTCACTTGCCTTTTCGCCCTTTTATAGTACATGCAATGTCACATGATCTTATCTAAGACTATATTTAAAATAAATCATTTGAAATAGGTTAACTTTGGGGTCTGCAAGGCTCTGATGCTCACCAAAGCTGCATTATTTAAAGAGAAATAGAGTAAATAGTCATTAATGAATTAAAATTTCTCAAATTAAATAGTGCAAAAACTGAGGTTTTGCTTGTTGGTACCAAATCAACACTCTCCAAAACTGACAGCTTTTCTCTTTCTATTGATGACTGTTCCATTTATCCCTCTAAACAGGTCAAGAGCCTGGGTGTCATCCTTGATAGCATCCTATTTTTTGATTCTCATATCAATAACATTACCCGTTCTGCTTACTTTCACCTACACGCCACTGCTGTTCTTGTTCATAGCCTTGTCACATTTCGTTTAGATTACTGCAACTCCCTTCTCTTTGGTCTCACTCATAAATCCCTCCGTAAGCTTCAGTTGGTCCAGAACTCAGCTGCCCGTATCATCACCAGAACCCCTTCTTCTCATCACATCACCCCTGTCCTGCAGCAGCTTCACTGGTTACCGGTTTACTTTCACATTCATTTTAAAATTTTGCTGTTAACATTCAAAGCCATCCACAATCTCGCCCCTCCATATTTGTCTGCCCTCATTCATATTGCTGCTCCCTCTCGCACTTTGAGATCTTCATCCCTCCACTTGTCTGTTCCCTCTGCTCGTCTTTTTTTTTTGCATTTATTTATGGTTGAGATGCATTATAGGATCTTGATCTCTGCTCTGTCAACTTTTGATGTTGAAAGTTCAACTCTGCAGTTTAACAAAGTGACTTTTATTTCCATTTTAGTAGTCTGAAACAATATATCGTATACGAAATAATACAGAGAGAATTAAAAAATAATTGTAAAAAAAAGAACTGGCAGTTTTTATTACCAGGTTTTTATACCATGATTTACAACACCAACCCAGACAATATATTCCCTCAAACTATTCAAAATTTAAATAAAGGTCAAGGTCAAGATCCCATGATGCAATTCAAAAGAATAAAAAGAATAAAAAAAATAAAAAAAAACAAGAATAATAAAAAAACAAAAAAACAGAAAACTGTTAACTTATGGATATTTGTACAGTGTGAGTTCACATATTCTTGTAAAAAGGGGCATAATAGGTCCCCTTTAAATCAACATATGTCAGAAATATCTGCTCCTGATTTGTCAATGACAGGATTCTACAGTCAAATTCATTCATTCATTTTCCTTCGGCTTAGTCCCTTCATTCATCAGGGGTCGCCACAGCGGAATGAACCGCCAACTTATCCAGCATATGTTTTACACAGCGGATGCCCTTCCAGCTGCAACCCAGTACTGGGAAACATCCATACACACTCATTTACACACATACACTACGGCCAATTTAGTTTATTCAATTCACCTATACCGTATGTCTTTGGACTGTGGGGGAAACCGGAGCACCCGGAGGAAACCCACGTGAACATGGGGAGAACATGCAAACTCCACACAGAAATGCCAACTGGCCCAGCCGGGACTCGAACCAGCGACCTTCTTGCTGTGAGGCGACAGTGCTAACACTGAGCCACCTCTCTACAGTCAGTACATATTTTTTGTACAATTATTCTAAACCCTAAACATATATTAAAAGCTGCTTAAAAAAGCCTTCAAAATGATACAAGTCCTGATCACTTTGCAACAGAAAAAGACACATCAACACATCCCGATAAAGACGGTCATCTCTAACACTAGCTGATGATTCAGTGCGAATGCAATTTCCACTCACACTTGTTGAGGGGAAACAGTGTGACTAATTGCACATCAAGCCGCAGATAAAAATAAACACAGCAGAATAATTAAAATGACAACAATTTCATGCAACTATAATGACAGTCACTTCAGTTCAGAGAGCTTTTAAAACAGCATCTCAAGGTAACTTGTGCACTTCTTTCAATGTTGTAATGAGTTCTGCTAGTCGAACTTTAAAAGAAAGCTATAGTGTGCACTACCATTAAAGGTTTGGGAACAGTAAAATGGCATTTCTATTTTTAATATATATATATATATACATATATATTTATACAATTTAGCACGATTAGCTCATCCCCCCCAATGACGGTTGGGTTTAGGGGTGTGTTTTTTTTTGCCACGCCTTCTTTTAAAAATCATACATTTTTGTATGACTGAACTCATATGAATTCGTACGAATTTGCCACGAAACTAACAAAATAGTAAAATATAAACGTAAAACAAAATACAAAAAAATAAACGTAAAATAGTTACATTTCCTCGTGAGATCAGGGTACAAAATTGCTGTGAGAGATGGGCTGGGACTATCTGTATGAACGACCAATAGCAGACAAGTGATCGTTCAGGAAAAATCTTTAAAACAAAAAAAAACATACATTTTTGAAGGTTAATGAGTTTAGAGACTCCAAGCTAAAGGGACAATTAATATATATATAAAACAATACTCCCCATTTACTCAAGTTGTTACAAATATGTATGAATTTCTTACATCTGATGAACACAAAAGAAGATATTTTGGAGAATGTTTGGTTAACCAGACAATTTACGGTAACTGGCCTCCATAGCAAAAACAATGAAAGTCAATATATCAGGTTAGGGTTATTGTCTGGTTCCCAATGTTTTTCAAAATATCTAAAAGAAAGAAAGAAAGAAAGAAAGAAAGAAAGAAAGAAAGAAACAACTAATGTGAATAAGAAGACAAATAAACAGATCTCTGCTATCTCTGGTCAGCAGAAGAGAAAAGGTCACTCTATATCTGGATGCTTTTCAACAGCGAAGGCTCCAGCCATCTCTGACTGACAGCCTGAAGATTACCCTCTTTCAGCTCCATATCAGCAGGTGTAAATGGGCCGGAATGAGTTTAAGTAAGTGTACGGAAGAGGGTGCATGGCTCCAGGACCAGGAAAGATGGGGCTTGACTGGAGACAAATGAGAGGACGATTGAATCCATGAGAACATCACTAGGCTATTGAACTCACTGTAGTGTCCTGACACACCAGGTTGGCGCCAAAGGACTAGTGGCGATAATAAAAGAAGTCTGTGGCACTGTCCAGTGTTGGCTATATTGCTGCGTTTAAAAAAGCTACAGGCCTACTACTAGCAGGTGTGTGTAAGAAGAAATAACATTCCTTCAGCTTATTCCCTTATTTTTTTATTAGTGTTGCTGCAGCAGAATAAACCGACAATAACTCGTTTTATTCATTCATCAATTCTCCTTTGGATTAGTCCCTTATTCATCACAGGTCGCCACAGCAGAATGAACCGCCAACTATTCTGGCATATGTTTTACGCAGCGGATGCCCTTCCAGCTGCAACCCAGTATGGGGAAACACCCATACACACTCACATTCACACACATACTCATACACTACGGCCAATTTTTGTTTACCCAATTCACCTATAGCGCATGTCTTTGGACTGTGGGAGGAAACCAGCGCACCTACGTGAATACAGGGAGAACATGCAAACTCCACACAGAAATGCCAACTGGCCCAGCTGGGACTAAAACCAGCGACCTTCTTGCTGTGAGGCCACATTGCTAACCACTGAGCCCCCGTGCCGCCAACTCGTTTTAGATTAAATAATGTACATTTGTGCATTGTACATTTTTTTCTTCAAAAATAATGAATATTGATAACTATCTCAATAAATGACAAATGTAATGCTGGACAAAATGTCTTTTTGTTGCACTGACTTTTCTGGCAATAGTCAAAAATACATTGTAGGAGGCAAATTTATTGATTTTTCAAACATTTTGCAGCCATTCGCACCTTATCGTATCGTCAATCGAGACTTCTGGTCTCATTTATTTCCATTGATTATTAGCCATAAAAAACTTTTTGTTAAGCTGCTTTATGTTGCAAATTGGTATTTTCTTATTATATATAAGAACGGTGGCTCAGTGGTTAGCACTGTCGCCTCACAGCAAGAAGGTCGCTGGTTTAAGCCTAGGCTGGGTCAGTTGGCATTTCTGTGTGGAGTTTGCATGTTCTCCCTGTGTTGGCGTGGGTTTCCTACGGCTGCTCTGGTTTCCCCCAGAGTCCAAAGACATGCGCTATAGGTGAATTGAATAAGCTAAATTGGCCATAGTGTATGTGTGTGAATGCAAGAGTGTATGGGTGTTTCTCAGTGCTGGGTTGCGGCTGGAAGGGCATCCGATGCGTAAAACATTTGCTGTATAAGTTGGCGGTTCATTCCGCTGTGGCGACTACTGATTAATAAAGGGACTAAGCCGAAGGAAAATGAATGAATGAATATATTTTATGCATAGTCGTGAACAAACTTTGTAGAGCAAGTAGTTTGACCGTTTATTACCGTTTGTTATTCCTAGTCATTCTCCCCATAGAAAAATGAATCGGAAATCCTAAAACAATCCCAATAAAGAGTGAACGTCTGCAATGCAGAATAAGGTCAATATAGAAATCAAATACAAATCAGCTATCATACGCAGCAGAACGATTAAAATGGCAATCATTTAGATCTGCACACAAACTTTGACTTCACTTTAAATATCAAAATGGTGCAATTATTTACTCAACTTACATTCTGATGAATAGAATGAAAGAAGAGCAAATAATGATAGAGTTTTGATACATTATATGTGAACTGTCCCTTCAAATACGCTTGCCAACATTACACCGAGTGTAATATTCTGCCTAACACATTGGCAAGATATTCAGAGAGATTGCTAATAATAATTTCCACCTCACTGCGTAGATGCGCACACATTTTGAAAGCACATTTTATGAGTCTCAGCTGGTTTCCAATGTTTCCTTTGGACTGTCAGTGAAAGTGACAGTGTCGTCTAATTCAAGGACAAAAATATGGCCTGAGAGCAAGAAAAAGCAGATGGTTGTCTGAATATGACACACTAGGGTCACACAAACTGACAGCTGAAAACACAGCAAAAAGCAAGTTACTTATGATTCTTTGACATTCACCATATTTAATGTTGTGTAAATGCAAGGGAACTCATTGCAGAAATACAGCTCTGGAAAAAGATGAAGAAACCAAAGAAGAGAGTTATTTTCAGTTCTCTGGATTAACCATTGATAGGTAAGTGTTTTTAGTAAAAGGTTATTTCATGATGTATAAACTAGTGCTAAAATGTACTTAATTTATTTAAAATGTTAGTGCTTTCCAAAAATCAAATTAATTTAATTATTTATTACTTTTTTTTTTGCGACTCCTAGGGTGATTACGTTATATTAAAGACACAGCAATAGCGCCAGATGCAGCAGATTGATTTTATGGCACCAGGTTAAACTTTCTGACACCTTTACGGCACTCACGTACATAAAAAATAAATACAGGCCACAGCTGAACATGGAGGATGGTCTCCGAGTGACGTTCTCCAAAACTAAATGATGAATAGACTTGGGAATATTGTTTGCACCGTTGTGTGCAAGGTTTATATATTTCTAACCACTTCAGAAGACATTGGGGGTCACGAGTCACTGGCATCGTTATTTTGGGGGTCGTGGATTGAAAAGTTTGGAAACCCCTGTTGTAGAGTATAAATGTTTTTAGATTTACCTATTTTCTGCAAATAAATATTATAAATGATACTTTTCTTGTTTTGATTTTTAAAGACAAATTATTAGTAGTTTATAAAATAAAATACAAATGAACATTTTACTTAAAGGGATAGCTCACCCAAAACTGAATATGCGGTCATCATTTACTCACCCTTTTCTTGCCACAAATTTGTATTCGTTTCTTTCTTCTGTTGAACACAGAAGTTCAACAACTAAATAACAGAAGTTATTTAGAAAAATTCTGGAAACCTGTATTGACTTCCATAGTGTTTGCATTTCCTACTAGTAACGTCAATGGTTACTGGTTTCCAACATTCTTCAAAATATCTTGTTTTGTGTTCGACAGAAAAAACAACTTAGGGAGTACATTTTCATAAATTTGGGTGAAATATCCCTTTAAAATGTACCAATTAACGGCAAATCCAGAGAACCAATGAAGTGGTCTCTTAATTTGTAGCTAATTTATAGCTAAAGGGTATAAAAGTGTGCGATATTATTCAGACAAAATTTATATTTATTAAAAATTTAAATTTATATATTATTTATATATTATTTATATATTAAATTACAGTTTATTTAAACTATTTAAAAAATTCAGATCTAAGCTGCTACTGTTTGTTGACAACAGAGAGGGAGGATGTGTGTTGTAGTGTTCATCTAAATGGTATTTGTGCTTATCCTGGATAACTTACAATTATATAAGAAAACAGTACAAAAAACAACAACTAATGCATGAGTTTGCACTACTGCATATGTCATTATGCAATTATTTAATGCAATAATGCTCTAAATAATGTTGAATTTCTTGTACAGACCAATCATTCTGCTTTGTGTATCATCAGAAGCCACAGCTATTATGGGGATAGTTCACACAAATATGAAAAATTCTTCATCATTCACTCACACTCAAGTGGTTCTAAACTTTTATGAATTTCTTTTTTTTTCTGTTGAACACAAAGGAAGATATACTGAAGAATGTTGGAAAAAAGTAGCCACTGACATCCATAATAGGAACAAAACGTACCATCATCAATGGCTGTTTTTTTCCAGCATTCTTCAGTATATCTACCTTTGTGTTCAACAGAAGAAAGAAACTCAAACAGGTTTTGAACAAGTGAAGGATGAGAAAATTATGACAGAATTCTCATTTTTGAGGTGAACTATCTCTGTATATGTTTATTTACACTCTCAAAGTGCCGGCAGCCACTGACTTACATCTACTGCACAGTTTTAGCTAAAAATGCTAATGTTAGCATTCATTGCTAATTAATCAAGAAATTGTTGTTCAATGCGAAGATATAAATGACAAAAAGTGTAGTTCTGAGTCCAAAACTGACCACCGCTCACATCCTGAGTCTATTGTGAGGAATCACTGCAACAATGTCAAAACAACGTGATGAGTGCAGCTTCCTGCTGATCGGCCAGTTTCTGATGCTGACGCAGCACTCAAAGAGCAGCTGAGGGCGAGACGCTGCTGACTGCAGACTGAACCTCTGTCAGCCTTCAAATCTTACAGCAAGACTGTGCGCTCACTTTAATAACTACTGCATGTGACAACTCTAAACTCTTCAGCAGGAGTGACAGACAGCATTTTATATGAAACCCTTTGATGCTCAACATCTAGTAGTGTGGTCAGATGTTTAAAAGTCAATTTAAATGTGTATATATGTGTACATGGTAACACTTTACTTGAAAAGGTGTTCATAAGACTGTCAAGATACTTTTATTACCATGACATGACACATCTCATGAATTTGATCAAGATTTTATGCATGCTTATGCCAACTCATTAAGTGTTATTCGCTCAGTTATGTTTTAAAACGCAAAGGTGACATTGTTTGATATGTCTTTGTTATGACAATCTTACATTACCAAGACAAAATCATAAATCTGTCATAAACATGATTGTCATGAGGCCATTATAATTGTCAAGAATGTTTTTTCTGATCACTTTAATCAATGGAACAAAATTAATTTGTCATTAAAATTCTCAGCAAAAGTTTCAATACTCTGTCAAACTATTTTATAACAGCATCATTAATATTTAATGACAAATTAAATTGTGCCACTGTAGTTGAGGTCAAGAAAAATAATAATGACGCTGTTATAAAATTCATGACATATTTATAATGGCCTCATGACAATCATGTTTATGACAGATTTATGACAAGTTATGTTGCCTTAATAATGTTAGGTTGACAAAGATAATGACAGGTTTTGTTGTCTTGGTAATGACAAGTTGTCACAACAAAGACAAAAAGCAGGTTGTGATGTATTAGGTTATGTCATCATAATAAAGACGTCTCACATAACGACACCTTTGTATTTAAAATTTCATAACGGAGCAAATGACACTTAATGGCAGTTGTCAAAAGCATGCATACAATCTCTTTCATATTAATGACATGTCATGTCATGATTATAACGTTTTCACTCCCCATGTAAGTAAAGTGGAACTATATTGGATTAAATATATTATAATATCTTTATACAGGATTTTATGGCATTTCTTTTAGAAAATCTGTATTTTACATTTTGGTTACATGCACAACTATGATCGCAATCGGACATTGCGATATTTTGTTTTTATGCTATATATATTGCAATATGAATATAATTTCACCAGATGAATTGAGATAAGATTTCATTCATTTAGATAGATTGGGATGATCAAGTCTTTTTCTATGCAGTGCATTTGCATAAATTCTAATAAATTACAAGCATATATAAATACAACAGAGCAAAAATAAGAGTTAAATAAACAGTGCTTTATGGTTTTCTGGAGATTCTAACATTTCTAACAGTGTTCAGGTACAGAAACTGAACAATCAGACATAAAATAACATGATCATCATTACATAATTAATAAAAAGTAATATTAGTAATATCTTTTAATCTTAAAAACTTTTAATCTTAAATTTATAATCTAATCCTGCGATGTAACTATTCAGGATACACACAGTGCGATATCGATGCAAAAATTATATATTTTGCAGCCCTAATTGCAATAAAAAAAACAACTAATATGCAAACAAATGAAAGCATATTTAGACATAAATTATACATCAGACGTTAAGACATTTTTCACATACAATAATAATTCATTCATTCACTTTCATTCGGCTTAGTCCCTTATTGCCCTTCCAGCCACAACCCAGTACTGGGAAACTACAATAATAATAATATTTTATATAATAAAAATGAATATAACATAAAACAAATAATATATTATATGAGCAATATCACACTCGTAGCAGTGCGATGTGGCTGTATATCATCACTGGTGGGAAACAGGCACACCTCACCCCAGTGCCAATGAGTGAGAGTAGTAGCACTGCTACGAGTGAGATAATGCGTTTATACAACAGTTTGACGGCATAATCGTGTGTATAAAAAAGAAAAACAAACACAGAGAGTCTAAAAACCCTTTTGTAAGAGGAACTACTTTCTTCCACCATTCCTTCACATCTGCAGCTGACGTCAGACAGCCGAAACCGTTGCTAATTCACCAACGTCACTTTAGAGCTATTTGAATGATTCTCTAGCATAATGTCTAAAGTGATGACAAAACAGGTGATTTTGCTCACATTTTAAGATTATAAGGCTGAACGGCATGAAATTCCATCAGTCTACAGAGATATCTCCCAGTATTTCTCTGTTGCAATCGGGAGATCACAATATTACTATGGTATAAATACAGCAATACAACATACAAAAGAGAGATATCGACTTAGAAAGTCATTTACCTGTTTAATAATGATTTGATTAGCTGTAGCTTGAAATTATGCAGTTTTTCTCTTAGGGCTTATTATGCGCTCTCTGTCGCCATCTTGTGGATAAACATCATCAACCATTTTTTCTCAAAGACAGGCTAATGGCCGTCGACGCGCTGTCTCTCAGAAATTATAAATATTTTAAAATAGGCACTATCCTTATAAATACACTGCATAGTTGCAATCTAAACAACTACATTATTGACTAAAAAACCTCAAAAGTACATTATGTTGTCCAACAGCAGCAATATTTGTCAAACTGTAGTGTCCTCTGCTTGTCGCTGTATGTGGGCGGAGTAACACACAAGGGTGAAGGGTGAAGAGGCTGGACGAGTGCTGTTATTTGCAGAATATTGCACGGCTATCAGCCAATCAGATTCAAGAACCAGACAGAACTGTTGTATAAAAATATATACCTTCTGATATATATAATAAATTTATTTTAACATGCATAATGCATAGTAACCTATTTATTCCAATACTAAATATATTTTCTAAAACAAATGCTTAAACACATTGCTAAAAATAAAATCGTAAATTTGCATCAAAGGGTTAAAATCAAACAGAAGGTCAGTTGTTTTGTTTAATAGCAGTGGTTGATCAGTCTCGATCTGTACCTCTTTGACCTGGTGCAGTCCTGCAGGGTGTCGACTGCAGGCCCGCTGGCCGCCGGTGGGGGACCTGTGGTGGGTGATGCTGATGACGGAGGCAGGTGTTCCATGCTGAGGGCTCTGTCTCTGAGCGGAGATGAAGGAGTTCTGCGGGACAGGGTGCGGGTGCAGGGAGAAGCTGCGGGTCCGGCCGGTGGATGAAGAGGAGGAGGAGGAAGAGGAGGAGCAGCCCTGAAACAGACAGCAGCAATGGCAGAAGCAGGAGTGAAGGGGAGAGCAGGCCACGGGAAGCGGCCTGGGATGATCTGCCATCACGCAAAAGAGCATCATCGGCCTGACAAGAGCAGGACAGGAGCCACGTAAACACAGGGAGGGGGAGAGAGAGCGGGGAAAGGCAGTGCATGGTGGGATATGAGATGGCAGATGCAATATGAGCCGAGGCAGAGAGAGGAGGAAGAGCTTCCTGTGGAGGACTGTTCTCCACTACACAAACATAAAAGTCTGAAATGCTTTAATCTCGGAACAACCTGAGAACTGCAATCTCATTCTATCACTGCTGATCATGGAGGAATTATGGATCTGATTTGCAAAAGTATTTAGTGTGCGCTGCTGACTGATGATGAGGAAAAAAGTGAACAGAAGCAAGTGTTTAAAGCATGCATGCACAAATGTCACAAAATTGCAGGTCTAAGTTTTATGCTCTTTTTATGCTAAGCTTTCTTGCATAACACAGTGGAGAAAGTTGCTTTTTTCTTTCTTTCTTTTTTCTTTCTTTCTTTTTCTTTGTCTTTCTTTCTCTATCTATCTTTCTTTCTTTCTTACTTACAGCACTGCCACACTTAAAAAACGGTGCTGCTTTCTTTGATATTTAATGGTTATTAAACAGGGCGAGGCTTATAGAAGCATATCCTCCCCTTTCGACAAACTGCAAATGCAGTGTTTAATTTTGTTTAATTTTGTAAAGATTACGCAGATCTGACTTCTGAAAAAAACTTCAGTTTTGAATTTTTGAGGGACTTTAAAACTTATATTCAAGAAGGGGTGCATTTAATTTCACAGTGTCAGTAAAACTATAGTCTGTATTCTTAAAAAAAAGTGTGTTGTGTGATTTTCACACACACAAAAATGTTTCTTGAGCATTAAATCAGCATATAATGATTTCTGAAAGATCACATGGCACTGAAGACTGGAGAAATGCTGCTGAAAATTCTGCTTTGCCTTTCTGAATTAAAACAAAAAACATTTTAAATTGCAATAATATTTAAGGATTTTTTTTCTGTATTTATGTCCTTTTTGATGAGAAAAGAGATATCTCTCAAAAATATAAAACTAACTTTTAAACAGAAGTGAAAGTTTAGGCGATTTTGACCTAAACAAGCATCGAAGTAGAGCTGCACAATATATCATTTCAGCATCGATACATCTGCAATATTCACATCACAGTATCTGCAATGTGGAGTCAGGTTTATAGTTGACCAGGAGCCACAGTTAAGCAATCATTGCAAAGTTTAACCATAAAGTTGCTAAGAAGTTTATCATTTGCATGTGTTTTTAAGGCCTGTGACTGTGTGAGCGTTTCAAGCCAGTTTAAATCATTTAGGGACAAGAAATGTAAAATATTTATAACTTGCATATATATAAGATGAAGACTATATATTTTTTTACATTTGATTATTTTTGCCTGAATATTGCTAGACTCCCAGCAGAAAACCATAAAACACTGAATATTTCATTTAATAACTGATTATTTCATCTTTGCTCCACTGTATTAATCAATACTTGTAATTGGTTTATTATAGTTTATGCAGATTCACTTCCTCATCCCAATCAATCTAAAAGTATGAATTATTTCCAAATAGAGCCATTCATTTAATCTATTGAAAGCATACAAACTAATCGCAATATGTATTGCAAAAAAATATATATATCGCAACGTTCGTTTTTTTCCAATATCGTACAGACCTACATCGAAGTAAAAAAATCGGTTCCAAAAGAGTGTTTACAGAGTGATCCCATAGAACCATTCTGGGTTCCACATTGGAGTTTGCATGTGGGGAGTTTGCATGTTCTCCCTGTGTTCGCGTGGGTTTCCTCTAGGTGCTCTGGTTTCCCCCACAGTCCAAAGACATGCGCTATAAGTGAATTGAATAAACTAAATTGGCCGTAGTGTATGAGTTTGTGTGAATGTGAGAGTGTATGGGTGTTTCCCAGTACTGGGTTGTGGCTGGAAGGGCATCTGCTGCGTAAAACATATGCCGGAATAGTTGGCGGTTCATTCCGCTGTGGCGACCCCTGATAAATAAAGGAACTAAGTCGAAGAAAATGAATGAAAAGATTAAGATTAATAATTAAAAGAACCCATTTTTATTTAAAAGTCTGTAAAAGCTCCTACAAAGAACCTCTGATGCCAATAAAGGGCCTTAATTTAAGATTGTAAGAGCAACAACAGCTTCTGCTTATCGGTCTCAGAACAACTATATGTTCTGTATCAAAAATTATCCATATCAAACATCAAACAAACAGAGGATGTGGTTAGGTAAAAAGAAAAAAAAAATCAAATAAAAAAAGAAGAAAGAAAAGGTAATAGCACCTGTGTGTTTGTGAGAAACTACAGAGAACATTGCTCCCCTGGGTTTTTCCAAATGGACTCTCAGGCTCAGAGGAAGATGGCATTTTTTTGAAGCTTCCCCAAATGAGACCACACTATATGAGCCTTTCTGTACATGTGGAAATTAGCATTTTATTCAGGTCTGATGGAGCTCCACCAGCCTCATGCTATTGCTTTCTCCCAGTCTAAAGGCAGTCAATTGTTCAGTCCTCAGAGATTTCAGCCCAGAATACCAGATTACATAAATCTTACATTATAAAGACCCTTAGACCCCCGTAGCTGTTTACAGGGATGTAAAACAGCACAAAAGAGGAAATGTAACTTTAAATATAGAGAAAAGTGTATTCATACAGTATTTAATACATACTAAGACATGCATTTAATTGATCAAAAACACAATAACAATATTAACACTGTGCAATATTATTATAATTAAATTTAAAATTATGACAGAATAAATTAAGCGCAGTTCAAAAAATGAAACATACTCATTCTGATCTGCAAATATTAATATTATATTAAAGAATAAGTGTTCATATAAGGTGGCACGGTGGCTCAGTGGTTAGCATTGTCGCCTCACAGCAAGAAGGTCGACTGGGTCAGTTGGCATTTCTGTGTGGAGTTTGCGTGTTCTCCCCGTGGTCGTGTGGGTTTCCTCCGGGTGCTCCAGTTTCCCCCACAGTCCAAAGACATGCGCTATAAGTGAATTGGATTAACTAAATTGCCGGTAGAGTATGAGTGTGTGTGTGTGTGCGTGTGTGAATGCGAGAATGTATGGGTGTTTCCCAGTACTGGGTTGCAGCTGGAAGAGCATCTGCTGTGTAAAACATGTGCTGGAATAGTTCATTCCGCTGTGGCGACCTCTGAAATAGAAACTAAGCCGAAGAAAAATGAATGTTCATAATAAATTATATTATAAATAATAAAAAAACTGCTTGCTGACAATTATGTAAAATTATAGGATAATGACAGATGTATAAAGAATTAAAATGTCAATTTATAAGTGTTTTGTGAACCCTAAATAGAGACTTTTAATGTCATCAAATAATTCTTGTTCTAACTATGCCAGAGAAGAGATTTTGGTTTCTTTTAGTCTCTGACCCATAAACATTTAGTAAAAGGACAATAATTACATAATACACCTTTAAGAAAAAAACATAACAATACCCCGAAAACACTCAATGCAGTGAACAGTAAACTAAACACAGCAATTTGAGTTCTGTTAAAACTAAAAAATAAGCCCACAAAGCAAAGAGTACACAAAAGTCGCATCTGTTGCAAGCATTATGGATTTAGCCATTACATGAATAAATATAACACTCTGCTAGTGTAATTTATTTAGCCCTAGGCCGATGATAATGGCCAGGCCCAGATTTGTGTGCTTTCAAATGACTTTGCTTATAATGTGATTAATCAAAGAGACTGCAAGGATTTTTTCCTTCTCTTAGAATGCATTAGCAGTTTACACTGGTTGTGTTATTAGACTGCAATTTGTCGGTCATATATTGAAAACAAATGCTAATAGAAGTCAAACAATGTATTTGCCTCAAGGTTAAATTCCATTTCATTCCATTCCATTTAATCCACACTCTAAATAGTGGATAATGCCAGTTTCACCCATATGTAAACACTCATTTCCAGATCTGACTGCAGTTATCATTATTCTGCCACTCAAGTGAGCTGAAAATTACAATAAATAATTGCACAAAACACCATCTGTCTAAAACACTGCATATTTATGGATTTAAACATCCATCTGAATCTCTTTCAAGCTGTATTTTGCATCTCGAGGCATGATTTAATGGCATGTCTCAATGAAGAGGCTTAAAGTTTAACTCAGTAAAGGTTAAACATACAAATCACTGTGTGATCAAAGTCAAACAATAGTGGGAAACAGAGCGTAATGTCACATGGTATGTGAACTGACATAATAAAAATAAAACTGTATGTCCTGTCAGTATGAAACTACTGTTTATATTTTAGTCAAAGATAATGTGCCATGTGGATAAAGGCGAAATGAGAGCATAAATAGCACATGATTATGTCTAGTGAACTGCAATATGTATAGATCATATGCCTCCATTCAGCTACTTGTTTTATTGTAAACTGAATTATAATTTTTTTTCTCTGAATAACAACTGCTGTACATTTCTACTGTAATTTAGAGAAGATCCTCACTAAAATGTCCTCTAATAAACCAGTAATTCTGACACTGAAAAATATTGCCAAGCATATTAAAAACAAGACTACTTTGATGACATGATGACATTAATAGAAGTTTCTAATCATTTAAAATCTAATAAAATTGTGTATGGTCACTTATTCTTTTAAATATTGTTTGCATAACGATGGAAATGTATTCATTTATTATGGAAGTTATTTACATTTAACATGCTGTAAATGGGGGAGACACGGTGGCTCAGTGGTTAGCACTGTCGCCTCACAGCAAGAAGGTCACTGGTTCGAGTCTCGGCTGGGCCAGTTGGCATTTCTGTGTGGAGTTTGCATGTTCTCCCCGTGTTCGCGTGGGTTTCCTCTGGGTGCTCCGGTTTTCCCCACAGTCCAAAGACATGCTGTATAGGTGAATTGAATAAACTAAATTGGCCGTAGTGTATGAGTGTGTATGGATGTTTCCAAGTACTGGGTTGCAGCTGGAAGGGCATCCGCTGTGTAAAACATATGCTGGATAAGTTGGCTGTTCATTCCACTGTGGTGACCCCTGATGAATAAAGGGACTAAGCCAAAGGAAAATGATGAATGAATGCTGTAAATGTACGTCAAATCAATTAAAAGGATTGTTCATCCAAAAAATATTTATTTACTCACTCTCTAGTAGTATAGAAAAACAAAAGATGATGAAAAAAAGCTTTGACCATTGATTTCCATATTAGAAGAAACAAATACTATGAAAAACAATCTTAAACTGAAAAAAAAATTATGACAATGTTTATTTTTTTGGTGAACATCCCTTTAATTTGACACGAACATGTCAAAAACATTAACTTAAATGGTTCTTGAAAAACCTGAAATTCATGATATATATATGCACGTGTGTGTGTGTGCGTGTGTGTGTGTGTTTGTGTGTGTGTGTGTGCATGTGCATGTGCTTGTGTGTGCGTGTGTGTGTGTTAAACATTTACTATATTTTAATTTGTTTGTTCCAAGCTATTTCAACTTTTTCTTTACCAGCAAAACAACAACAACAACACTGTGATGTTGTAATGTCAACAGCATTTTCTGTCAGTAATATAATCTGCCAGGCTAAAAAAAAAATCTGTTAATTTGCTATAACAAGTCAGAAGTCAAATAAGCCAATTACTGGTATACCGTGGGACAGTTCACCCCAAAATGAAAATTTCCTCATCATTTACTCACATTACAGTGTGAGACTAAACTTTTATCAATTTCTTTCTTCTATTTAATACAAAACAAAAACAGCAGCCATTGACATCCATAGTAGTAGCATAAAACACTATGGAAGTCAATGGCTGCTTTCCCCCCAGCATTCTTTAGCACATCTTCCTTTGTGTTCAACAGAAGAAAGAAACTCAAACAGATTTAAAACAAGTGGAGGATGAGTAAACGATGGGAGAATTTTTATTTTTGGGCTGAACTATGCCATTAATGTCACCGATCACAAACAGCCTCATATTCACAGTGATGAAAGCAAACAGCCTCACAAATCACACGACTACAGCATCATTTCTCATCATCAAGCAGAGCCTGAAGAGGTCAGAGGAAATGCAGACAGTGTGAGAGACAAAGACCGGAAGATGACAAGAAGAAGCACTTTCCAGAAAGGACAGTAAGTACATCATCGATGACAGGATGAACAAAATCAAAGGAGCAGAGCCTCCAGACAGACATTCCACTAGCAAGAGTTATAGAGAGCGAGTGAGACGTGAAGGACGGAAATGAGAGCACATTGTGTGGAGTCAAAAGTAAGTGGGTTACCTTGGCATTGCCGTCTGAGTGGCGACGGGCACAGAGCTGAAGCTGGGTCATCCACATCTGCTGCTCGCGCACATCGCTGGCTGGAGGAAGATATGAACACAGTCATTCATGCTGTCTCTATAGATACAGTTGAAGTCAAAATTATTAGTCCACCTCTGAATTTTTTTTTTCTTTTTCAAATATTTCCCAAATTATGTTTAACAGGGCAAGGACTTTTTCACAGTATTTCCTATAATATTTTTTCTTTTGAAGAAAGTCTTATTTGTTTTATTTCGGCTAGAATAAAAGCAGTTTTAATTTGTTTTTAAACCATTTTAAGGTCAATATTATTAGCCCCCTTAAGCAATATTTTTTTTTTCGATTGTCTACAGAATAAACCATCATTATACAATGACTTGCCTAATTACCAACTTGCCTAATTAACCTAGTTATGCCTTTAAATTGCACTTTCAGCCGAATACTAGTGTCTAGAAAAATATCTAGTAAAATATTATGTAAAGTCATCCTGGCAAAGATAAAAGAAATCAATTATTAGAAATTAGTTATTAAAACTATTATGTTTGGAAATGTGTTGAAAAAAAGTCTTTCCGTTAAACAGAAATTAGGGGAAAAATATACAGGGGGCTAATAATTCAGGACGGACTTCAACTGTAGCTACTTTACAGTGTTAGTTCACCCAAAAATAAAAATGATGTTATTAATTACTCACCCTCATGTCATTTCAAACCTCTGAGACCTTCGTACGTCTTCAAAACACAAATTAAGATATTTTAGATGAAATCTGAGAGATCCCTCATCCTCCAGAGAGCAAGGTTCCTGGCTCGTTTAAAGTCCAGAAAAAACACATCCTCAAAAAAGACCACATGTCTGTAGTGGTTCAATCGGAATATTATCAAGCTACAAGAATACATTTGTGTGAATATTAAACAAAAATAATGACTTTATTCAACAGTTCCTTCTGCCATGGCACAGGGTTATACTTGAATATGTACCGTTGGACTATTTAGCTTGTGTTTCACACAGCAAAGACGTTGTATTTCATGAGAGGTTGGATCCATTTTTGTTATACATGGGTTTAAACATAACCTCTATACTTATCAGAGGGTTGGTTAAATGAGGTCTTGTGAAGGTTTGCAAAGTATGAATATGTAATTTCTTAGTTAAGTATTTTAATTTTTCTTCACTGTTAACGATTTTTGTAAATTACACAGTATTTAACTGTAATATGTGTATCTGTAAATTTTACTGTAGGACAGTTATGCAGTATGTTACTGTATTTTAAAGTTGCATTGTGAAAATTACTGTATATTTTACAGTAAAGATACAATACTGTAAATAAATACATATACAATGTAATATGCAGGATAAATGGTGCTGTAAATTTAAATACAGTATTTTTGCTGTAATTGATTTACAGTAAGTTACTGGCGAACTGCTGCCAGTAAGTTACTGTAGATTCTACAGGAACTTGTTAACAGTGTTTTCTTTTTTTTCTTCCTCCTTGTCTTGATCACCTGTTTGTTGTTGTTGTCTGTAATGCTTTCTTCTACTCAGTGTCAGTATACTGTGCATGTTCATGAGCACACTGAAGGCATATTGGTCTATTTTGAGGATGTTTTTAGTACCTTTCTAGACTTTGAATGAGTCTAGAACCTTACTGTCTATAGAGGATGAGGAAGCTCTCAGATTCCATGTAAATTTGTGTTCGGAAAACACACACAAAACATTCTTATGGTGTTGATTCTTGAAAACTGTTATTCAACACAGACCCACACATCTAATGAACTGGATTGTTTTTAAATATCGTAAATGTGTTAGTCAAAAATTCAGCTTAACAAACACAAGATCCATGTTTTGTAGTCTGAAAACAGTCAATTAGTGAACAGCTAATTAAAAAAAAAAAAAAAGATCTACATGTTGGCAACTAGTTTGCAAGTATAAACACAAAAAACACTAGAGACTGTTCTGTATGATGAAGTCTAACGTCTCCAACAATCTCTGTAGTCACATTTAATACCAACTTTTTAGGAAGAAAAATGTTAACTTGTTTCTAGGTTTTAGGAACAGTTTGTGCAGCATATGGATCTCTTCTATTTTGCTTTTTATAATGCTTTTTGTCTTTTGTCCTATTATTAACATAATCTGTTATTTGTGACATCTGAATATTCTTTAACATCCTCCTTTTGTGTTACATGGAAAAAAAACAGCATGTGTGTTTGGAAAGACACATGAGGTTGAGTAAATAATTAATTTATTCCTAGCTGAATGGGGTACTAACTAATTAACTGATATATATCACCATAGTTGCCCAGTTGTTTAATCATAATATAAAACAATTGTTTTGTATAATGCTAAAAATTCAAATCAGCCAATATTTCATTAAACATACAGGGATTTCCAGGACAATAACCTGAAAATTGAATAAAACCAGGTTCACAACTCTTGTTGGCATATTAAAGTTTATGTATTTTTATCACTCCATAAATCCATGTTTTCGATATTACAACATTTTCATGTTTTTGAATATTATCTTTCAACTAAAAGCAGAAGTTCTTGCATATCTATTTTATATGGCCATGGAAATGTATTTTCTCAATAAACCATTCAGTATGGCATGGTTACTCAGGTAGAACAAATGCAAGCATTTTCACCGACACAAGACCGAACAACTCAATTTGTGGCTTGTCTGTAACCCCCGGGTAAGATTGGGAAAGTGTGAAATGAGAAAAGCAGCACCTGAAGATTATCATTTCAGATCGCTGGAACACTGGGAGCAGATGAGACTACCGCCTGGAGCGAGGCTGTCAAAACTGTTGGGAATAATGCTGGAGGTGACTGCTTTTTCCTGCGAAATTCATCCTCTCAAAACCCCGTCCAAAATTGCCTTCGTTACAAATGGCCGATTTGGCTGGTGGCATTTTTGCTTGTAAACTCCTGACACAGTCTAAATGAGCTCTCAAAGTCGCCTCAGACTGAAAGAGAAATCTGATGTAAAACCGTCATAAAAGATTGCGGCGTACAGTGAATGCCAGCCATGAAAAGACTCTTGGCGTACTTAAAAATGACAGGGAGAAAGAGAGAGGGGGAAATACATAGATCTAATCTCATGTGGAAGTAACTGATGAAGAGATAGGGTGAATGTGGACTAAATCACAGATAAAGGGGCGACGCCAGAATGGGAAAACATATCACAGAGATACTTTCTGAAGAGACGCAATGTAAAACAGAGTGAGGAGACTCAAGTCAAAGGAGAATGGATCAAATCGGACACAAATAGCTATGTTCAAGGGGTCCTATTATGATTTCCAATGTTCCTTTGTTACATAATGTTACTGTTTTAAGGTTGAATGAAATCTGCAACGTTAAAAAGTACAAAGTCATTCCAAAGGGAGTTATTGTAGTACTGATTGTTTTCTTACAGAGATGTACATTTCAAGAGTTCACACTTTAATATTGCTTAACGCTATTTGCAGGTTTGGCATGCTGTCCCGGGAGAGAACCCTGAGCTCGGAGATAATTGGGACCAGGGCTCCTGCCAGGTCTTTTAGCATGTAAAGGGGTCCGAGATCAGATAGGTCTCTAGAGCTCCCCCTAGTAAAGAAGGAAAAGGAGGAGCTGGGGTGGAAAGAGGGATTCTTCCAAAATGAAGACATGGCAGTAGTGTGAAATCTCTCTATTTATAATGGGCTTGGATCAATCTGATTGGATTATTACTGATTACGGATGACAGACCAGCTGCGATCAATCATATCACGTGCTCCTCTCAAAATTAGTTAAAAAACTTCACTTAATAGTATTGCACATTTAAATTATTCGCATTCAAGAGTTGCACAGATCCAATATACTTATACACATGCAACTTTTTACATTAAAGGAATAGTCCACTTTGTTTGTAAATAGGCTCCTTTTACAAGTTACCTAGAGTTAAACAGTTGATTTTTACCATTTTTTTAATCCATTCGGCCAATCTCCTGGTCTGGCAGGAGCACTTTTAGCTTAGCTTAGCATAAATCATTGAATTGGATTATACCATTAGCATCTCACTCAAAAGTGCTTTGATAATTTCGCTATTGAAAGTGTGACTCTTCTGTAGTTAGTCATGTACTAAGACAGAAAATGAAAAGTTGAAATTTTCTCTGCTGTTTATTATAGCTAGAAACTATACTTTCATTCCAGTGTAATTAATCAAGGAACTGTGTTGCTGTAGCATGGCTGCAGCAGGTGCAATGATATTATGCAGCACCTGAAAATAGTCCCCAGTTTAGTAACTAGGCAATAGGGTTGTCATGAAACTGAAACTCGGTACCAATCGATACTGAATTTTTAAAAACGTCCATTTTCTGCTAACATTTGAGCGCTATTGAGCACATTCTTAAACAGCGCTGATTTGCCGTTATGTTCACGTGCTCGACAGAAATGATTGTGATTGGCTGTGAAGGTCATCACTTCACCGAACTCACCGCTGTTTACTGTCACTGTCAAGTCACGTCGATCAGCTGGTTTTGTCTATAAGCAGACATACGAGCGATCCGCTGATGAAACGCGGCTTTAAAACGTTCCAGTGTCTCTGTATCTGTGTTTACACTCAGTAAACAGCGCTGATTTGCCATTGTGTTCACATGCACAACAGAAATGACTGTGACTGGTCATCAATTCAACAAACTCACCGCTGTTTACTGAGTGTAAACACAGATACAGAGACACTGGAACGTTTTAAAGCCGCGTTTCATCAGCGGATCGCTCGTATGTCTGCTTATAGACAAAACCAGCTGATCGACGTGACTTGACAGTGACAGTAAACAGCGGTGAGTTTGTTGAATTGATGACCAGTCACAGTCATTTCTGTTGTGCATGTGAACACAATGGCAAATCAGCGCTGTTTAAGAACGTGCTCATCAGCACTCCAATGTTAGCGGGAAATGGACGTTTTTAAAATTTCAGTATCGATTGGTACCGAATTCCAGTATCGTGACAACCCTACTAAGCAACAGCGCTGCATAATATCAATGCGCCTGCTACGATACTTTAAACTGAAATTTTAAACTGATGCATTCTGACTTATTAATTTTGCATAATATAAAGCAAAGAAGCATAATATGACCCCTTGAAAAACTAAATAAAAGGATTAAAAACATGAAAAAAGAAAGGACGCTTACCTCTCAGTTTGAAGAAATCTCCATTCGCAGCACAGACTGTGAACATGAAGGGAAACTCATCACTTGGGGCCACTGAGGAGCCGATGAGGGGCAAAGATCCTCGTGGCTTCTGGTTCTTACTGTGCTCATTGATGAAATACTGAAGCTGGCCGAGCTCTGGGTCCAACACAAAATATCTGCATGATGAAAGAGAAACAGAAGAAGAGAGAAGATGGTGACATTGCAACTAAGCTAGATTTTGATGCCTGATGCTTGACATGACTGAATTGCTGTGCTTTTAATGTGACTCCTATGCCGTTTTAATCAGAGTGGTTTTAATGTGTTACTATGCAGTTACTAGGATGTCCTTGTTGGTTGCCAAGGTGTTGCTATGTGGTTCCTAAAGTGTTCAGTGTGGTTTTAATGTTTTACTATGCAGTTGTTAGGATGTTCTTGTTGGTTGTCAGTGTGTAGCTATGTGGTTACTAAAGCATTCCAGTGGTTTTGTTGTTATATAAAGTTGTTTGAGTATTCTCATTGGTTTCCAAGGGGTTGATGTGGTTCCTAATGTGTTCAGGGGAGTTTTAATGTGTTACTATGCAGTTGCTAAGATGTTCTTGTTGAATGTCAGTGTATTGCTATCAGGTTCCTAAAGGTTTCAGACTCAGAGTGGTTTTAACATGCTACTATGCAATTGCTAAGATGTTTTTGTTGGTTGCCAGGGCGTTGCTATGTGGTTCCTAAAGTGTTCCGTGAGGTTTTAATGTGTTACTATGCAGTTGCTAGGATGTTCTTGTTGGTTGTCAGTGTGTAGCTAGGTGGTTACTAAAGCATTACAGTGGTTTCGTTGTTATATAAAGTTGTTTGGGTATTCTCATTGGTTTCCAGGGGGTTGCTATGTGGTTCCTAATGTGTACTGAGGGGTTTTACGTTGTTGCTGTAAAGTTGTAAAGGTATTCTAGATGGTTGACGGGGCTTTTTATGATTGTGGATACTTTCAACTAATTTTATAGTATAGTTTCAGTTAATTTGCACCAATTCCTGGTTTTGGGTACCATGACGGTAACTCAGCTCAGCTGCTTCAAAATACCATGGCAACAAAGAGTGATTAAAGTCAGGTTGCCTTCATGTTACTTAAAACGCAATATTGGTGCAAACTAAACTGAAACTTAACTGGCTAGCCAGCTAAACCAGCTTCATAGTACAGGCCCCTGAGGTATTATGTATGTCCATAACAAAAATGTGTAAAGATGAGTCACAGTATGTATCAAATTTTAACACTTTAGAGTTTTGCTCAAGACTATGAGCAACGGAAATAGTGATGATTTCCGTAGTAAATACACCACACACTATTAAAACTGGCCTAAAAGTAAAAGCTTTCGAGAGCTTTATGGTGGCCATTATTACTGTCTCCCTCCCTTCCTTCCTCATTATTCGTGATGCATTACATGCCACGTCTGGTTCCCTACTGCCAGAGCCAACCAGAGCATTGCTTTATACGGGATCGTAACTCTGCAGGGAATGGATTGTAATCACATGGCTTGGGTGCTATAACACAACAGCCACCCTCTCTTAGTAAAAAATGGATGTGCTGCCAGGCTCTCTTCTGTGATTTCTCTGATGGGGTCTTTGAAAGCCAGACAAAGACACATCATTATTTTAAAAAGCAGCTAAAAGTATGGAGATCAAAGCAGCAACAAATGCACTGCTTTTTTTGGTGGCCATTTTCTTGCAAAATCTCATCCAATAGCATGACTGACTACACACAGGTACTGTGTTATTACTTCTGTCAGAAAAAAAACATATATATATATATATATATATATATATATATATATAGGGAGATAAAATTAGGCTTTAATGAGTATATGGTGTAATAAGTATATGGTGTAATGAGTATAAGTGTTGCTATCATTCTAACAGTGCCTAAGATGGTTATTGTTGATAGTTTAAATTATGGTTTAGAGTGCATATCAAATATCACAGACTGTGCTGTAGTCATAAACATATGTAATCTGATGCACAGCACTGTTCTCTGTTTTTTTTTTTTTTTACATCTCATGATAACGGCAGCACGGTGGCGCTGATTCGAGCCTCGGCTGGGTCAGTTGGCATTTCTGTGTGGAGTTTGCATGTTCTCCCCGTGTTCACGTGGGTTTCCTTCGGGTGCTCCGGTTTCCCCCACAAGTCCAAAGACATGCTGTATAGGTGAATTGGGTAAGCTAAATTGGCCGTAGTATATGTGTGTGAATGAGAGTGTATAGGTGTTTCCCAGTGATGGGTTGCAGCTGGAAGGGCATCCGCTGCGTAAAACATATGCTGGATAAGTTGGCGGTTCATTCCGCTGTGGTGACCCCTGATTAATAAAGTGACTAAGCCGAAAAGAAAATGAATGAATGAATCTCATGATAACAGCGTTTCAGTGCCTTCAGTTTGCAGTAAATGCTAAAAGTGCTGCTAGTAACTTTGAGTAACTTTATCATGCATTTGAATTTACATGCACCAAATATCTTCTATAAGTAATAAGAATGTTTTATAAAATGTTTATTTTATTAATATTTATAAAATAAAACACACATTTTATTTAATTAAATACTTTATTTATATTATATTTATTAATATTGTTAATATTATTATTATATTTTAGTTCATGAAAAATTACAATACAGTTACTGATTTTAGTTTGTGTACAATTATGTTATTATCTTTCTAATGTTGTATTATTATTATTATTATTATTATTTGTATTATTATTATTATAAAAATTATAATTACATGTGTGTAGTCCATCCCAATTTATTGGCTTCATGCACATACAGTTCCATAGCCAATAAAACAATATTATTGCCAACGCCAGATGTTAATTGGCAAAATGTTTATTTTAGATCGTGCATATGCTTGTACCAATAGGGCAAAATGCATAATATAGTAAAAGATTACCATTCTAGATCATTTACCTGCTATTCAAAACTGAATGGTACTTCAAATACCACCACGGCACATTATGTGACAAGCTGCGCTAACAGATCCATGTGTATGTCTGTTCGTGGGTGCATTATTTCAATTTGTGACAGACATTCTCTTCTTAGCGGTTGTGTTCAGTTAGTTATTCTCTCCAAGGCCCAATTCTCATCAGGTCAAAGTATCGAGTGGTGTGGAAACCTCTCTTTCTCTCTCACACACACACAAATCATTGAGCACTAAACAGTGACTAGCACTGGGGTTAACGTGAGGGCTATTTCTGGGCCATTGCGGAGGGCAAATAACCCCTCCGGTCCTGATGTGCGTTATATGCTTGGCCTGTTCCTCTATCGATTGCTGGACTAAGCAACAGAATGAGCACAACATTATGGATGTGAGGGATTTCCCATCACAGATGAGTCATAGTCTCTCCCAGATGAAAGAGCCTGAGCTGTGGGCTGCGCTGCACTCAAGCCTGCAGCAAACACTACCGTGAAATCCAACAAACACACACACACACACACACACACACAAAATCCTCCCGTTTTCAATGAGAACCTCTTGCTTTGGAGTGTTTCTGCATAGCTCAGCTGTTGAAGGGCTCATTTCACTTTTAAATTCCTGACCATAAATAGTCTTTTTCATTATGGGAAGGTCCTCTAAAATGTAATTAAATCATGACCTTTTAGACCACTGATGTGTGTTTTCAGGATGCAGAAGGCTTAGATCTAGGCTTGGACTAGATTTTGTGTTATTACGTAGAAAAATATAGCGTTTTATGCAATTATGTTATACAATACAGATCTGAAATGAGCCTGTAGGATAAACCAAATCATGAGAGAATATTACATAACAGAGAATTTAGATAACAGGTAGGCAAAGAGTGATCTGCTTTTTTTCAATCTCAAAACTTCTTCAAAATGATTCATGCCTTAATTGACTAAAACGTTAACATAATAATATTAATACTTAAAAAATTATGTGTTGTGGTCGCATCCCTTTCTTAAAAAAAACCTATAAAATATTAAAACATATTATTATTAATAATTTATTATGATTATTAATATTAATATTATTATTATTATTATTATTAGGGGCGATGCGGTGGCGCAGTGGGTAGCACAATCGCCTCACAGCAAGAAGGTCACTGGTTCGAGCCTCGGCTGGGTCAGTTAGCATTTCTGTGTGGAGTTTGCATGTTCTCCCTGTGTTCGCGTGGGTTTCCTCTGGGTGCTCCGGTTTCCCCCACAAGTCCAAAGACATGCGCTATAGGTGAATTGGGTAGGCTAAATTGTCCGTAGTGTATGAGTGTGTATGAATGTTTCCCAGTGATGGGTTGCAGCTGGAAGGGCATCCGCTGCGTAAAACATATGCTGGATAAGTTGGCGGTTCATCACGCTGTGCAATGACCCCAGATTAATAAAGGGACTAAGCCGAAAAGAAAATGAATGAATGAATTATTATTATTATTATTATAAATAAAAGTAATATCTGTTTATAATCTATAATCCAAATTAGATAATCCAAATTATACATTAAATTCTATACAAAATTACATATAAACTTTATAATAAAATAATTTTGAATTAAAACTGCATATATATATATATATATATATACAAAATTACCCTATTATTAATTATCATTACACATAATTACATATTAGTCATAATGAAGAAAAATATTTATACCTTTTATATACTATTTTACACACTTAAATATATGCTGTATTTTATCAAAAGACATTATACAATGTCTTGAAATGCGTTTAAAAAGCTTCCCAGATGCTCAGCATCAACAGAGAGAGAAACCAAACAAACGTAAACAATGAAATAATCTCATTCATGCTCCGCGTCATAATGCACTGGAATAGAGCGCGCTGTGTGCATTTCTGGAAGATGACGTGTCTTCATTCTTTGATCCAGATACTTGATATCATGGAAAGATGGATCAGACATTTGGAAAAAAAAATCTTCATCAAACTGGACTTGAAGTCAGAATGAAAACGTTTGGCAATCGGTATTTAAAAGTTGCAAAGTGTGAGCAAACGTCAAAAACTCTTACCTGTTCTGCCAGCCTTGTAGTAAATTGGTGTATTTGTTCAAAACCCCCTCCAAGTGTCTCTTCTGGCTCTGAGACGGATGAGTGTCCGAAACAGCGGCTGATCCCGGACTGTACGAGCCGCTTCTGCTCTGCCTCTGCGCGGGATTCCCCAGATCCGCGGACCACTTTCCTTTATTGCTCCCCGAATGCGACACGTTCACAGTTTTTTCCATGATTATCCCAAAACTCTGGAACCCGCAGCGTGACGATTCAAGATCCAAAGACGAGTTTCAAAAGCAAGCCGGAGAAACTGCTGGAAATGATCATCGTGCGGAGAGGAGGTGAATGGAGACTACTTTCATTCTTCTCTTGCTGCTTTCTGCCTCGGACTCTTGTTTAACGGGCTTCTGTGTGTGTTTGCATTGGAATCAGTGTGTGTCACTCCCTCCCGCGCTCCGCCAACAGGAATGCAGCATCACAGAGGGGAGAGAGAGCGTCAATGTGGAGACGATGCTGGAACGCAGAGCCACGCCCCCTCATTAGCATCATCATCCGCACGGAGAAAATAAATAAATAAAAAATTAAATATATAACAAAAAATATTTAAATTAAAATAAAAGTGTAACTGAATAAAGGAAAATGCCCAAAAAAATGTACTTAAATAAATACAAATACATCAATTAAAGTTGAAATAAATAAATATTTACAAAATAAACAATAGCAAAGTTTTACAGAAACAAGGAAATGCATTTTTTTTAACACAAATTATAAAATAAATGATAAAAATATTAAATTCAGCACATTTCCTAATGCTGGGTTGTGGCTGGAAGGGCATCCGCTGTGTAAAACATATGCTGGAATAGTTGGTGGTTTATTCCGCTGTGGCGACCCCTGATAAATAAGGGACTAAACCAAAGGAAAATGAATGAATGAATGAAATTCAGGACAGCACTTTTAGAAAATATATATACAGCTGTCTCTTCAGATTAACGTGAATTTGTCTAAACATAAAAATGCATGTCAATGTAGCAAACACAAATAATACGAGCATGGTAAAACTTAAAAAAATAAATAGAAAATGTATTATTTTTTTAATAAGTAAAAAAAAATTGGCATAGGATTGAAATAATTTACCAGTATCACTACATAAAATTGTATTAAAATATAAATAAAACATAAAATTTATAATTACAATTGTATTAAAATACCAATTTGATTAAATATTAACAATAATGATAATAATATTCATTCAGGAGTCACGGTGGCGCAGTGGGTAGCACGGTCGCCTCACAGCAAGAAGGTCACTGGTTCGAGCCTCGGCTGGGCCAGTTGGCATTTCTGTGTGGAGTTTGCATGTTCTCCCTGTGTTCGCGTGGGCTTCCTCCAGGTGCTCCGGTTTCCGCCACAAGTCCAAAGACATGCGCTATAGGTGAATTGGGTAAGAAAAATTGGCCATAGTGTGTGTGTGTGTGTGAATGACATGCGCTATAGGTGAATTGGGTAAGCTAAATTGTCCATAATGTATGTGTGTCATTCACGCGAATTGGGGAGAACATGCAAATTCCACACAGAAATGTCAACTGACCCAGCCGAGGCTCGAACCAGCGACCTTCTTGCTGTGAGGCAACAGCGCTACCCACTGTGCCACCACGCCGCCCCAATAACATCTTCTTCTTCTTCTTCTTCTTCTTCTTCTTCTTCTTCTTATTATTATTATTATTATTATTATTATTATTATTATTCATTCATTCATTTTCTTTTCGGCTTAGTCCCTTTATTAATCTGGGGTCGCCACACCCTTATTATTATTATTATTATTATTATTATTAATAATAATAATAATAATAATAATAATAAGGGTGTGGCGACCCCAGATTAATAAAGGGACTAAGCCGAAAAGAAAATGAATGAATGAATAATAATAATAATAATAATAATAATAATAATTGTATATTTGTGAAGTAATGACATCAAAAATGAAAAGAAAAGAACCCTGTGGAAACAAGAGAGTAAAAACTACATCTCCCAGAATCCCCAGCTGTTGTTGATGACGCAGTCAAAAGTGGACCAGCACGTTCCCTCCCACCGAAAAAACTGCTCGACTTTATATTATTATTACCTATATTGTTTACTTGAAACATTTATCAACTAACCTAGTTGTTTGCAAACGTGGTTATGACTGCTCCGCTGAAAGTATGCATTGTCGGTTCCGGTAACTGGTGAGTATGAACGACTAATGATTATATATATGGTCAAAATGTGATTGGTAATGAGATTAATATACAGAACATATGGCGTGGAGCAACTGTTATAGCTCAGACAGTACTTACTTAGACTACAGCACAAGTTTAATTCCTAGTAGAAAACGGCAGTTACAGCGAAATGATGTTACAGAGAGATGATACATATGTTAGGAATTATTACTACTCTGGGCAAAATCAAGTGATTAATGACTTACAATGACTTCACTTATATTGGCATCCTTGGTCAGTGTCAGCAAAGAAGACTGAGAAAAAAATGCATTTGTCGTTTAACCTTAAATTTGTTTGCTTAATACATTAAAATGATAAACAACAGAAGATTGAGGATGAGAGTAAAGGCTTTTTTCTTGAAATCATTTCAAGCTGTTTGTGGTGATCTAGGTGTTGTCGGATTGAGATTTTGGGAGAGTTTTTGACCCCAAAGCCCAACTAACTTTTGAAATTGATTTTTTTGACCACTTGAACTGTCCTCCTAGTGCTGGGTAATGTAAATTAATAGGCAATATTTGTGAATTAATGTAATATTAATTTAATGAGCATTTAGTGAACATAACTGGCAAATTGTTGATATATGAACATTTATAAGGTATAACCTAATTCATAAGATTTTTGGCCAATATGACAAAACTCTCATATAACAATTAAGTCATCTTATATCCTGATAATCGTAAATATCACGATAAAGTACCGTTCCTGTAAATTCAGTCAATTAATATATATATATATATATTTTACCACAATGTAAGGACTATTCATTTTTTACATTTTAATGTATTGACTCAGACATTTACCCATTCGAATGTGATCACAATTCTCACTTTATTTAGGGCAAATGTTTGTTTACAAAATTGCATAATGCATTAAAGCTGCACATTTTATTTATTGTTTGTTCATTTTCAGATACAAAACTTGGTGGAATGCATTAAGTGTGTGTGATCTTTATTTTGGTCACAATAATCGTGATATAAAATTTTCATACTGTTACGTCTCTAATTATCAAAACTGTGTTGTATTTGCAGTCGTTTGTTTTCAATGAAAGCAATCTTTTTTTGTTGTTGTTAATATTTTGAGCTCATTCGCATCGATGGATTTGCTCTTCAGTGTTTGGACTCTCAGCAGTGAAAATAAAACCACACTGAACTGAACTGAACTTAAACTCTAAAAACTAAACGGACACCATTTCAATTCACTATAATCTTCTATGTGAAGCTGCTTTGACACAATCTACATTGTAAAAGCGCTATAGAAATAAAGATGAATTGAATTGAATTCTTTGCTCATATCTTCCAAGAATGCCAGTGTTAGCGAAGGGCACTGTAACGGCACTGGTTTGAAGATCTGCATAACCCTCATTTGACTGCAGCTGGCAGAGCAGCTTCTCTGGGTTGTAAACCCTGCTGGAAATCTCTTGGTGAACTGCTGTTTAACAACAGACCGGCATTTTGATTAAAGATACTGTTGTGTTTTCTTCTGCCAAGGGGCTCTGCGATTGCAAGAATTATTGGCAGCAATGCACAGAAACTCCAGTGCTTTGCCACCACAGTCAAGATGTGGGTGTATGAAGAAATGGTCAATGGCAAAAAGCTCTCTGAGATCATCAACACAGAGCATGAGAACGTCAAGTACCTGCCAGGATACAAACTCCCAGAGAATGTGGTAAGACAGAGAAAGTGACACCTTAAACGAAGAATATATATGATTACGGAAAATAATGCATATGTAAAGATAAAATATGTTAATATACACTACTAGCTAAAAGTAGGGCTGCACAATATATAGTTTCAGCGTTGGTATCACAATGTGTGTATCTGCAATTATGAATCTGAATTATAGTTGACCAGGAGCTGAAAACACACATGACTTGTGGAGTTTAACTATAAAGTTACAAAAATAATTTTCATCTGCATGTTTGTTTTTTTAAGACCCGTGACTGTATAAGCATTTTAAGCCAGTTTAAAGCATTCGGGCACAAGAAATGATAATGTTTGTCTCTTTAAGAAAGATGAATTGTGTATTCGTATATTTACAATGAAGACTGCAGTGTTATTTTACATTTGATCATTAAAACCATATAGCAGTTTTTATTTCATTTGTAACTTTGCTCTACTGTATTTATCAATGCTTTTGATTGGTTTATAATATTTTATGCAGATGCAACCTCCAACAATGTCTTAAATGCTGAATTCTTTCCAAATAGTGCTATTCATTTCATGTAGTGAAATTAAACTCAATATCGCAATATGTATCATAGACAAATCTAATATTGTTTTTTTTTTTTTCAAATATTGTGCAGCTCTAGTTAAAAGAATTTTTAAAAGAATCATTAATATATTATATATAATACATTATATATTAATATTTATACAACAGTTCTGTCTGGTTCTTGAATCTGATTGGCTGATAGCAGTGCGATATTCTGCAAATAACAGCACTCGTCCAGCCTCTTAACCCTTCACCCTTGTGTGTTACTCCGCCCACATACAGCGACAAGCAGAGGACACTCTACAGTTTGACAAATATTGCTGCTGTTGGACAACATAATGTACTTTTGAGGCTTTTTTAGTTGAGAATGTAGTTGTTTAGATTGCAACTATGCAGTTTATTTATAAGGATAGTGCCTATTTAAAAATATTTATAATTTCTGAGAGACAGTGCGTCGGCGGCCATTAGCCTGTCTTTGAGCAAAGACAGTTGACGATGTTCATCCACAAGATGGCGACAGAGACTGCATAATAAGCTTTAAGACAAAAACAGCGTAATTTCAAGCTACAGCTGATCAAATCATTATTAAACGGGTAAATGACTTTCTAAGTCGATCTCTCTCTTTTGTATGTTGTAGTGTATGTTATGTTGTTTATACCATAGTAAAATTGTGATCTCCCGATTGCAACAGAGAAATACTGGGAAATCTCTGTAGACTGACGGCATTTTATGTCGTTCAGCCTTATAATCATCATGTTTTGTCATCACTTTAGACATTACGCTAGAGAATCATTCAAATACTAGCTCCAAAATGATGTTGGTGAATTAGTAACCGCTTCTGCTGTTCTGACGTCAGCTGCAGATGTGAAGGAATGGCGGAAGAAAGTAGTTCCTCTTACAAAAGGGTTTTTAGACTCTCCGTGTTTGATTTTCTTTTTTATATACACGATTGTGCCGTCGAACTGTTGTATAAACGCAATATCACACTCGTAGCAGTGTGATGTGGCTGTATATCGTCACTGGTGGAACACTAAAGCACTCGGCCTGCTGCCTCGTGCCAACACACGTCTCCCAGCTCGCACTGCTACTCGTGTGATATTGCTCATATAATGTATGTGTGTGTTTTCAGACTGACTTATAAGTTTTGACACTAATTTCAAAGCTTTATTCATCATTTGCATATTACATTTCTGTATTGAGATTATTCTTTGTTCATTGGGTTTGAAAGGATATCACTGTAATTGGAAAAATTAAGCATAATCAAAATGAATAAATAATTTCCAGACAGTTTTAAACATTTAATAATTCTCATTTGTATAATATTTCTTTCAGCTTTAAAGATAAAAATAGTCTTGAGGCAAACATCAATTTCTACACTGAACTGAACTTCAACTCTGAAAACTGGACTGACGCAGTTTCAATTTACTAGAACTTCTATGTTAAGTTGCTTTGACACAATCTACATTGTAAAAGTGCTATAGAAATAAATTTGAAAACATTTAGCTCTTTGAACATGTTTTGATAAAACCAATAGTATTGTTGAATTGCTCGCCTTTATTTAAAACTAAATCAAGTGTATATATCGCTCTCTAAAATACAGAACAAATTCCCACTTATAAAATGCAGTCTTCTTGAAGGTATTCTGTTAATTTAGATCTGTGTTTGTTCTGTAGGTTGCAGTGCCACAGCTTCGGGATGCCGCAGACGGTGCAGATCTTTTGGTTTTTGTGGTTCCTCACCAGTTCATCCGGAAACTGTGCGATGAGATGATGGGCTGTGTTTCAGAGAGGGCTCGTGGAATTACTCTAATCAAAGTAAGATTGTCCTGCATTATATATAACTGAAACTGAAGTGCCTTTTAAAGCCTTTTTTGGCACATTTGGAGTCTACTGAAAACCTGAGCCTACAATTGATAGTTTTAAGTCACGTGACCTGTGCGGCGACCTGGCAGGTAAAAAATAATGGGCTGTAATGGCAGCTACACTGGGATTTCCATAGAAATGCAGCACAAATCGGTCATATTTCCATCTGTTTCAAGCTACGAATATTTTTTATATATATTAACAGAACAGAACTGAGATATGATCACAAACTGTAAATTGTGGGCATCTGCGATCCATATTCTGCACCCGCAATAATTTCTCAGTCATTTAAAACCATCATGTCTCTGTCAGAGCTCCAATTCTTACATCTAATGTCATCTTTTGGATATTCCTCAGCGATTTAATCATTTAAATATAGTATATACATATAGTGTGTAAGTGTCTGCTTTTATATATGGTGTCAGTTTCTTTTACTTAGATTAATATTTGCTGGAAGGGAAATTCTATTCGTTCACTTCTGCTATTTATACTTTGACTATTTTATTTGATACTTTAATTGCACTTGACCTGCAAATTAGAATAGAAACTGTATAAAAAGCATGCAAACATACCGACAGTTATAGGTACCATGGATTGTTATGGTTTAAAGATGCTACCATTCAGCAAAATATGTAAATAAAAAATAAATCCATAAATCTCTCCTTTCTGGCTGCTCTTTATATGAAGTAATTCTGTAGAAGTTTGGTTTGGTTTGTAGTTCGGTTTGTAACGCTAAAACTTATAGCACAACAATTATCCATTTCATTTTTTGGGGTTAAAAAATTTGAAATTACTCAGCCCGTGACTTGGTAATGTTTTGCCCGTCAGGGGGGCATTCTCTTAATGGTGTGACAACACGTGAAAACTATCAATAGATGATTTTCATATGTTAAAACTATTGAAGACTACAGGTATAAGAACAGTTTGAGCTCATTTTCAATATTATAATCCTCCGAACGCACATTCTAGTCTGTGAGATGAGAGCCACATGATCTCACATACTTCTGTGAACATGTTTGTAAAATAAAATAATAAAGAATTTTAAGAAGCCCGTACATGATGAACTAATAAAATAAAAACAGTCAATAATGTATTCCCATTTAACAATGATAATGAATACCAGAAAGCAATATATATTAATGTCCATTCATACCAAGTGAAACAATTGCCTAAATAACTAAAAAAGTTTTTATTTATTTTTTTTTTTTATGGTTAATGGTTAAAAAATATTGGTTAATGGTAAACAGTTAACAGTTAAATGGTAATTAATGGTTAAGAAAAAAGGCTACTTTATGTCTGGCTGTTTTTGATTTAACATCCAAGTTTTGGTACATCATCTTGCATTTGAACAGGACGTTCAGGACTGAGAGGTCTTATACTTGATGTTTTTTTAAAAGCTGAGCACTATGCACCTTATGTGGAGTGACTCATGGGTAAAAAAGGGCCCTCTGGCCTGCTGGCAAACTCTTTGTGTGCAATTTATCTCCTGGTGCCAGTTTGTCTCCTCTGTTACTGACTGTACCACACAGCACTTCTTCTCCGTAGATATATCTCATCATATTATATGCGTCTTCTCCATTCCACTATTTAAAAAGCAGAGTCTTGTTTTGATTTCTCACTGTGTTCCAAGTTTTATTAAAAGATGTGCTTTGTCTGTTTTTCTCCGTTTCTTGTATGCTCATTCCACCTGTTTTATTATTTTTGTTCTGCTTTGGTGTTTCTCCTCATTTTGTGAGTCATTAGGCAAAGATGGTCCTCCAAACAGCTGTGCTCCAAAGTTATATCTGCTGAGGGGGGAAATGGTGTGATGCTACATTAAAAGAGCATCGGGTTTTGATAGACTGCTCCTTTTTTTCCCTTTTATGAAGGGCATTGATGAAGGACCAGAAGGACTGAAGCTCATCTCGGACATCATTCGGGAGAAAATGGGCATCGATGTCAGTGTACTGATGGGGGCCAACATTGCAAACGAAGTGGCAGCTGAAAAGTTCTGCGAAAGCACCATTGGTGAGAGTTTATTTTTGAAAAAAATTTTAACAACTCTCCTAGAGTTAAAGCGTTGAGTTTTACCATTTTGAATCCATTCAGACGATCTCCAGGTCTGGCGGGAGCACTTTTAGCTTAGCATAGATCATTAAATCAGATTAGACCATTAGCATCTGGCATAAAAAAGTAAAAAAGAGTTTAAAACCTAAAAAATCCTCAAACTCATAAAGAGTCTGTTCAAGTATTCTTTAACCTGTCTGACTAATGAATAGTTAAAATGCATCATCACACTCTTCAGAAATCTACTCTTACTTAGAGGAACAATCCACTTTTTTTCTTTTTCTTTTTTTTTTTTGGAAATTTGAATTTTGTTTTAAGTTAAACAGTTGTTTTACTATTTTTTTTAAATCCATTTGGCCAAACTCTGGGTCTGGAGGGAGCACTTTTAGCTTAGCTTAGCATAGATCATTCAATTGGGTTAGACCACTAGCATCTCGCTCAAAAATGTATATAAGAGCTTTTATAATTTTCCTAATTTAAGCTTGATTCTTGTTGGTGCCTAGTGGTTAAGTGCGTCAACACAGAGTTTTTCACGGCGACTCGATTTCAATTCAGTTTGAGGTCGTGCACATCATGATTTTGCCAAGTACGATGCGATCCTGGATTAACATCTATGTTGATCCTGGAACATAATTTTTGTTCGAAAATGTAATCCATATCTAATCCCTACCCCTAAACCCAACCATAACTGTATATTATACCCAAAATCAGAGGGGAATAATAGTTGGATAGCAATCATGTAGAAGTGCATAAACCTAACCGTATGCCTAAACTTAACATAAACGGTAAACATATGCCTTAATTCTGATTGGCTGATTGGAATGTTGTTCCAGGATCAACATAGATGTTAATCCAGGAACATGTCCTACTTGGTGAAATCAGGTTGGCGCGATGTCGTTTGCCGATCCTTCCCTTCTCTCTCTGCTCCCCATGATTTCCTGTCAATACTTTGTACTCTCCTATCCACTAAAGGTTAAAAAGCCCTAAAAAATAATTATATATAGAAAAAAAAAGCTTGATTCTTTTGTAGTTGCATCGTGTACTAAGGCTGATGGAAAATGAAAAGCTGCTCTACATTTACATCACCAGTTAGAATCAATGTTACAGCAGCAAAGTTCCTTGATTATTACGACAAATGACTTTTGTTTTTGGAAATAGGCTAATTTTACTACTCCCCTAAAGTTAAACAGTTGATTTTTACAAATGTTTTAAATCCATTCAGTCGTACTTTGGTTCTGCAGGAGCACGTTTAGCTTAGCTTAATTTAGCAGATCATTGGATTAGGTTAGACCATTAGCATCTCGCTCATCTGTAGTTGCATAGTGTACTAAAACCGACGGAAAATGAAAAGCTGCCCTTACCTTACACCACCAGTTAGAATCTATGTTACAGCAGCAAAGTTCCTTGATTATTACGGCAAATGACTATATGTTTGCTAAATACTATTTTATTTCAGTTAGTTTGTTTTTCAGTAACTGCTTTGAGTTGTTTTTATTTGAGTTAACAAAAATTATTTTTGACCAATAGTATTAGTCTTAGTTTTAGGTTTCATTTACTAAAATAACCTTGGTTTTCACACACCAAAGAAAGTATGTGTTGTGAATTGAAGAAGAGACAAACCAGGAGAAATTTCAGGTATCTTCAAAGCAGAATCCTTTAATGAGAACTCGCCATCACTGTGTCGTTCATCGAAAAATCTCGACTACTGCAGCTGGCACTCAGTTAAATACACAATTTAGGGGGCAGTGCTTATTAGTAAAAACAAAAACTGCCATTACAGGTTTAGTAAAAAAATCTTGCTTCCGGGTCTTGCCTGAAAGTATCACCCGGCTATTTGTTAGACAAAAGACACAGCTGTGCCTGGAACTTACAATATGCATTATTTTGGAGACATGATACTGTGTTTCACACATAGACAGTCAGACCTGATGTGCCTAGAACTTACAGTTTGCATTACTTTGGAGAAACGATACTGTTGTTACACATAGGCAGTCAAACCTGATCCCTCAGAATGCATCTTACAATGTAGAAACATCATTTATATATTTAAATAAATTTGTAATCTATCATATGTTTAAGCTTCTTTGAGCAAATCAGTATTTTTATGTATACCCTCCCCCCCTTACGATACATTCAGTTAAATTTATTCATCTAATAAAGTGGTTTTGTCTCTTCAGAAGACTACAGTTAAACCACTTGGTACATAACAGAAACACAGAGACATAACAGACACAGAAACTCTCACATTTAATAAAAATATCTTAATTTATATTCAGAAGATGACTAAAAGTCATCTACTTTTGAAGCTTCATAGGGTTGAGTAAATGATAACCGCGAGCAATCTCAGCAAATGTTTTCTTCGGTCCACAGGCAGCAAAGTGTTGGAGAACGGCCTCTTGTTCAAAGATCTCCTGCAGACGCCAAACTTCAGGATCACTGTGGTGGATGATGCTGACACTGTGGAGCTCTGTGGAGCCCTCAAGGTAAATATCAGTCTTGTCTTTCTGCTCATCCCGGGGGAAATTTCTTGATTCAGGCACCTGAGATGCAGGGCTTTGGGGGCACGACTCAGACCTCTGTGTAAAGAACAGCTTGTGCTGGTGAATTTACAATTAGGTGCTGCAAGGCTGCTGTTTTCCTCCTAAATATGTTGTAAAAAGCATTGTGATATTGGCAAGCTTTGACAAATATTATTGGTTACTGGGATAAGTAACTCATTACAAGGTTATTCACTCAACCTTTATGAGGTTCCAGACTTTCTGTCAGACATAAAAACCAAAACTGCTTGGTTACCAAAATGATTAAAAATACATATTAAAAAGGTTTATATATATATATATATATATATA
>CAIGQV010001633.1:20031677-20043836 GCA_903798115.1 Danio jaintianensis | reverse complement strand
ATATATATATATATATATATATATCTCTGTTTTTGCCAATGAACTCTTCATATGTGTGTGTGTGTATGTTTTTATTTGTAATTTTTTTATCATTACAAAAATGTATTTGCAAATCATTGTATTGCAATCTAGCAAAGTTAACTTCCTTGTTTTGATTTTGAAGGATCATGTGAGACTGAAGTCTGGAGTATTGGCAGCTAAAAAAATTATTTTCCATTACAGCAATAAATGACACATTAATATACAAAACATTACAGTAATAATGTTCTTTTGTTTTTATAGTGTTTTAAATCAAGTAAAGCATAAAATATCTTAGCAAAAATTGTGTCAAACATAAAACTCTTAATAAAGTGTATGTACTATAATGCTAAAAAGAGAATTTTTGTTCGTTTATTAGGGCTGTATCAATACTAGTAATGGAAATACTTGCCGATACTGCAAAAAATTGGCATTGCTGAGCATTTGAAACCAAAAATTGATCCAAAATTTTTTTTTTAAATTGAGACATATGCCCGCTAGCTTTGCTTAACACTGCAAACCTGAAGTCAGTTATTCTTTGCTGCTCAAAAGAAATAAGAAGAGTGTAATGCACTATTTAATTTTAAAAAATGTTTCTGAATTTTAAGTTTCAAAGTTATTTTTCTATATTATTCATATTCATTTGCATGTTCATGCACTGATTTTAATAGTTATTCTGTAAAACTTGAATAGATTTTTTTCAGTTTATGGTGTTTGATTTGTGGCTGAACTTGTTTCAGTAAAGTGCAGTATATAATATTACGGTTGATTGTCTGCTAATAAAAATGTCAGATAATAAAAATACTCCAGTTCACTGTATGTATTTGTTCATGTTTTATTAATGGAGTCTGAACTCTGAAGCACACCGTAAATTAATTCTGTCAATTTGTACAAGACTAGTAGTTTACAGTTGAAGTCAAAATAATTCGCCCTCCTGTGAATTTTTGTTTTTTTCTTTTTCAAATATTTCCCAAATGATGTTTAACAGAGCAAGGAAGTTTTCACAGTATTTCCTATAATATTTTTTTCTTCTGGAGAAAGTCTTACTTGTTTTATTTTGGCTAGAATAAAAGCAGTTAAAAAAAATGGCAACCATTTTAAGGTCAATATTATTAGCCCCCTTAAGCAATATTGTTTTTCAATTGTCTATAGAACAAACCACTGTTATACAATGATTTGCCTAATTACCCTTACTTGCCTAGTTACCTTAATTAATCCAGTTAAGGCTGTAAGCTGAATACTAGTATCTTAAAAAATATCTAGTAAAATATGATGTACTGTCATCATGGCAAAGATAAAAGAAATCAGTTATTAGAAATGAGTTATTAAAACTATTATGTTTAGAAATGTGTTGAAAAAAATCTTCTTTCCATTAAACAGAAATTGGGGGGGGGGGAAAATACAGGCGGGCTAATAATTCAGGAGGGCTAATAATTCTGACTTCAACTGTATACAAATGTTTCTACAGATACACACTTTGGTATCGGTTCAGTACTCTGTATCGGCCGATACCCAGAGCTCAGGAATCGGTATCGGGAAGGGAAAAAGGGTATTGGAATATACCTATCGTCTATTGCTTAAACATCAATAGCAGACCATAATTAAGGAAAGTGCTAGATACATTGCACCATTCTGACATCCTTTTCTTCCTCGCTTCTTCCTGGTTCAGAACATTGTAGCAGTGGGCGCAGGTTTCTGTGATGGTCTGCAGTGCGGAGACAACACCAAAGCAGCTGTTATTCGCCTGGGCTTAATGGAGATGATCGCCTTCGCCAAACTCTTCAGCAAAGATGACTCGGTGTCCTCCGCCACCTTCCTGGAGAGCTGCGGCGTGGCAGACCTCATCACCACCTGCTACGGAGGACGAAACCGACGCGTCGCCGAGGCTTTTGCCAAGACTGGGAAGGTAAAAAAAGAAAAACTCATCCATTTCTGCATCTCCCTTCCTGTCTGATGGCATGTAATGTAGAGTTTATGGATTGAAGGATGACGCTGAGCATTAGGCACATTCGCTGATACGGAAACGATCAATGCAGACTTGGTTTTCTTTCAGAGCATTGAGGAACTGGAGAAGGAGATGTTAAATGGACAAAAGCTTCAGGGACCGTTGACTTCTGCTGAGGTCTACCATATCCTCAAACAGAAGGGCCTGGTGGAGAAGTAGGTTTTATTGGTTATATATTTGAATAATACTGTATATACAGTTAAAGTCAAAATTATTGGCCCTCCTGTGAATTTTTGTTTTCCTTTTTCAAATATTTCCTAAATGACGTTTAGCAGAGCAAGGAATTTTTCACAGTATGTCCTATAATATTTTTTCATCTGTAGAAAGTCTTATTTATTTTCTTATTTGTTTTATTTTGGCTAGAATAAAAGCAGTTTTAAATTTTTTAAATACCATTTTAAGGTCAATATTATTAGCAATATTGTTTTTTGATTGTCTACAGAACAAACCATCGTTATGCAATGACCTGCCTAACTTGCCTAATTAACCTAGTTATGCCTTTAAATTGCACTTTAAGCTGAATACTAGTATCTTAAAATATCTAGTAAAATATTATGTACTGTCATCATGGCAAAGATAAAAGAAATCCGCTATTAGAAATTAGTTATTAAAACTATTATGTTTAGAAATGTGTTCTAGAAAAAAAAATCTTCATTGTGTTAAACAGAAATTGGGCAAAATATATAGGGAAGGCTAATGTTTCAGGATGGCTATTGGCTAATAATTATGACTTCAACTGTAGGTACAATTCTACATTGTTGTTGTTGTTGTCATTATTATTATTATTATTATTAAATATTTTGTATTAATAGTGATAACTATAAAGATAATGATAGAGTTCTAAAATTATTCTAAATCTAACACAACGTGAGAGTTCAGACCACGACTATATAACGATAGAAACAATATTGTTGGGATCACTTAGACAATGATATTTTATTTCCAACTAGTAAATGATAAAACACTGACAGTCAGTCAGAATCTATTGAAATATAAAAGGCTTGTTCAAAGCTAAAGACGACATTGTGGAGAAGCTCACCAATGCTTGATGTTAAGCCTTTTTCAGTTTATTATTTAAAAGATCTAGAAAACAATTGGATATATCATGGGAAAGAATGTACAATGTACTTTTATATAAAAATACCTCTGGTATCTAGTGTTAGTTTCAGCATCTTTGTGTTTCCTCATTTGAAAATAGTTTGTTGTTTTTAATTCCACAACACTGACCATGATGATCGCTAATTTCGTTTGATTAGATGAATACATTTTAATAAAGCTTGACTGGTCAGATGCGCTAGTAGCACACTGAAGACATCATTACAAAGAGGTAATGCTGAATGAAAAGCTAAAAATATTTTTTAAATCCTTCATCATTGTGAACGCAAATATATTTATTGTTATATTTTTAGTTATCATGCTTTGTGTGAATGGCCCTTTAGCCTTGTCATTCACATGTTCCAGATATGGTAGAATGCGGATGAAATATAATTCAAGTTTTCAAGTTTTTTTTTTTTTTTTTTGATAGAAGATATGATATAGCAAGTAATGTCACACAATCAAGAGTGCAGATTTGTAATTTTAATTTTTTTTTAAAAGTCAGCAAATTCTAGAGATTATATATATATATTTAAATGTTTTAATATTTAATGTCCCTACCTCTTTATATCAATATAAAAAAGAAAATGTTATGTTTTATATGGTTTTTGTGGTTCTTTTTTATATATTATTAGATATTTTTAAATCACACACCATAGTTTATAATGGTCATGTATTTAATACTAAAAATTCTGCATTGGTGCTTTAATTGATTAAATCATACAGCATTACTTTATACTGTATTAACAGAAAATGCTGGACACTTTGCATCAGTCTTCATTTAGCAAACTGTGTCTTATTCAGAGTGATTTCCAGAACATTTCAGACTGCAGTGACATTTCAACCCGGAGTGTTCTGTGGGTTAAAGAACTCTCTCTGGGGCACAGTGTTCTTTGTCTAGATGCATTTGCAAAAACTGGTGAAAACTAAAATGTGCATTACTTCCCCAGGTTCCCCCTGTTCACGGCTGTTTATCAGATCTGTTTCGAGGACAAACCGGTTCGGGACATGATCACCTGTCTGCAGAGCCATCCAGAGCACTTGTGAGAAAAAAACCCCCCCAGTGTCCTCCTGTTAGGTGGTCCTACCTCTAATACTTTTTATTTTTACATTATATACTCGCGTATTGTTATACTTTAAAGGGATAGTTCACCCAAAATTGAGTGTAAATGTCCCCCCCCCCCCTCCTCAGTAGAACATTAAATTTGAACAGCTACTGTTACTTTGAGAGTCCAAAAAAACCTATACAGGGAAAACTAAATTATTTCACCATTAACTGCAATACTATTGAAAACAAATATACCATGGAAGTCAATGGTGACCATCATCTGGAAGTGGAAGTTGATTTAGAAGTAAACTTTTCATTTAATGTATGAGCCACAGGTATTCATTTTGTTTTACCTGTATATGTTTTTACCTCTCAAAGTGACAATGGAATTGACTTGCATTCTATGAATCACCAAGCACCTTGATTTCAGCTAAAACCATCTTGAATGTTCTACTAAAATAAAATTAATTAATTATCTAAAATAAATTGGCAGAGAATTTTTGGATGAACTATCCCTTTAAGCTTCTCTTTTCGTCCAAGGTCTAGGTCTATACTAATGGTTAGGCTTGAACTCAGGGGTTTGTTTCCAACCTAACAGCTTTTGTTATCATTACATGACAATTGTTTTTTTTATTTTATGGGGATCATGTTATTCACAGTTTAAGCCATTATGCAGCTTTTAACTGTTTTCTCTCTGTCTGACTGCCCTCTTGTGGATGGTCCACAATTAAACCTCACTGACAGGCGAGATCAAATGGCTCTTTTTAAATGACCATCGAGATTTAACTATAGAGACTCACACTCCACGTCCACATCAAAAGCAAAACGACACGACCAGAATGCCTCAATTATATTTGACCATCTTGTAGATCCAGCATTATACAGCTTTCCTTAAGAATACCTGAGGGTTTTTGATACTTCATTTGACACAAGGGCACAATTTAGGTTTAAAACCAAGTAAACAATTGATATTTTCCATTTTAATGGCTGTGTTGATAAATGGTAAACTGCCACTTAACGCTTTATGGGGACACATCAGGTTAAAGGAACTCATTTTAAAATTCCTCCAGAGTTAAAATAGTTGAGCTTTACCATTTATAAATCCATTCAGCCGATCTCCGGGTCTGGCGGGAGCACTTTTAGCTTAGCATAAATCATTGGATCAAATTAGACCATTAGCATCTTGTGAAAAATAAATATTAATTTTTTCTATATCGTCTTTGATTATTATGCCGGAATGAGGGTATAGCTACTTTTCATTTTTCTTAGTACGTGATGTAACTACAGAAGAGTCAAGCTTTAAATAGGAAAATTATCAAAAATCTTTAAAAAAAATTGAGCGAGATGCTAATGGTCTAATCCGATTCAATGATCTATGCCAAGCTAAAAGTGCTTCCGCCAGACCGTTTTTTTGCCTGAATGGATTAAAAAATTTTACAAATCAACTGTTTAACTCTAGAGGAATTGTACAATTAGCCCATTTCCAAAAAAAAAGTGCAGTGTTCTGCAAAAAAGTATGAGTAGATTTCTTTAAATGTGAAGATGCCTTTTAACTATTCATTAGTCTGGAGCATTTCTTAGACAGCTTTAAGAATACTTGAACAGACTTTTTTTTTTTTAGGTTGATTTGTAAGGTTTTAAATGATAATCTATCCTTGAAAATGGCCTCAAATCCATAATCTCAACCCAGCATCCCTTTTTCAAAACTAAGTGCTTTCAAGACTTTTCAAGGGAACATGAGAACTTGTTACAGAACAAATTTGTTATAGTTTTTGTGTTATGGTTAAAATAATACAATGTTACATATCTAAGCTTTACCAATGCATTTCAGTCTTGTTGGAATCCCCCCAATCCATTTAGCATCCTGTTAAACTGATTACATAACACACCTACAAATTATTTTTTTTACTACTCACATTTCTATTACTTGTATTAAAAAGTCTTGCATAATCTGTAGTTGTACTGTGAAGAATGAAGTAATGATTTACTAAGTTTTGTATTTTCAAATGAGAGACTGTTTTATGGAAATAGTTAGAGTTTGGATCCATAATGGCCTTCTTTTTTAGCACTTTGTTGTGCTTGTAGATCTGTTAGATCCATACCTAACACATAAAGACTAGCTCTTAACATGTATCTGTTACAGTGTGTTCATATAAGAGTTTGAATCATGCTACAAGTATTAAACCGTGTGTAACAGTCCGGTGGATAAACTATATAAATGTGTTCCATGTTGTTTTTTTTGGCAACCCGTCCTGTATATTCTAACAAATGTGATCAAGGCTGAACGATTAAACAAATGCTGCTTTAAGAAGTAACTAATAAAATGATATTGTGCAAAAATGTTTTTGTAATCATTTGTTGGTTAAAATAGGATGTAAAATTTTACTTTGAAGTTTTAGGATTTCACATGCTGAATTGTTTCTCTTTTCTGACCATTATTAGAGATGATTATGCTTGAAAATCACTATAGATAAGCAATTTTTAAAATAAAAAACACAATAAAAAGTGGCTGGGGGTGTATATAATGTGGGTTAATATATTAAAAAGGTGTCATACATATATATATTTAATGTTTGTTGCATTTAAACAAACATATTTATTAAACATATATATATATATATATATATATATTAAAATAATATTTAGTCACCAAACATCTTTAGAAATAGTACATTTAAATTCATACAAAATGTATATATGTTTTGTTTCTCTTGATTTTTGCTCTTTTTTTTCCCTAACATGTATATTACTAATTTTTGGACCGTTATTTTGTTAGATTAGCTCCAGATTTGGTTTCTGGCTAATCTAATGTATATGCACAAATATAATATTGTAAAGCATCCTATAGAAAATATTCATTTAAATGATAGATTTTTGAGGGGTGTACTCATATCTGCTGAGCACTGTATAAATGGTTTTTTTTTTGAGTGGAGGGCGTTTAGTTAAAAATATTGAGAACCATAACATATAATATGGTTTTTTGTTTTTTTTTCCTTCACTTTCGCAAATTGGTGAAGTTCGTTCCTCGCCGCTGTCGCCACTGGCTTGCATGGTTCGGGACCTGTAGAGCTGCGCATCGATGGATTTGCTCTTCAGTGTTTGGACTCTCAGCAGTGAAAATTAAACCACACTGAACTGAACTGAACTTAAACTCTAAAAACTGAACGGACACCATTCCAATTCACTATAATCTTCTATGTGAAGCTGCTTTGACACAATCTACATTGTAAAAGCGCTATAGAAATAAAGATGAATTGAATTGAATAAAGTAACTTATGTATTGGTATCAATATGTGTATTTGCTCTATGTGCCAAAAATTTACATTTATGCAACCTGATGATGATGGTGACAAAGTACCCTTTAAAATGAGATTCTTAGCTAAACACCAACTTATAATAAAAGCACTTTTTCAGAATTGCAAACAAGATGAATGGTGGTAAAAACGTTTTATTCCCAAATGCATGTTTTTTTCCCTTTTGCCTGAATGTAACACAATGTATAATAATAAAAAACTCCCAAGTCCCAGAATCAGGGATTTTGGGTGCCATCTGCTTGAAAAGAAAAAAAATAATAAAAGCAAATTTGAGCCGCTCCATCATAGAAGCCATATATTTACATCCTGTTGAACATTTCCAATGGGACAGTTTCATTTCTATGAAACATTTAAGAGCCTCTTTGAAATGTTGAATTTTACATCATATTTGCATGTCTGATTAACCCAGTGTTTTAGTTGCTTTTTTTGGTTCACACATCCATCAAAATGTATCATTAATGATTATTATGGTTATGTAAAAGAGGCTCATAATGACTGTATGTTTAACAAAATGATTTAACAACTAAGCTGCATGAATTCACTTCCACAAACACCTATTTACATGTATTAACATCTACACACAAAATAGTTTTTTAAAAAGCAGATTGATCTTTGCAGTCTGAGACACAATCTGACTCAGAGAAATCCCAGACAAACTAGTCTTCCTCATCATCATCACCTCCAAATGACAGCAGACTGCTGTTCTTCACTTTCACGCCAGCTTTAGGCTCTTTCTTCTCTCCATCCTCGCTTTTCTTCTTCTTGCTAGAGCTGGCAGTAATGCCTTCGAATTTATCAGACGAGCGCTTGACAGGCTTCTTAAAGACGATCTTTCCATCAGGTGGAGGCTGTTCATCTGGAGATAATAAAAGCATTTACTTTAATCAGTGACTTAGTTACTTACTGAAGACTGCTACATTAGGTTATTTTGGTTTTCTCACAGACAACAACAAATCTGCTTGCTGGCTTTTTGTATAAGAAACATTTATATGTAACAAAAATGAAAAAAAAAATTGAATTAATACCAAACTGAAAGCCAGAATGGCAGTTTGCAACTGTTGTTGAGCAAAACGAAACACTTATTAAAATAAAATCGTTTAACCATTGTATCTTATAACACACACACCCATCAACTGTATGAACAGTTATTATATTAAGATAATGCTTTTCAGTGGAATGTTAATGAAGTTGAGTTTTCAATCATAAAAACATCAGGTTAATAATTTTTTCCCATACATTAAAATGTGTTTTTTTTTTTCTCTCAACAAAATAATAAATATCATACTACAGTAGTAACATGCAATGTTCAGAGGACACCCATTAAAATATCAAATAGGTCATGGATTATTTATTAAAATAAAAGATCATTTATATGTAAATATCTATAATATGTTAAATGACATATTAACCCTTGTGTGCTGTTAGGGATGTTTTCATCCACTCTGGGGTGATTTTGAGTCTTAATTTGCCCACAACTTTCTCTGTGTTTCAGCAAATTGAATGATTTTTGGTGACAAATTTTATTTTTACATATTTTGGAAAAATCCTTTGAAATCTTTCAAAAATTAGACAATATACTCTGGCCAAATGTACTTCCCTTTCGTTATGTAAAATTTTACTGTTGATCATCAGTTGCAGTACAAAAAAAAGCTTAGTTTCTGCCATTTATATGGATTGTGTGTGTGTGTGTGTGAGAGAGAGAGACCTTTGTGCGCTTACCTTGATATGTTTGAGAAAATCAAAATAAGCCGCTCAGCTCTCAGAACATAGTAAACGTATTTATGCACACACACTATAATCTGCTGTTATACTGGAAGTCAATGGAGCAAAAACAGCCACCAACATAACGAAAGGGTAGTTAATTTGAACAGTACACAAGGGTTAAAAGCCCCTAAATTCTGATTAATTTTCATTTTAAATCTGTATACTTTGCCACAATCCTTCAAACCACTAGGATTGACCTATTTGTTCAAAAAATGCTTTTCTTAAATGTACAATAAAATAAAATGTAGCGTAAACACTTCATTTTCCTTTTTGACTGAAAGTATTAAAGAATTAACCTTGTGGAAGATGTAATCCTTTGATACCCGTGTAAACAACACATGTAGGCTACCATTCAGGCCCGTAGCCAGCCTATCGAAAGGAGTGGTTCTTTTTTCTTAAAAAGTGGAGCATTTTGCAGTTATTCTCCTCAATTTCTATTAAATTATGAGGTTCAAATACTTCATTTTAGTGACATTTTAAGCACTAATCTTTGCTGCATTAGCTTGTCAGATGGTGATCATAACCACACTTTTTGATGCAACAAAGATATTTCCTACAATTTTGTCAAAGTGCTTACCATAGTATTTTACCACAATGTGTTTCTTTAGAAATGTGTTTAAACTGCAATTTATTAGTTTTATAAATAATGTTATGAGATTAGAATTTTAAATAGAAAAAATACTTATTTTTAAAATACAAATTTATTATCATGCATCATTAACAAAAACAATTAAGAATCTGTTAAAACTTATTAAAAGCCATCTACAAAAACATTAAACGCTGTAGAATGTAGGTAAATAATAAAGTGGCCAGCTCATTTCCTCAGTCAGAGGAAATAATTAAAAATTAAATGTGTCTTAAAGCCTTCTTCTATCGGTTATTTTCACAATTTATGATGGCATACTGTGAAAAATGGGACAAATGAGCTCATATAGGGGCCAAATTCTGGACTTTGTCAGTGGGGGGTGGGTCTGTCGAACCACCCGAAGCCCCCCTGGCTACGGGTATGCCATTGCATTACCTGTGTTTGCGTCCTTAGAATCTTTTTTCATGTTCATAACCTCTTCAGCACTCAGATCCCCCTTTTTGAGGACCACGACCTGCGGCATTTCATCTTCTCGGTCACTGTCCCCGCTGTCTTCGTCACACTGCGGCATCTGCTGCTTCTGCAATAAAGCATTGAGGTAAAGTAGTTGGTTTTATATTCACACATTCGGACGTTCTTCTTAATAATATAATTTCACAAAAATAGTCTTTGCAAATTCTAAATAGTGAAATCATATTAAAGTTAGCAGCCAATGACTTTCAAACTACAACATTGTTCACAGTAAAATAAATAGTGCTAAAGTTGTTTTCAAGTCATACTTACATGCGATTTCATACCGAATATTCAAAGTACCATGGTAAACACTATAGGGAGCGTGTCACAAGTTGTCACTGAACGAATGTGCGAATATAAAACCAACTTTACCTTAACATTTACGTCATTTCATTGAGTAAATTAAACCAATATATTCAATAGAGGTTATCTGAAAAACAAGTCCGCTGATGTAACGTTAAAGGACATTTCGGAGACATGCGTTCATTTTACTCCTCTTTTTACTTAACATTTACACATCTCCCTATTTTATTTTGGTCCACTCCGGTGTGTACTACTGAGGTGCGATAAAACTGACTAATAAAACCCTTACTTTGGTCTCCACTGTCGGCCCTTCTTTGAAACCAACATCATTCTTGAATTTCTTCAGAAAAGATGGTTCGGCTGGCTTCACCCATGATACGTTGCCCTTTTTGCTCATTGTGCTCCAGTTAAAATCAGCCCGATAAACTGTAAATGCGCTTAATGTTTCACAAACACTGGACAGTAGACACACAAGGACCTGGCGTGGAAAGTTGGCGTCATCGATATGCGTCTGTGACTGACCAATCAGCGGGCGCCCTCGTTTATTTCTTTCATTGAGAGGCCATTGTTACAAGATTTCGCTTACCACAACATTCATTTCCTGAAGGGGCGCCTGGAGGCTCAGAAAGCCGAGTTTTGTAAAAAGCCATGTTCATATCACACAGTGCATTTTGCCTTATTGGGGTCATTTGTACACTAGAATATCCACTAGAACATATCAAGTAAACGTATTAATTTTAATGCTATTATTTGTGATACAAATAGAAATCCGGTTTTTATATAATTAGTGGAACATAAGACGCAATCTCAAATGGCTTGGATAGGTCCGTTGTAAACAGCGTTGAGAAAAGTAACAAGTACCACATGACGCCAATATATTTAGTAGCGGTTTACATTTTAACACGATAAAAGTTTAACATTTTTAAAAAGCAGTTAAACAATACATTTTTACGTCCATTATTCACCAGTTAAAAAAGTAGCGACCTTTAAGTCCCGCCTATTTAATGATACCTGTTTCGTGTCGACTGCCAATCCTGTTTGTTCCATTTCTGTGATTCGCAGTAGGAAGTTTCATTATTAATTTATATGTCTTAAAATGTAAAAGATGGTGGTAAAATAATGCTGCTAACGTAGCCAGCTCTGAGTGAGTCAGAAGGACCGAGCTGGAATGATGTTGCCTGGGGTGTTTTATGCGCTAATGGCGGGGTTTCTGGCAGCTTTAGCTTCATCTTCTGCTAAGTTGTCACTGGGTGCTGATTATCTGAAAGATGTGTGTGAAACAGGACTGAAGATCTGGACAGACAGACAGGGGAACTCTGACGATGCTACAGCTTGTGACTGGGTAAGACGTTATCTTTATATGTATATACACACACACATTTTTAATATTACATATGTTGTAAACGAACACACGTTTATACACTGTCTTTGCAAGATGGTGATCATTCTAAAGTGACAGCATATATTCAGTCACTTTAGAATGAATATATATTAGATATGAATATATATATAT